>JAOTAY010000004.1:6989741-7049547 GCA_025629805.1 Erythroxylum baracoense
GCCACCTTCGCGGGGCAAGGATCCGGGTATCACTATCGATATCGGGTTCGGGTCCGGCGGGAGTTGGGGTGTTACATGTCTGACAGAAGATATGCAAACGATCACACTTCCTCTTTTGGCATGTACGACTACCTATCCTCACATGATATTAACACTTAATAATCATTTAATATACTAGAATCAAACTTCTTTATTCTACTCATCATTGTCCTTCTCAGAAGTGCTTTTCTTTTCCTCTCTTTACTCTAACTTTCTACCTTCTCTTTGTTTTTCCTCTCGGCATCCTACCTTTCTGCCTTCTCTCTGTTTTTCCTCCAATGACACCAATGAAGTCAAAGGAATAGAAGAAAACCTTAGCTTTAACTTCTAGCCATAAACAAACTATTGTTTATAAGTCATCTTCTTTGTCTCTAAGGTTTTTTGAACAGTCCAACTGAACCTATCTATATTTCCTCTAAGCCCCAAAATTCATAAACACCCATTCAGGAAACTCTAAAGGATAGAAAAGATAGATTATGGCTATGTTATCCCTAGAATCAGACAGACTCATCTGCTGAAAACAATGAACCTTCATGCAAATAGTAATATGTCTTTATCTCTAGTGGAGAAGAAAAAGAAGAAGAAGAAAAGGAAGTAGTAGTAGTAGAAGAAGAAGAAGAAAAAGAAAAAGAAGTAAAGGAAGAATCCTTTCGTGAGGGGGAGCAAACAAGAATAGTAAGATTTCATTTACCCATCCTTACTCTGACCATTCCTACTCCTTCTACACTCTCTTCCAAAATTTACGCACCTCCTTCCACTACCCCTCATTCCACTACTCGTAAACCTAGTCCTAAGGATAAGAAAGTGCTTGAAGTGCATTGATTTGTAAATGATGATGCTTCAGATGAAGAACCGATTCGGTCAATAAGGAGACCATGGACCAGAGCAAGTGTGGCAAAGCAAGCTGTACAAGAAGAAACTTCTGAGGACCAAAAGAAAGAAGAAGAAGATTCATGAAAAAGAAAAGGGGAAGAAATAAGACAAGAAAAAGTGCCTATAGTGGAAGAAAATATTAAGGACCTAATTGTTAGGGATGAGCCAGTTTTTTAAAGAAGCCACGTTTGAAGAAATCCCTAAGGCCAAAAGGACAAAATCAAAGAAACTCACTATAGTCCAAAAGGGAGAATCCTCAGCAACAGTGAAGTTATTTCAATCGATGGAAGTTGAAGCAAGGTACAAGATACACTACAAGAAGAGAAAGTTGGTAGGTGGACACATCTTGCCTCCCAACCTATTTGATGAAATCGATACTCCCATCTCTTCCTATTTGATTGTTGTTGGTTGGGAAAACTTTGTAAACTTGAATGAAGCAGTCTGTGATGACTTGGTTAGATGTTTTTACACACAAATGAAAAAAGAAGAAAATGATGGAAAGTTGGCAATTATTTCTTGGGTTCGTGTGTGTGAGATCTTAATTATGGAAAAAATTTTAGCAAGCATTCTGAATGTACTTCCTATAAGTAAGATTGATCTTCCCTGTCATAAGTGGGACATTGCTGACCTTGATCTATGAGAGGTTGTAGACTTTATATCTCTATACACTGAGAATGCATATAAAGGGAGACCCTGGTGTAGACAATTAGACCTACTGCTAAGATGCCTTGCATCCATTTTAGTTACTTCAATTTTTCCAAATAGTAGCTCAGTAGAAAGATGCAGTCTCTTAGATACGTATGTGGCCTACAATCTTTTAAAGGGCAACAAGATGAACCTCTTAGTAATGATTCTGAATTTTATGGTAGACAAGGGAAGTCACAAGAATACAACTAGTAGTCTACCATATGGGATGTTGTTAACCAAAGTTTTTGCCTACTATGGAGTGTCTTTTGACAATCTAGATTGTTATATTCCAAGTAAGTTCCATTCTTTCATTCCCTACAAATGCGAGCACAAACTGAAAGACAATGTGTGGGTTGAGAAGAAAAATGAAAGAGTAGTAGACCTCTTAGGTTCTGCCCCACAAAAATCAGCCCCTACTATACTTTAGAACACCAATGATATGATCCTTCAACAACTGAAGAAAATTCTTTCTAATCAAGATCAAATGCGTAGCCAACTAGATAACATGGAAAATCATATTCTTGACATGAAAATTTTACTTAGAAAAATTTCTGAATCTTCTTAATGACTTTATTTTTGCTTGGCCTGTCCTTACATACTTGTGATATTGTTTCATGCCTTAGTTACTCATTCCCCCTTTTTTCTATAATTACAAGGGTGGAGAATAGCTAATGATAAATAGTTAATGATTTACTTTGCATCTGTGATATATTTTCAATATTATTAATTTGCATCTATGATATATTTTCAATATTGCCTTGATGATATATTTGTTATTGATGACATATTCTGCTAACTATTGCTGAAATGTTGTTGAACTTGTGAAGTTTAAATCCGTGATATACAAATGATAAGCTCCTTCCTTTAGAAGTTAGGCTCCTCATTATAGCTGTGAGTAAGAACATATAAAGTTTACAGGTATCGTTCGAAATCCTTTATTATTTTTTGAATTTTAAAAATATATCTATTATTGTTTGTCATCATGAAAAAAGGAGAAATTGTTAGCTCAAGGTTTATGGTTAATGATTTTGATGATAACTTTATAATATTTCCAAATTCAAATTGGATTTATTTCCTTATATAGGCAATGATATAATTCTTAAAAGGAAATAAAATAGGATAATTGCTTCCTTTTTTGTAGGAACCCTCTTTATGAACTTACCTAATTAGAAATGGTTCCATGAAATCCGCAAGAATATTACTAATTCAAATAATTAGCTCCAGAAGTCTTGACAGAACATTTATCTTAACATCTAAATATCGAAGATTTTAGCAGACATGATATCAAAAATTAAGCAACGACTAGTTAAAGAAAATGTCTACTTAAGGAAAAGCCACTGCATTTGTGATAGATAGAAGACTTGCAAAATAATTTAGCAACATCAATATTCTTGAAAGTCACATCTATATCAAACTCTTCACGCTTTAGAAAGTGAAATCATTCTATTAAGAGAGATTGTTAAACTCTTTATGCATTTCTTGTTGAGAGCTTGTAGAGGTTTGTTAAACATTATAAGTATGGAAGATTGAAGAACCTTGAAATTTTATACTTGTGAACTTAGAGAGGCACATGAAAATTTACTACTTGGAGTTTGCAGTGAAATACTCAAGTTGAATACTTAGGAACTTGATGCAGGCTTCGTTATAGCCGAACTAGTATAAATTGACTGTATCACTCTCTCTCTCTTAACTTTTAAATTTCCGCATTATAGTGTTTGTGTTTTCAACTTGCAAGAGGCTCATTCGGTTTTACAATAGGCTTGTTTTGTAAATCACAAGAGGTTACTTTTGTTATTGAAACAATTAACAGGATTCTATTGATTAACAGACTCCTTTCGTTTTGAGTGTTAATAGGCTCCTATTGATTAATAGGTTCCTTTCTTTTTTAGCGCTAGCAAAGTCCTATTAATTAACAGGCTCTTTTTTTTAGCACTAATAGGCTCCTTTCAATTAACATGATCTTTTCGAAAGTTGATAGGACCCTTCTATTTATAGACTTATTTTGTTTAGAAGGATATTATCAAGTGCCTGGCAAAAATATTTTTACACACAATTCAACACCCCCTCTCTTTTACGTGTGTTTGCTTTATCAGAAAGTCCCTTACTTATGTGCAGTATCAAATGGTGGAATTCTCCCTTAATTCCATAAGCAAAAGTGTTGTAAAACCATATCAAAATTTGATGGTTTTTACCATTCCATTACTTTAGCCAGTCTAAATATTTGATTTCATCCTCAACAACAATTCTAATGGGTTGAGGAATTTTACCAGTTATATAATGTCAAAGAATATGACCTTTTAAAAGGCTACACATCTCTTATAACCACAGACTATAGTTAACACTATAAAAAAAATGATAGTGATGGGTTGCAAGATAGAATGAGAGACACGCTTAGAATTTTCAAAAGCCATTGAGGTATATAAAATGAATAAACTGGGATAATACATTAAAAATCAAATTTAAAACTTAAAGCTACAGACATAGTATAAAGAAACTAACTGTAAAAATGAGTTCTAAAGGCCTAAAGTTCCTAAGAACCAATGTTAGAATTTGAAAATTTGATATGGATGACACTAAACTAGATTGGTCAAAGAAATCAAATCAATTCAACTTAAAGAAGTTGACTAAAAGTAGCAGCAGCATTTAACTTGCATGTAAGGGCACGTTTAACAGCCAATCAAATTTTGGCAAGTAAGGTTTGAATCATTTAATGACGAAAAACAGAATGTTACTAATAGTTGCTATTCTAGCATAGACTTGCTTAATTAGTTGTATGGCTAACTATTTAGATAGTTCTTGTACCTTTGTATTTAGATAGCAAAAAAAAATTGCAGAGCAAAACTAGAATTTAATAGGGCTATGATACAATATTAGTAGATATAAGACAGAATAAAGTTATATTTGTATTGTGCATATGATATAATGGATAAAGGCTCCTTATATAGTATATTTGTTGTAAAATAGAACAATGTATAGGGAAGAAAAATATTTAACATAATTGCATAATATTTTAGGACATGATTACAATGGTTGTGATATTTGTATATATGTTAGCATACAATATACTTAAATAAACATTTTGGAAGGGGATTACGTATAACTAAAGCTATAACCTACAGCTACGAATATATAATCATAATCATTCATAGGTTAAGATAAAATCTATTATAATTTGTTTACATGTTCAGCAATTGTTTATATTGATAGAGCTTAATTTCGATGCATTTAGATTAGAATTACGAAGTTGAAATTAAGAGGCAAAAGGGTCTTTTATAGCTGTGCTGTAGATTAAACGGAGAAGTGCTTCCCGTCGTGCCTCCAATCCCTCTTTTATGCCTGAATTCATTTCTTATCCTTACACTATCCATCAAACCAATCTAAATATACATATGCAATCAATGTCAGATTTTTAATAATAAAGTGAAAAAGGATAACTAAATTCCTGGCATAAGTCCTGAATCACGTGGAGTCCTGTCCTTGTTCTCTTTATTTATGTTGGGTCAAATTGGTAATAATTTCAACTGTTTATGTTAGTGGGTTCTCTTAAATATTTATGATAGTGGGTTCTCTTTATTTATGTTGGGTCAAATTGGTAATAATTTTAACTGTTTATGTTAGTGGGTTTTGATTTTGAATTATTATCTAATTTATTAACAGACATAAAGATTTAAGAGAAATGAAATTTAAACAAAAATAAAAAGCATGGAGGGTAGGGACTAAGGACACGTGCAAATGCAATCTCTGTCATCTAAGAGGATCCGCAGCCAAAGTGTCCGACCGACTCTTAGATGTTCACAAATATTCTTGTGAATATAATATTAATTCTAAAATTAAAATCACCTTTTTTGTATTGGGTTGCATTGTTAATTATTATTTATAAATATTGTAATTTGTGTGTGGGGAAATTTAATTTTAACACATAACATCTTAGAATCTGCACATTTGCAGGGACAGTTATGGAGAACAAAAACGATGTGGAGGATGTGACCAACAAAGTCTCTGCTCTGAATTGTATCGATCTCTCTAACCCGGACATTCACCAATCCGTTTCTCTGCTTAAGCAGGTTTCCTTTTTCCATTCTTATTTACGTAATTTATTTGTTGATTGATGTTGCCGCTTCCAATTTATAATGCCAAGAAATGTTGATGGATTCTTCAGGCATGCTTGGATTGCGGCTTCTTTTACGTGGTAAATCATGGGATAAGCCAGGAATTCATGGACGAGGTTTTCGCGGGAAGCAGGAAGTTCTTCGAGTTGCCACTAACTGAGAAAATGAAGGTTTTAAGGAACGAGAAGCATCGGGGATATACCCCTGTCTTAGACGAGCTGCTTGATCCCGATAATCAAGTCCATGGTTCAAGTTCATCGCTTTTCCTCTTCTTTTTCTGTTTAAATGTCTGCTTTTCCTTAGATAGTGATTAATTGGTGTATATGGTTAGTAGGAGATTACAAGGAGGGATATTATATTGGAGTTGAAGTTCCTGAAGGTGATGCTGATGCCGACAAGCCTTTTAACGGACCCAATGTTTGGCCTTCACCTGGTATACGCACGTTCTTACAACATACTTCACTTTTTGTTCGTTGGTTCTGTAGTTTTTACTTCTGGGTTGACGCTGTTTTCTAGATGTTTTACCTGGTTGGAGGGAAACTATGGAACAGTTCCATCAAAAAGCACTGTAAGCTCTCTTATATCTTTCTGCTTATTTCTTTACTCTTGGAGTTTTATGATGCTTTGAAATTCTTGCTAATTTAGTATTGCATGCTATGTGCGCTAAATTTCATAACCTCAGATTTTGTTTTCTACATTCAGAGAAGTAGCAAGAGCAGTTGCTAGGATCATAGCACTTGCACTTGACCTCGAAGCTGATTTCTTTGATAAGCCAGCTATGCTTGGCCACCCAATAGCAGTTATGCGGTTGCTTCACTATGGAGGTTGTATTTTCAACTATAGGTTGTAGAAAATCCTAACAAATTTCGGGCTATTGTCTAACCAAAAATTTTTGTGGGGAGAGGGCTTTTAGGTCAGATTTCTGATCCTTCAAAGGGAATATATGGGGCTGGAGCACATTCTGACTATGGCTTGATCACTCTGTTATCCACGGATGATGTCTTTGGCCTCCAAGTATGTAATTGACTTGTTTAGTTCCTTTTTCTTTTCATTATTTTCCTCCTGTAGCTTCATTACTTGTGCAATTGTTATGATGTTCCTGCAGATCTGCAAGGATAAGGATGCCCAACCTCAAGTATGGGAGTATATTCAACCTGTGAAAGGGTGAGCCTGTATAGGACTCTAGTGGATTGAAACACTCTTGGTTTAGAAATTGACTTATCCTATTAGCTCTAGATTGCATGTGCAAGTGACGCATTATATTCCATGATTACTAAAAGTGCAAAATTCATCCATCAGCATTACTTATGCGGGCCTGATAAATTATATATCTTCCCCATTGTCAGGTTAGTGACTGCAGATGTGAAGGCCATCTTTTCAGGATTTAGAATAATCAAACCTAGCTAGTCAGTTGGAACATAAATTCTTGTTTTTCAGTTAGCCCTGATATCAGCATCTATCCTTGTTTCCCTTGTAATAGAGGAAACAAAAAGATTGATTTCGTGAGCATGAAAATTAAGGAACACTTTATTTGTTTTGAAGAAAATTAAGGAACACTTTTAGTTTATCCGGTATTAGTATGTTCTTTCATTTTTAGCAGCTGATAAGACTGTAATATAAATCATACACTGTTTCATTGTAATATCATATATGTAGAGACAATTGTTGAACATAAGTAGTTTAGAGGACATTTATTATTTGAGTGATTATAATATAGTTGTCTCTCCGGCTCATTTTAAGCAGAGCATTCGTAGTTAATCTTGGTGACATGCTGGAGCGCTGGAGCAACTGTATATTCAAGTAACTTCCATTCTACTTAATCTGAAATTAAATGCAGTTTTTTTATTCAATCTGGGTATTTTATTGTTGGATTGAAAGAGACCTTCAACAGTCAGCCGATGAAATTCATTTTGATTTATAACTGTAGTGCTTCTTTCACAGTCCTCTTGCTGATTTGCTTTAATTTTCATTTGAGTGGTGATATACTGTTGTTTGATAATTTGATATGTGATATAATTCTCCTCACTCAACATGAAGCTCAAAGTTGGTTCTGCTTTATCAAACAGGTCGACACTGCACAGAGTTTTAGGAAATGGTCAAGATCGATACTCTGTAGGTCATCTATTTTGTTTTCCTTCTCCTTTCAGGCTTAGAGTTCTTTGATAACTTTTTTGGATTTGCAGTTCTATGAGGATATTCGTAATATTTCCATAGCTGTAATCCTTTTTCATACTTGATGCCTCAAACTCATTTGCTTAGCATGTTTTTTACTTGCATTTTTCTGATTGCAGATCGCATATTTTGTGGAACCCAGCCATGATTGTCTTGTTGAATGCTTGCCAACTTGCAAATCAGAGAAGAATCCTCCCAAGTAAGTAGAAGGAACTGCCATGGAACTAGTAGTGAAAATCCACATACAATCATGAGTTCTGGACTGTCAGCAACCTGTGTATCAATTTATGAGCTGAGAAGTAAACACATATGCAGCTTCTGTTGCACTTACTCTTAAATTGTTGGCCTTTAATTGTTTACATAGGTTCCCACCAATCAAGTGTAGCACTTACTTGAGCCAGCGGTATAAGGATACTCATGCTGACCTTAGTGTGTACAAAAGAAGTCCAACTTGAGGTTCTACGGAAAGTACCGTATTGCCTGATACCTGCCTGATTTGATCGCCACAAAGACTTGCGTGAGGAAGATGAATACACTAAAGGTGGGTGTTCTTGTGCATGTACTCTCAGCATCTCTTCTCGATAGATCTCATTAATTCTCAGTTTAGCAATGGGCAGTTTCACGTCCTTCAACCCAAAACTTTTACTCATCTCCAGCGTCTGATTCGTCGATGCAGATACAAATTTGCAGTCTATAAAATGTAGACAGTTTTGATTATTGCTGGAAAAAAAAAAAGTACTATGAGAGCTGCATCAAATAAAACCTGCATGGTATAAGCCAATAAATAAATAATTGGGTCTGGAATAAAGGGGCAAGTACTTGAACTTCAAATGTACAAAGCTTCTGATACTCTATTGAAATCTGATTTATAAAAAAGGAACTCGTGGTTTTTACAATAAAAAAATGAAAGTAAGCTAATCTTATTGGTCGAATCACAATATATTTTATTTGTTAATCGCACATCTTTTGGTTCATTGGAATCTTAATACTATCTCTTTAGCGTTTAAGCCCAGCCTTATCCAGCATTAACGTATTAAATGTTACTAATGTCATTTACTACAACAAGAGGGAAATAGGTGGTGTTCTTAGGAGTGGAGTCAGGAGTGTCCTGGAGTCGGGACTGATTGAACAGCGATGGACTGGCGGTGAAGACTCCCGGCAAATTCAAAATTAATTTAAAAAAACAATTTTACAAAGCACATTCAAAAATGAAGTTAACTAAAATATTCAAATTACAATGTCTTTACACATTTTTAGAAACATTAGAGCTAATGGACGATAATTGTTTTCGGCAAGTCGTCATGGCTTGAAACTGTTATAAAATAACCTCATTATCAATTTTTTTGAAGATTTCTCTCTCATTGTATACCACAATTTTGTTTTTTGGGAAAATACTTTTCTATTCCTATCACAAATCAATTTAATTTCACAATTCAAATCAATTTCACATATCAATTCAATTTCACAAATCAAATTAATTTCTCAATTCAATATCACAAATAATTTCAATCTCACAAATCAATTCAATTCACAATCCAATTTCATAAATAAATTCAATTTCTCAATTCAATTAAATCATAACCTAACATCTAATCAAATCAATTTCTCAATTCAATATCAAAAATCATTTCAATCTCACAATTCAATTCAATTTCAAAAATAAATTCAAATTTTCAATTCAATTAAACCCTAACCTAACATTTAAATTCAATTTCCAATTCAATTAAACCCTAACCCAACTCACGTCTCGTACCCCTACACTGTAAGACTCAAAGGTATTCAGCGCTTTTCTATTCCATGGAGAAGATGACGACTTGAGAGAACAAAAAAAAAGAAAAAAAAGAAAAGGAAATAGAGAATAAGCGCACATGCGAGAGAGGCTGGGATGAAATGGAGGAGATGAGGCTTTGCAAGAGAAGCTGGGAACAAAAAACTGAACTAGAGCAGATGCTGCATTGCAAGAGAAGTTGGGAACAAAACTGACATGGAGCATATGCGGCATTGAGAGAGAGGCGTGAAAAGAGGTAGCGCAGGTGGAGTGATTTTAGAGAAAAGAAGAACAGTGACTACTTGGAGTAAGTAGCGTGATGGAGTAAGTAGCGTGAAGTGGAGGTGAAAGAGTTAAAGACTGTTTATTTGTCAATTCAATCAACAATACAAGAGAGAAAACATTTGGGCACAGGTGATAGGTGAATGGAGGAACTAAGCAGACGAACGGCCCCAAAATTAAATGTAACAACACCAATATCTGCAAAGCGATTCTCGCGAGCATGCCAAAAGGACTATAGGTGAGAGGGGATAAGTCGGGGCTAGCGCAGGGGCTTATCCCTCTGTAGTTCCGCTCCTGGTGTTCTCGTTAATCTGTGCTTACTCAAAAATTGAATGAATAGAGGCTTATAAAACAGAATAAACACATAATAACGAAAATAGATGATCTAAGCCTCAACAAGAGATAGTTAGGGATGACAATTTCGGCCAGACCCGACTAGCTTTTGGCCAGACTTTGGAGGGCCACAAGTTACATGGTCCGCCCTGGCGGGACCACAGGCCGACTATGGTCAGCCTGCGTGAGCCACGGGTCAGCCCGGCCCTGTTCAGGACCCGACAAAACGGCAAAACGACGCCGTTTTGTATTTTTAATTAAAAAAATATAAACAGGCCGAATTTGACCCGACCCGTGAGCCACGGGACAGCCACGAGCTGAGCCACAGGCCAACCTATCCCAGCCAGCGTGAGCCTCAACCCAAACCCGACCCGGCTCATTAACATCGACAGTCGTTACCTCCCACTCTCAATCGCCGCTTCTAATTTGTTAACAGTATTTGCATTCGTAATTTGTAAGTGAAATTATATGGCTTGTTTTATCGCAACGTTGGGGCAGTGGATCGCTGCATATTGCACGCTTACATGATTTACGAATGGCAAGGTGACGAGAGAAGAGTGTACCTTACAAGCGCAATGGTACGTATTTTTATTTGTAGTAAAAACAAAGGACAACAGTGTATAAGAAAAACTCCCACAACATTTGATATAAAAGCATATGCGGTAAACAAGAAAACATTCAGCGATACATTCTGTAGACAGGGCTGTACATGCAGCTTTCTGCATACTTGACAAGGTTCTCTGGACGAGGAAGGCGTGTGGCCAAGCCTGCAAAATCGTGGTTAACAGATTAGCAGCACATATAATTTGTTCCCCAACTTTCAGAAGTAGCTAGCTATATATATACATACCTAATTCGTATGCCTTAGCAGCTACATTAGCAGCAATTTCAGCTGAAATTTTTCTGATGTTGGAGAAAGGTGGGTAAATCAACCCCCTATCATAGTTCTCCTGCGTAACTTGTCTGGCCAGAGCTTCCGCTATTGAATATTATTACATGGGAACATACAGTGTATAGTTAGTGCACTTCCTCTTCCACTTCCAGAAAACCCCAAGTATTAAATCGATTCAATAGTTTAACGGTTAAGCTACATTTTCTGTATGACCCTAACTTAAAGAAAATCTTATCGAATAGTATCACTAATCCATCATGTAGAAATGGTTATAACTTGTGACCTAGTCTTTTAAGCTCCATCATATTGACATGGAGTAACCAATTTAACAGGTAGCTACGGAAACTAGTATCCTGCTGTGTTAAATCCTTTACAGTGATATGTGAACTTACAAGCTGCCAGAAGCATGTTATCATGGACGCGGATTGCTCCAGAGATGACCAAACCCAAGCCAAATCCAGGGAAAATGTATGCATTGTTGGCCTAAATTTAAGAGAAAAGAGAGCAAAGATCAGTCTATGATGGTTAAGTCAAATACAAACCGGAAAAGAAACACTTTATTCGTTATTACCTGGCCAGGAACAAAAATTTTGTCCTCATACTCAAACGGATCAAAGGGACTTCCACTGGCGAAAATTGCTTTGCCCTTCAATTGAAAAGAAAGAAAGTACACAAATTAACAACTAACCCAATTGTCCAACAGACAAAACACATCTCAGAGAGGGCATCCCTTGAATAGAATTGCTTCATCGAGAAAAATAATTAATTATGGCTAAAAGAAGTATCTCACTTTACCTTAGTCCAAGTGTAAGCTTCTTCAGCTGTACATTCAGATTGTGAGGTTGGGTTGGAGAGAGCCATGATTAAAGGTTTCTGCACAACATTAGTGCAAAAACAGTTAGCTAAATGCTAGATGCTGTGAATGCAAATACATGTATCAGAAAGTGATAGAGAAACAGGGAAGACCTCATTGAATGATGCCATGCTCTCGATTACTTCCTTTGTAAATGTCCTTCCCACTCCAGACGATCCAATCAAGACGGTTGGTTTAATTGCCTGAGCGGGTGAATAAATGCTATGAGGAACAAAAGAAATTTGAACAAGCAATTGAAAGTTAGGCATACGTTCTTTCCCACCTTGACAGCACTTAAGAGATCACCAACAGGTTCGTGTTCATGAGCCCAGGGCTTCTTGAAGTGTTGAAGTGATTCCTTGCGAGAGCTTACAATCAAACCCTACCGAAAAGATCATGAGTCATTTGCAAGTGAAGAAAGAACTGCTGAGTAAGTTTTAAATTCAAATAGTACCTTTGAATCCACTAACCAGATCTTCTTGCGGGTCTCCTCCAAAGGAGCTTTTACCTAAAATGGACCATTGGCTTAAAACAGATCGGTAAACCCATCGACGGGAAATCCATGGAATTTAGTCTAGAAGTTAATAACTATCATACATGAACAATTTGATATACCTGTTTTGACATTTCAAGAGCTATAAGCTCTGCTATGCCAGTTCCAGCCTGCAAAATGAAGTATAATCAATGAGTGCTAGAAGCAACAGGATACACATTCAAATAGTGAAAGAAGCTTTAAAAAATTATTATTAAGCTAAAGGCAAAATCGTTGAAGCATATTTTCAGTGAAAATGAAATGACTTCCTTATCGGGTGGGAAGTGGACAACAACTATGATATGGAAATGAATGAAATCTTACTTCCCCTGCACCAAGGAACAAGAAAGTATGATCAGCCAGCGAACCTCCAAGCAACTTCAGTGCTGCAACAACACCTGCAAGAACGACAGATGCTGTTCCCTGGAACAAGCGATATACAGTATTGTCAAAAAAAAAGAATTCAAAGTTACGCAACATGGGCTTGGCTATTCCATACCTGTATATCATCATTAAAGACAAGATGCGTAGTTCTGTACTTTGAAAGAAGCTCAAAAGCATTGTGGTTAGCAAAATCTTCAAACTGCAGAACTCAGTAAGAAAGAAGAAGGCAACATCATATGAACTTCAGTTCCAAAAATCTTATAAAGTTAACAGCATAACTTTAACTCGTGTCAATGTACCTGTACAAGAACTTTTTCCCCATAATTCTGTTTCACAGCTGTCATGAACTCGTGTAGAAGTTCAGAGTACTCCTGCAGATTGTATTAAAAATCATGTAAATCTGAAGTAAAACATTCTTAGTCAAGGTAAACGTTAAGATTATTAAACCTGGCCAGTTGCCCTCCTTTGCTTCAGTCCAATATAAAATTCGTCCTTCAGCAATTGTTCATTGTTTGTACCCACATCAATGGTGATTGGCAAACACTAGAATAACCAGTGAGAAAAACTTTAGCTAGTGGATAAGGATAGCAAAGCATCACCATGAGGGACTTCAAAGTTATAAATATAGACGGAGCACGCAATTGAACACTTCAAGAAAATTAAAGTGAAAAAGAAAAGAATCTTTAATGTTCTGAAAATGCTTACTGCTGAAGGACGAACTCCTCCAAGTGCTGTGTAAAGGGACAATTTCCCAACAGGTATTCCCATCCCCTGTAACATTTAGAACATCATCATGTATAAGCTGGCATATGCATATTAATTATATTTCATTGCTGAACTTGTAAAATACATTTTACCTATAAGGGAAGGTTTCTGTTTTGCACACAGTGCATTTCAATGCAATATGTTCATATCCTCCAATTATCTACAATTCACATTCACATTTACCTGACATCCGAGATCTCCTAGTCCCAAGATTCGCTCACCATCAGTGACAACGATAACCTGGATATTTCTTTCTGGCCAGTTTCTCAACACATCGAGTATTTTCCTCCTATGCAACCAATCATTTCCAGAGGCAATACATCAATACAACTAACTAACTGATAAATATACTATACACATATTCCCAATAAACAATCACATCCGTACTTTTCCTTTAGGCTAATGTATAGACCTTGAGGACGCCTAAAGATGCTACCATATTTCTGGCAAGCTTCACCAACTGTTGGAGTGTAAACAACTGGAAGCAATTCCTCAACATTGTCTATAAGAAGTTTGTAGAAGAGCCTCTCATTCCTCTCCTGTTAAACCAAAATTACAAAAAGGAGAAAAATCAGCACATAAGGGCAATAATAATCAACCACTTCTAATGGACTCCAATTTTCAACAGTTTAACGGCGTCCTGCATCCTTGACGAGCGCTAAACAAACAAGCCAACCACATACAACAAAGACTCAAGTGTAAATGAAAGCTTGAAACCATGTAATAAACAACGTACCTGAAGTTCCATCATGGCCATATACTTTTGAAGGGGAACTTGATATTGTCGGATACTGTTCATCAACTTCTTTTCCTGGAGCTGTTGAGTGATACATGCTGGGGGCAGAAGGCCACGTAGGTAGTGGGCATCCCTCTCTTTTTCGGTGAAAGCAAGTCCTTTGTTGTGGTGTGGATCCCTCAACATAGAGTATCCGCTGCAATCCCATGAAAACGCAAATAAATCGGTGATTCTCTTTTATATTTAGGTGCGTTAAGATCATTTTACTCGAATAGTGCAGTACCGTGCTAGCGAGGATAAGGTAGAATCCGAATATTTAAGATGAAACAAGGCTAAAAATAGACATTTTATTCACTCATTTGCACTTTAGCTTTAACCAATCTTACGCATTTTTTTACCAAATCAAACGTGATAACCACATCACTTTGTCAGAGTCCTTGATGGTTTACTCTCTAAATATAACTTGCCAACAAAAACGAAATGTCAACTGATACCCGCCAAGAATCCGGTTCAACCCAAGCAATCAAGAATAGTAACAAAACGACTTGTTGCAAGCGAAAAATGGTGTCATAAGAATTAATTAAGAAAAATAGCTAGATTATCCTGGAATCTAGAAGGAGCTAAGATGAAAGGTAACACTTGGGAACAGTTCTTGAGAATCGAACAGCAAGCACTCGGTGAAGCTACCGAGTGGTATCAAAATTCTTGAAGCAAAAAGAAGAAAAGCAAAAGGATCGGTGACAAGATCAAGAGATCATGGATCAGTAGCTATACAACTCAAGAAACAAAACTCCGATCGAGCAGAAAATACACTGTCATAAATAATTAAAGCCAACAATAAATGGTTTGACCAACAACGAGAGCGGGAAAATGAGTAAAGAAGTATAGGATCAGTAAAAAGAAAAAGAAAGAGCAACCTCGCGACGGAGATCGTCCAGGGAGTGACAAGCTGGTCTTCGGTGGCGCTATCCTCACCGTAAAGGTCCTCAACGCCACCGCCTACAGTGCATTTTGGGTCCATGTCCAGCACCGACGCCCCATCTCTCATTTCCTTCATCGTGCTCTCCATCTTCTCTAAATTCACTCAAGGCAAAAGCAAAGTCTGCAATGGAAGGAAGCAGAGAGTACATATAAATGTGTGAAATGCTAACATTACCAGTTGCGTAATTTCTTGCAACTGAGGGGGTTCTTAGTTTGATATACTTTATTGGTATAATTATTAGGACTTTTAAAAGGGACTAAGATAAATATCCGATTGTCTTTTTCTTTTATATAAGTGTTAACTGAACTGAGAGTGGAGAACTTTTACATGATTAAACGTTCGATTCATTACAAGACAAAGAAAGAGAAAAAGAAATGAGTATAGTATAGATAAGATGGGAGTCATGCTCATGCCAGAGAAGACAGGGACAGGTATTTCTTAAGTGGTTTATCAAAAAACCACATCGCCCCCGCCACCTCTTGACTTGACCTCAACCAATCTCGAATTGATCTTATAAAAGCTAACGTGAATATCTTCTACAAAAGAAGTATAAGTATATACTTACTTCTAGATAATTAGGAGTGGCCTAATGACAGTTCTTTATTTAAGGCTCTTTTTTACATGAGGTCTTGAGTTTGAGTTACGCCAAATGAGAAAAAATGAGAAATTTATCCTATTGATGATCCTCTAGCCTCCTGGGCACAATTCCTTGATCTAATTAATTACGGACGTTTCGCTTCTAGAGGCAGTGTGGGAATTGAAGCTACTGGAAAACTCGAGGGCTATTGGGAACTTGATGCTGAGTAGGGAGCCAGCGATCAATCAACAGTCGACCAATCAAGTATGTGACGACTTCTTGTGCGCAGAAATATACAGGCTACGTAAGAACTTGCGGAATCTTGAGGTTCCAAATTTACATCCTCTAGAATTCTTAAGGTAGGATCTTAGAGACTTATGATTAGTCCGGCTAAATTGGGATAACTAATATAATTAAAAAAATGTATATACTTCTATTGCTACTTTAGCTTGACAGGAAAAAGAACGGCATTTACTGCCATTAGTCGATGTTGATTGATGGGCTTACGTTAAAAAAGCAGGACAAATCATGCACTTCCCTTCTCTTTATTGTTTCCTGCTTTTCTTTACATTGAATTGAATACAATCCCAACAATTATATACAAGGATAAGCAGCCCCTGCGAATATTTGCATTACTTTACGTAACCAAAGGCTATTTTTTGTTATTATCACGAGCCGGATGGGTTTAAAGAAAGACTTATGACATCTGTAAAGATTCCACAAAACACTTGCAAGACGGACTACATGAGTATCACAAAACGACGAGCTCCAATTAGTGTCGTATATAACATGTGCTACTCTTAAAAAGATTCCCATGTTTCTATTTTTTAGAGAAAAAATATAATTTAGTTTCGGGAATAATGAGACAGGGCACATATATATCATGCCTTACACATCAAAGCTCCATGCTATACCTACTTCACATTTCAAAAAAGTATATTAAATAGCTACACTGGCTTCAACTTGTAACTCAATTCAGCTACTCAGAAAACACAGGAAATACAAGTTTTTCAACATCTTCAAATAAACCATATAAATTTTTAAACAAACTAAATTTGCACCAACAGTCATGTTTCAACATCTCATCCCATTCTTCTTGGAATAGGAATATGACATTGTAATAGGAATATGGCAAATAACCAAAAGACTTACTTGCACATGTTTATTTGTGAAAGCTGTCAATGCACTTTCCTTTCCATTTCCTTTGATGAAAAATAAAAATTTCTCCCAAAAGGTCTGTGAGGTTTGTTATTACCTTTGAAATTTGGATTTTTTAATTGCCAAAAGTGTTGCTTACAGTTTGGGTTTATTCAGGGAAGATATCACTTTCCCGCGCTTTTACGTGACAAACAGGGTATACGTACTCGGGCTCACTAGATTGTACAAGGCCGCTAGTAGAATGAACCTAAAAAGAGAGTCGTAAGCAACAGCAATCCTCATTCTGTGACTGCAAGCAATAAACAAACCTTGTAAGTTGTAACCAAGTTACTGCTCAAAATATATTCCATAATGCAAATACAGAAGCATTCAAATTTGGTAAATAAAAATGTGAATGTGTAATAAACTCTCCAGTCAATCAGTTCAAATGATGTAACATGTAACACCTGTGTATTGGATTAGAACGAAAATTGTTCACATATTTACAAGACCAGGCCAGGGCAAGCCAAGCCAAGGGGAGACTAAGGAGCTCTTCCAGAATCAAATCCGTGCAGGCTCACAAATTAAAGAATAGTTATCATTTCTGGTGCAGTTAATCTGAACAAGAATATGGCAGCTCAGCTCGACCATTTCAATGTCTAGAAGTTTTAAAATTATACACAACCAATAGAGAGACAAAGGGGATGCTTGCCCTCGTACTTTGGAGTTTGCTGCTTCATCTTAAGTGATTCGCCACAGACGTGCAGCCCCTTAATCACCTGTTGTAATTACATAGAGAGACGATATATGGAAGAAGACATGTTTCATCCATTAGTTTCACATCATTTTGA
Source organism: Erythroxylum baracoense (assembly GCA_025629805.1). Taxonomy (NCBI): domain Eukaryota; kingdom Viridiplantae; phylum Streptophyta; class Magnoliopsida; order Malpighiales; family Erythroxylaceae; genus Erythroxylum; species Erythroxylum baracoense. The sequence continues at coordinate 7,007,714 of JAOTAY010000004.1, forward strand.
CAGATTAAAAAGCCATTTCTCCCGTAGAATATTAAGAAGAGTTGATGTCGCATCTTATCATAGATGAAAGCAACTAAATGGTAATAAGTCATGGTAATGTAGATGTAGCAAGGCCCATAGATTCTGCAACTTCTCTGGCAGCAAAATTGTCTGCTTGTTCCTACACATAGCAAAGACAAATTTTCAATACAAGAATGAATATCATAGACCAAGATCCAAAATCATTCTTTGTACTAGCATTCTTGTGGCAGACTATTACAGTAGTAATGTGAAAATTTTATCTGAACACACTCAAACAGACAAAGTCACACGCAAGTAAATGTGGAAGCATGCATTCACGCACCTGAAGGCGATGCAACAAATACATCAAGAAAAGATGTACAAAAACCTGCAAATGATTTCTCAAAATCAATATATCGTTAAAATGCATTTTCAATTCTTATACATGACAATTCATTTTATGAAACAAGAATTACGTTTACCAGATAGAAAAGCAGGATAAGTCGAGCTGTTGGATAACGCCACAAAAATCTTGTGGCTCTGGCAGCCCCTGAATCCAATATTTTTGCTGCCTTTTGCAACTGCACAATCAGTGAGAGAAAGAATGTCAAGATAGATCAGATATCAAGTAGTGTTTAAAGTATGTACATAGGATTACCTGTATGCTTGCTGCTTCCATGTGACGGTGGTACAAGGGGAGAGGCCTGAAATTATTAGTTCATAAGAAAAGAAAATGGACACCTAAACTAGGTTTTAACGTATAGGTAATGCAAAATATAAATACATTTAAAGCAGCTCATACATTGAAGTCTATATTCATTAAAGGGTGGGAGTTCCAAATTTTGACTATGATGCTCATTCAGTTGATCGGATGAAGGCTATAACAGAATAAACAGCATAATCTTCAGATGGATCAGTAATTGAGAAGGACTGAAAGTGTGGAATGAGGCTGGACTAGAGATGGTGAACACATCTGCCAATACTACAGCTGCAAATCACTTAACAAAACTCCTAGGTCCTTCAACTGTTTTGTTGTCATCACATTAATTTCTTCACATGCTTTTTGCAGTTTCTGAAAATCATACCTACTGTGTACACGCCCAAGAATATTCATCTCAGTTTATCGTTTAGCATATCCACAAACTCACACCACGAAATTGGTTTGGAAGTTTTCACCCTACATAAAATTGATATATAATACCTGCTGTTGCAGCAACATTGTGACGCAACTCACAAGGCTGTGGCCCCTTGGGTCCACTCTGAATTTAGTATAAAAGCCTGAAGTAAATAAAGTCTTCTCCCCAAGAGCCCCAGATTTAACGTCTAGCCCCACTGTTATACATATCATTCTCTTTCATACCCAAAAGCATTTGCAACAAGGTGAAAAAGCCGAGGTCCAGTGGGAAAAAATCTGATACTGCATCTTTGGATGGGTTTAACATAAATGAAATATTTAACTTAAGACGTGCTCTGCAATCATATGGCATCATGAAGAACCAAGCTTATATGTATAAACAACGAACCACACCTAAAAGCCGCAATGTCCAGTAAGGAAATATTTTGTTTATTATCCAATAAAGAAATATTTGAAGTAAAAGCTCCTTCGCTCAACATCTATTATCCAATAAAGAAATCACAACTCTGTAAGTATGAAATCTAGTTACATCAATACAACAACCAGGTGGCATCTTATTTCCAGTTAATTCAATTCCTTGCCCCTCAGTTCACAAAATGACTATTGGTCTACCAGGACAAGTTAAATTAATATTTCAAATTTCAATGCCCAAACTAAAGTATGAATGTGCTCAATGAAACACAACATGAGAGGAACCAAAAGGAGTGTCTGTTATATTATAAACAAAGGACTTACTCCAGCGCATTCATTTCAGTATCTTCTTCCCAAGTTGAGGATGGACGACGCAAAACTCTACTCCTTTCTGCTTCAACCTATTTCATAGAAATAACACATTGACCAAGGTAGAGTATCTGAATCTCAATATATAACAGAATGAGATCAACATAGATTGGTTATACTATTAAATAGCACCATAAGCTCTAATTGCAGACCTGTTTTTCTTGAATACGCTTTAGTTCTTTTTCCAACTGGAACTCTGCTGCAGCTTTTTCACTAGCCATGGTTTCTAACTGAGTTTGTTTGCAGTACTGCACCATTAGGTAATATTCAGACACAGGAACCACCAAGAATCATGATTCCAAAACTGCAAGAGAACTTTATTTAGATTACCAATAGATCAGTTAGCTCTCGGTAGCGTTTTTCTAGTTCCATGTGTTCCTGTGAGAGGTCCATGATAAAATTCCAACATCAGGAGCTTTCAAAAAATATAATAAAAAAGGATAACACGATTGAGAGAAAAGATGAGCTCAAGTAGCAGCTACATCAGAGATATTCTATACCGCCCACAAGAGAATATAATGTTACATAAATTAGCAATTAGTGCAAGCAAAGAAAGGTGACGATGAGCTTATGACTGATAGTTGATACAATAGATAAAGCATGGGAATGTATCTGTAACTAACTAATAATTTTTTTCTTGAGGTCAAATACAAATAATGAATACTAGTTAACATGTTAAATAATCCACATCTTTAAGACTGGTTAATTTATAATCACATTACCCGCCGTGAATAGTGCTCAGCATCCCTCTTCATAGCAGCCATTTCAACTCTCATCTTTTGTAATTCAGCCTGCATCAGACAAAGAGAGAACTCAATATAAAAAGACAAAACTAGCCACCCATTCTCAATGCTAAATCTTGTGAACATTATTAGAGAGGCTACTCATCAGCAACTCCAAACATCAGTATACAATAATTACAGAATTTGGAATTGAAAATAAGAATACAAAAAGTAAAAAAATAAAAGCAAGAGAATCTTGCCTCCACAGAAGAAAGCTTGTTTTCAGCATCTCTCTGACCTTGGCGGGCACGTTCCACTTCTTCCTGCCATGCCTGTATCTGAAGAACTAAGAAGTCATAACTATGGTAAAAATGCAGTAGATAATGATGCAGTAAGACCATTATCACTGTTTCACTCTTAAGAGGACAGAAGCACAATTGTCACTTGATGTATAAGAAAATAATTGACATGGATGATTGTAGCCCAACCCTTCTATGGATTTTTTATTTTGAATTTCCTAATTCTTATTTTATCCTATAACTATTTTTTAAATATAATTATTAGTTTATATTTTTTTATTTTCTTTAAAGAGTTCTCAAAACCCTTTTTTTTTTCTCTATAAGTCTATCAGAAATAGCCTCTCTACTAGTTACGAGTAAGGCTGCATAGTACTAGACTTCCCTAGACCCCACATCTCAGCGGGATTTCTACTGAGATGTTGCCGTTAATTGTAGGCCAACCCTTAATAATAGTGGGAGTTACAAAGCCAATGATCAGCTGCTATTTCTAAACAATGGCTATACTGTTTCCAAGTCCCAATTAGAGTAAAACTAAAAACAAAAATAAAAATTCTATTTTGACCAAAAAAAAGGAACAACTAAAAGTGGCTCATATAATATAACTGGAAAAAACTGTCATCTGCATGATATACAGTTCTCTGAGGCAACAAGACAAGCACATGAATTTGCAATGAAATTCTGGCCTAACACTATTTTATTCATAGTAACAAGAACATAATGCAATAGCTATCACAGCAAACCCTCAGTAGAAGTATTCAGAAAAGTTTTAACCATCATTATTGAGTAGATGTGAATCCACATTCTATCCATCCCAAAACATAGAAAATTAACTAACAATGAAGGGCCGGAAATCATGATGCCTTAGTCAAGACCTTACGGGAAAGTTCAAACCTATTAAATGGGTAGAAAACTTATTAAAATTGGTATGTTGAAGTCAATATTATAAATCCTGTCCATAAAAAGATATTATGAATAATGAGAATAAATTAGTATTAAATTCTTATGAAATTATGGACATCCCTCAAACTGTTGTTCAATTTCAAGCAGACCCTAATCTTTAAATTTCAACATTAGATGTATGATCTTCAATGTAATTGCAATATTGCCTTTTTGTCCGATAGATAAAGACAATAGCACAACATTCTGATGCATCTACAAACAACTCAATACATTTACAACGTAAACTAGTATTGAGTTCTAGATCCACCCGTAGATCTATCAGAAGATAACATCTGACCTCTTCAATTAAGCAGTGATAAATTGAGAAAGTACAATATACCTATCAACTACATCATTCTACATTCAACGGATACATATTGTAATGCAAGTTAAAATGGAAAAAAGTTTGCTTATAGTGTGATCAAAAATTTGGGTAACAAAGAGCATGTGAGCTTCCTGCTTTGGAGAGCACACGCATAACAATATACAATAAGCTCATCCAATCAGATTGGTCCACTACAGTACTTCTTATGTGCAAATCAGCATCCAAATGAATGATGGCAAAAAGATTCTTCACTATAACATCAAGTTGTATAATGAAGTAATAAACTGGGAAAATTTTCATCCCATACTGTTTGTATGATATAAAAAAAGATCTTCAAAATCCTGCTAATGAATTGAACCATCTATTTCAAAGAGCACAATCTAGACCTTCACAATGGTACCTGAATCACTTGATTTGCCTCTTCTGTAGACTTCTTTTGTCCCCGGCGAACACGAGTTTCCATGTCTTGTAACTCCTGATTTAGTGACGCACATTCAACCTGGTGACATATGGCAATAAGTTTGGAACTTCTTAGATGGAAATCAAGATAGGGAAAACAAGGATAATTGTGCTTGTCTTCCTTTTTTTTTTTTTGGGTACCTCAAGAAGTGCAACCTTCTGCTCAAGCTCTGCTGCCTTAAGTGTCCTCTCATCTGCAATTCTCTGATAAGATAGTAAAATAGAAGCATTCAATGTAAAGGAAACATGGAGTTGGCAAGCACTAGGCTAGTCAACATAACATTAATATCTTGAACTCAAGCAGGCACATTATTTTCTGCTAAAACATGCAACTACAACTATGTTATTACATACAATTCCAATGCTCTGGGAGTTGGATAAGCTTGAATAATTTGACTATTCTAGTATCTTAAAGGTGAAAAGCAGTTAGCTAAGTCGTGACTGTTCCCATTATCAACTACCTTGAATGGCAATATATGATTTAGTATAAAGACACGTGGAACTTCTATAATTACCTGGGTCCTGGCAAGGGCTGTAGACGCCTCAACAGCTCTATGTTCCAGTTCCACTTCCCTTTCCATCGCTGCCTATTTCACAATTGACGATTATAATGCAAGTTTCAACTGGATTTAAATAATTTCTCAAGCATGAATATATTATGCACAAACCACTTTAGTGGCATTATGAGCTGTACGTTCTTCTTCCGCTCTTCGTTCAGCAGAGGCTAACTCCTCTCGTACAGCCTTAAAAGTACTAAATGATATATCAGACTTCTAAGATAGTGTAGTATGCAAGAATATGTCAAAACAATTGAATATAAAAGAAACATTAGTGGTGAGGAAGATAAACTGCTGTACCTGCATCATTCTTGCCTCTGTAAGCTCCCTATTTCTCATTACGACCTCCACATTTGCCTGAAATTAACGAAGTGTTACTACATGGAAAGAAATGCAGTGAAATTCACTTAAATTTTTATAGAAATGCAATGATTTCTCAACATAATTTTTACATAAATGAGATGGTTTCAAATAAAAGAAAGGAAGGTTAGATAATTAGAATACAACAAACAAAACAAATAATTGCACCATACTACATAAGAAAATGAAGGAAAAAAAAAGTGCTCACATGATATTATTTACCATCATCTCTTTTAAAATATAGAAGAAGTGAGAAAGTGAGACTTATAGATAATATTCCAGAAACAATGGTATAATTACAATAACAGATTACACAAGGTTATTAAGTTATTTGTTTCATTGAAAAACAACTTATAGCTAATATTCCAGAAACGATGGTATAATTACAGTAACAGATTACACAAGGTTATTAAGTTATTTGTTTCATTGAAAAACAGCATTGGACAAAGCCCTTTGCCTAAATTTCTGGGACTATTTCTTAACTATTCAAATATTTGACAATTCCTTCACGGCTATTCAAATATATGAAAAATATGAACGCATCAAGTTATAAATTAGAAGCAGCAGCAACCTGCAAGGAAGCCAAATTCCCTTCAGATAAAGCAGCCTGCTTCTTAAGTGCCTCCATAGAACTAACAAGTGCTCCAATTTCTGCATTTTTAGCAGCCAAAGCCTCAGTCATATTAGACTCTACTCGTGTCACTTCACTTTTGGATATAGACAAATCTTGTTGTAGTTGCTTTATGCAAGCCTCATATGATTTAGTGAGCTCTCTCTGTTAAGGCATCATCCAAAATGCTCAACATAATTGCAGCAACACTAGATGATATACATGTAAAGGTGAAGTTATTAGATCAATGACAGAACATAGATTCTGCATTCACCTCTGAATCGAGAAATTCTTCCAGTTGGGCATTTTCATATTTGTATTCTTGAGCGTGGACTTAGAGTCCGGTACAAACCTGCATGTTAACATTTCAAAAGTCAATTCTGCTGCTAGTGAAAACATACAAATGGTTGACAGCCCAGTGAATGTGTTCGACCTGTTGCCAGTCAAAACCCTTTCCATGAGAAAGTCTAAGACTTTGAAATTACTTAAATGAAAGAATGCATTCGACAAAAAATGACTAGAAATCAATAAAAAAACAGGGATCAAACTATTTGATGCAAAAATAACATAAGTCAGAAACATGTGCCAATTACCTTCCAGACCTTGTCAAAGTGAGAGAACGCTACTATGACAGAAAGTTGATTACATTCAATACAATAGCAGTTCGAATACGTTGAAACAAATATAAATCACAATCACATTTTAGCATAAAAATGCATACGAAAAAACATGCTAACTAAAACTTACCCTTACCAACCATGCCTCTTTTGACTGACCAGTAGAATTTGTAGTCTTAAGCAGAACTTGAGCCTACATACAACTAAATGTATCAATCAGTAATAATTAACAAGAAAAAGGTGCAAGAACCAAATAGTTGTTTCAATAGTACAGTGTAAATTGTGGTAAATATTTTTAAAATATATCTATACCATCTTTTGTCTTAAAGGTTTACCTCATCAAGTCATTCAATGGAGTTCCAGTTGTGACAGGAGAGTCCTACTTTGATCAGATCTCTCAGCAAACAACCTACCACGAAGAGAACAATAAGATCAAGAAAAGAAAATTATAGAGGAAAATCTCACGACCCAAATATGATTGACTACAAACCATCAAGTACCATAAAATATAGCATCCAAAGGAGTAGAAAATACTAAAAAGTTGGAAGCTTTCGAAGTCAAAACTGAATATACAGAAAAGAAACCCTAACCCTCTACACCAAATGCAAGTTAAAATCGCATGATGAAGGAGCAAAAGAAAAGGTTAAGAAAGGAGACCCAAAAAACAGAAAGAAATGGAGATTTGGACTTACAAGTCACGAAAAAAATAATAAGTTGAACAAATGGAGAACAAATTGACCAACTGAAGCCACATCATTCAAAGGGATTTCACAGTCCAAAAAATAATTAATAACAAAGGACTTGAGCTGACCAAGATGGTTACCGCCAAAAAAACAGCGCAAAAGGAAATTACATAGTAGTAAGATAGAATGAATATGTTCCCCAATACAAGCTCCCTTTGTATTGTCGTTGAAACTGTAATCATCTTGATTTGTTTATTTATAATCTAGATATTATATTCACGCTTCAAAAGAAACCATTATAGCTAGCTAGTCAACATTGTAACTATTTTTGTTCTTGACAGGGATAAGGATTTCTTTCTTTTCTTTTTTATAACGCTAAACAATAATGGAGTTGGACCCCAAGGGCATCCAGCATGTGCGTCGTGTAAGCACCAAAGGAAAAAGTGTAAGGAAGACTGCATGTTGGCGCCATATTTTCCGACCAACCCGAGCCAAGAGTTTCAGGCAATTCATAAGGTGTTTGGTGTCAGTAAAGTGACCAAGTTAATGAAAAACGTGAAGATGAGCAACGAAATATGTTGGTAGATTCGTTGATACATTGTTGTGCATGAGTCACAGCTCTGATCATTTAAGTCATGGGAGTGACCCCAGAGAAAGAATCCAACTGTTAGATGAAATTGATGAATTTTGTAGTCGTCCATCCTACTCGTTATTATTATATATACTTAATAACCAACCACCACATTAGATGAACAGGCTACATAGCCTAAGTCAATAGTCCATGCTTATTTTCATAAAAAAGTTCCAAGTAAAAACACGCCGGACACCAGAACTCCATCTACCTCCTGGATTAAAGACAAATGACACATTCTATAAATAGAGAGTTCAGTAATCCTGTATGATTACATATTTTGGAGTAATACACTCACAAAACCAAGCTGAATAAGAAAAGTCTGTCAAAGAAATGCATCCAGATTTGCCAGGATTTAGTTAAGTGCTTGCCCATCTGTGATTTCATGCTATTTTGGTTGGATTATCAGTATCGCGGACTAGCTTCATTGAAGGAAGCACAATTGCAGCAACTGGATTACTCTCTATTCCCCCACCTTCATCAATGATTAATCTATGATCTTCAATATGAAGCTTCCCATGGTGACCACTAACTACAAAAGTTGTTTTCTCTGTTAAAGTCTGGAAGAAATCAAAGAACAGTCACACATATCAGAAGGATAGCAGGACATGCAAAGTAACATCTCCCCACTAAACTGTAGCTAATGCTAGAAATTTAAGCAACAGGAAAGTGTTCCAAAACGCAGAGACTTTTTCAAGTTATGCAGTGCACCCTCACCTGTGGGATATCCCAGACATTTTTCCTTCCACTAAGTGCTTCGATCTTGGGAACGAGGGTATCCTTGGCTTTTAAAGATTTCAGCTGCTCTTCAACATCTTTCCCTTTCTCTAAACCAGCAAGCACAGCAATCAATTTGCAGTGCTTAATTCCTTCTGCGCTTTCTATGCATACATCATCCTGGAACAGTAATTCGCATTAAAAAAAAAAAGAGAGCTTCAGCTTGTGTTTCTACAGTTCCAAAAGCAATTGAAACTTGCACCATTTTGCATCCATGAACTACAAGTAAATAGCCAAAGAAATGATATCGATTTGTTTTGATCACTTGTCACTTAAAAGAGCACACCACCAAAGATAACAAACCTTACCTCTTCATGAATAACAAACCTTACCTCTTCATGAACCCAAACCAAGCCAAAAAGTTCTTGTGCTCATCAGGAACCGCATTAATCAAATCTGCGCACAGCAGTTTCTCCCTCAATACAAATCCAACAAAACCATATCAAATTCAAAAGAATGCCAATCTTTCTAACAGCAATAACAATCTCGTTCAATGTTTTGAATTTCAGAATCAGATTGCCCCAACATAAATCACTTCAAATACGAAAAAGAAATGAGCCAATAACTCAAAACAACAATCCCGCTATTCCTTTCGTAACAATCCCAAACTCAAACAACTTACAGGAACAGAGCATTGACACACCAAATTCACCATCAGAAATCAATAGTAAAATCCAATCATACCAGTAGATCCATGAGGGACACCATAAGACTCGAAGGTAGGGCCAGCATCATATATAGAACCTTTGTACTCGGTTCCTTTGGCAACATTAAACCTCACTTTAATAGTGCCAGCCCATCGCCTCCCTTGCAAATACATATTCTCGTAACCATCTCCCTTGTACCACCCTTCTCTCTCCTCATTATCCTCGTACTCTTTCCAGCCCTCTTTAAACGGCACGCCATTCCTGGGCTCCGGTAAGAGACCGAGAAAAGCCGCAAAAGCGAGTTCGTGATTACCGGAGAGAAACACTTGCTTTTGGTTTGGGTACCTAGAGGGCAATTTTATCAAGAAATACAGAACCTTTTTGGTGTCTGGGCCACGGTCGCAATAATCACCCAGAAATATGACGAGTGCAGAGTTGAATTCTTGTGGGTTGATGAGGGTTTCGAGATTAGACCAGAGATTTTGGAGCTTGGCTATGTAACCATGAATGTCACCTATACAAATGACGATTCTAGGTTTGTTGTGGTTTGGGTCTGTCATTTTTGGTACGCAGATTGCCTGTTTAGCTACAAGATTGTAACATTTAAACAGTTTCCCGCAAGGGTTCGTCCTTCCTGCGTCGTGTATTTTTGATTTACCGCATACAACTGCTGTTAGATTCCCATTTCACTCCAAACGCTAAATGGGTGAGATCCAAATTGTAGAAGTTCACAATGCCTTTAAATCAAGGGAGCTCCTAGGTTAGAACTGGGCAAGTTTTAGTGCATGTGAAATCCCAATAGCTGAATAAAAGCAAACCAAGATACATATACAACGTGGCAGTAAAGTGAATTACTTGATTGCAAAATCTTGTTTTAAGGGTTACATATATACAGAAAGAGGACCAACTCCGTCTCCCTCATAGCTCAGCTACCAACTTCATGGCACAAACTATCAGCCTTACCTCAATATTTTCAATTAAATATACATTAATAAGTTCCTAGATTATTAACAAGAGGCAAGAACAGGCTACCTTTAGAACAACTCAAACTCAAGGTGCTCTGCTGTAGTCTTAAACTCCAAATACTTGTTCATTTGATGTGAGGCTAATTTTGGAACTCCAGTATCATAGAACTCTGGCAATTCTGGCGGAATGGCACATCGTATCAGCGCCCAATTTAGGCCCTCAAAGAACGGATGATGCTTGATCTCAGCAGCTCCTCTCTCTGATCCCAACCGGTTTTCAGGTTCCTTCACCAGTAGTCCAGTTATCAAGTCCCTTGCTTGAAAACTAACAAGTGGGCTGTCTGGGAACTTCAAACTCTGCAACACCACATTGGCTAATGTTTCTTCGTTCCCAGCACCCTTAAAGGGTGTTCTACCATATAGGAGTTCGTAAAGAAATATACCAAATGTCCACCAATCTACTGCTGCTCCATGACCTTCCCCTTTGATTATCTCAGGGGCCAAGTATTCATGGGTTCCGACAAATGAATTTGAACGTGCATCAGTAGGTTCAGCCACAAGCTGTGGAAATGAACTGAACTGTGACGCAAGATCAGCTTTCAGCTTCCTCGCTTTAGAGGCGGGCAAAAACCTAGGACTGAAGCACGGGATTTGACAGGATGGCTCGATGCAGAAAGGTTCAATGCAGCTAGATTGTGTGCGTGGACCAGACAATTTCAAAGGATAAACATCACTTGATGACGATTTCAGGAGAGTGGGACTAACACTGCATCTCAATGAGAGGTCAAAATCTGTAAGCATAATGTGGCCATCTTCCCGTACAAGAATGTTCTCCGGTTTCAGATCTCGATAAATGACTCCAAGCATGTGCAGATATTCCAAAGCAAGCAGGACTTCAGCAACATAAAACCTAAGTATAACAACATCAAATAAGTAAGAAGATTCTACCCAAAAAGAAAATCAACAAAAGATGGCTACACTACTTAACATGAAATATGTCAAGATTCAACAGCCAAAATTTCAATCATGAACATTCTATCAAATACGTCATATCAGATCTCCATAGCAGAGGAAAGCCTGGTGCCGTTTGAGTGCATAAAATTAGACAGTGCTTAGTAGCTCTATTGAAATAAGAAACTGTTGTTGACAATTCAGAAGCATAAGCAGTATCAAATGCAATTCAGACATGGTGCATGGTCCATAAGACTACTATGAATGAAGTATCAGAAAAAGTTCTGGGGGAAAACAAAAAGATATCAGTTCTCTCTTTATCCTACCTGGCTGCTGGTTCAGGGAAACTCCGGTCAGGCTGCTTCTGCCTAAGGACATGTAGATCACCCCCAGGACAGTACTCCATGACTAAGCATGAAAGATTCTCTGATGTGAATTGGGTATACAATGTAGGAAGAAATGGATGATCTAGCATTCTCAGTATCTCTCTTTCTGTTTGAGCCCGTGGCATCTTCTTCCTTCTTGTCAAAAATTCATTGTCCATGACCTTTATGGCAAATAGGCAGTTTGAACCAATTAGTTCAGCAAGATACACGGTACCTATATCTCCACAACCAAGCTTTTTCAAAAGATTAAAGTGTCTCAAACTGAAGCCTCCATCCCGCTTCTTAACCTGCCTAATCATTTCCCACCTCATATCCTTCGACATGTGGGGTCTGTTGCCACAACTTGGCCTGCTTGCATTACTCTCCTCACTGTTGGTTGTACTACTGCTGTAGTCACCCAGGCTACTCTTTGAACTTTGGGAAAGTTCCCCTCTTTCTCTTGATTTTGAATTCATCTTTACTGTACTAACAGCTTTGCTTCCAACAAAAGTGCTTGAATTGAATTCTACTACACTTGGCTCAGTATTTGCAGTATTTGGGCTATATACAGCACCTAAACTAGCTGGAACTGAAGCTGGGTAATCTTTTTCTACATCGCCAGTTGCATTCTTCAAAGCACATTGGCATTTCTGGCATACCAGCTGACCTGTATTAGGAATTGAATCATAGTTATCTCCATTAGGTCCAGAGGCAGCAGTGAAATTTTGCTTAACTTTCTTCTTCGCGGAACACTTGTTCCGTACAACTGGTTTAGCTAAACGTGGAGTGTTCTTTGTGAACTTGCTTACCCTATTTCTATTGACCAAAGCAGATGAAGCATGTGACCCGCCTTTCCGAGCTGATCTGAGAGCTGATGACTTAGTCGTGACCTTCATTAAGGTACAAACAGCAATATTGGGATCCAATTCGCTGCCAACTGAATCAGAACAAGATACAGATATTGCAGTTGTGTGCTCCAGGGTTTTTGTTGTCCGAGTCTTAGATGCTTGAGTTCCTACCTTTCTAGGTGCAGAAATGATATCATCTTGCAATGACGAGGTTATAGCACCCTTCTGTGTTGTTGAAGCAGCAAGTGAAGGAGCAATATTCTTTGGCGATTCTACTACCTGACTTGCATATCTTTTTGATGCAGAGCACATCTCATTTGGCACCAGCATGGTGCCAGCAGTATTATTTCCTTTTGGAACCCCAAGTCTAGGTGAAGAAAGGGCAGTTTGGTTCAGTGACTTCAATGATGCAGAGACGCTTTCATTTTGCATTCCAACACTATCTTGTGTTGTTTGAACAACAAAATGCGGGGACGATTGGGTATTTTCAAGTTTTCCAGACATAGAACCAATGCCATTATGCGTCAGATTTTTACCAACAGCATTTTGTGTTTTTGGGACTCCAAATTTAAGAGAAGAAATGGAACTTTGTTTTGATGACTTCAATGCATGAGTCCCAACTTCTTTGGATACAGATACAACTCCATTAGGCGTCCTGACACTGCCCTGCATTGTTGGAGCAGCAAATCGAGGAGAAGAAATAGCACTTTGACTGGGCAACTTCAATGCTTGAGCTCCAAGTTCTCTGGGTGCAGGAACAATCCCATTCGGCATGCCAACACTGTTTTCTGATGTTAGAACAGCAAAACGAGGAGAAGCATGAGCACTTTGATTTGGTGATTTAAATGCTTGGAACCGAGGAGAAGATAGATCACTTTGGTTTGATAATCTTATATTGGGCACCTTTTGTGAAGAAGTTGGATGGCTTTCTTCTGACATCAGAGAGATTTCAACTATATTCCCTTTACTTTCATCCATAGGAACACCAGATCTACCAGTTTCAACTACAACAGAATCATATAAGCTTTTAATCCTTCCAGCTTCTGACACTCGAGGAGAGCCAACAGGCTTCGATAACCTTTTCATAGCTGCCATTTCTGATGCCTTTGAAATGCAAAGGTCCCTTAATGCTTGCTTCAGAGACACCGGTTCAGAATTAATGATTCCTGATGAATGCGGCACACCGACTGTTATCGGCCTTTTCATAGTATTTCTTCTCATAGGACTAGAGCTTGCACTTGCTTGATTGGAGTGGCATAAACCCTTGGGTGAGTTTTTGAGACTAATAGCCTCAAAAAGCTGGTTGATATCATCTTCAAGAAAATCCTTCAATCCCAGTTTTAGCGCAGGAGGCTTCCTGTCATGCCTCCCTGTACTCAATCCAGAATAAGATCTAGAATTACCCCTAGAATGTTCAACTGAATTCAGCTCTTCTCTCGCTTCAATTATTTCATAAGTATCTGAGTAGGACCCCATTTATTACAGTCACTTCCTTACAGCCAATCGGTCGAGAAGATATCTAATCACAATGTTAGTATAACCTCTCAAAATAGACACAAATTCATGTGTCAACTTCTTCAAATACTTCAACGATCTGACAACGATCAACATGTATCGTAGAACTTAATCTGTTGCAGAAATCTTAGACTTGAAATGGTCCTTGATCGTCGTAGGGTCACTCCAAAATGCATCATCCGAAGCCTGGCATTCGTCAAAGAAAGATTTTAAACAACGTAGGGCTAGCATGAATAGAAACAGTTCTAAAGTATCGACTTTTTCAAGTTCGTACGCATTTCACTATATTATACGAGCAACGTACGCCCTGAAAACACGAGCATCAAACACAAACGCTCGGTAGAATAGACAAATAGAAAGCAACATGAGAGAGAGCATAAAAAGCAAAATCTAACTCTTATAACACATTACCATGCGTTGAATCACATCTTCAAAGAAAAATTAAAACACAGCCAAAAGGAGGAGAATAACCAAACTCTGTCGCGAGATTACAACCATAAATCACTCTCCAGTCCCACAAAGACATTGGAAACAAGAAGAAAACGTGACACAAACCCAACATTCAAGATCGAAATCGAAACATGTTCTATTTATACACTTGGAGAAATGCAACAATAATTATCACTAAGAAGAAGCAAATACAAATCTAGTGAGAGAGTGTGTATTCAGGCATTACCTAAAACAAGAAGCAAAGCAGAGAAAACACATTGAGAAGGAATGAGTAACAAAGAAAGTTGCGGATAGAGACAGAGAGAGACAGCATGAAATAGAATGATCAAAACCTAACGGAACAGAGAAGAACAGAGTTAGGGAAAAAGTGGGGAGAGGGAGAACAGAGTTGGGACCCACTCTAGGTGTTTGTGGGTCACTTGTGAAAGAAAGGCTACGCAGATAGTGTTGGACGTGGACGTGTAGACAAGTAATGAATACACGTAATATAATTAACAAACAAACCTACCTATTCCTTGTTATTAACCATTTGTTTGTTTCGTAAAAATTCGCGCGATAATTTTTCCTTAGCTATTTCGTACAGATAGAGGATAGTTAATGATTACTTCCCTCGTCTTTACCTATTTTGCATGGATTTTTTTTTGATACAAGGGAAAGAAAAATTGGAAAAGACCGCTACATATAAAATCAGCTGTAAAAGATACCCTGATGATATAAAACACGATTCTTATCAGAAACTAAAAAAGAAAGTGTGGTTAGCGGAGAATCAGTAAGAACACGCAATCCTGATAGTAAATAATGATAATAATAATAATAATAATAATCTGTTGCTGTCGGAGAGGAGTACTATGTTGAGTGAGTGAAATTTTTTAAATTGAGGGATTAACTTGTGCAAGAAAAATTGAAGACATATTTACCTATTCTAAATCCATGCAAAATTAATTATTGTTATTATTTTTATTTTTATTTATTATTATTATTATTATTAATAAATTCCTATTATCATTAATTTTCTTCTTATTATTATTAAGTTTATTATTCTTATTAATTTTATTATTCTTATTATTATTAATTTTAGTATTTTTATTAATTATATTTATTATTATTAAATTCCTTATTATTGTTAATTATATTTTTTATTATAATTAAATTCCTTATTATTATTAATTTCTTCTTATTTTGTTAAATTTATTATTCCTATTATTATTAATTATTATTATTAATCGTCTACTTACTATTATTCTTATTAATATTAATTTTATTAAATATATTTAGTAATATTAATTATTATATTCCTTATTATTATTAATTTTCTTATTATTGTTATTATCAATTTTGTTGTTATTATTAATTTTATTATTCTTATTCATTATTATTATTATTAATTTGCTACTTACTATTATTCTTATTATTATTAATTTTATTATAACAATTTTTAAAACTAAGTAGAAAATTAATAATAATAATTATTAATAATAATAAGAATAATAAAATTAATAATAAGAAGAAGAAAATTAATAATAAAAATAAATTTAATTATTTTTATAATAATAAGGAATTTAAAAAATAATAATAATAATAATAATAATAATAATAATAATTTTGTTTTCTTGTTAGTTACTCCTTTGTCATTCCAAGTTTATATTTTCAAACCAAACACTAGCATAGAAATTCTTTATCTATTCCATTCTTTGAACCTAACAAAGTAATACCTATTCTATTCTATTTCTCATCTTTTCTATTCCTCATAATAACTATTCTATTCCTTGAACCAAACAGGCAGTTAGGGTTAAAAATTACTTGCCAAAAGTTTTTATTTTTTTTAAAACGAAAATAACCTCTTTACAACGTGTTTTTTTTACGGTCTTTTGTAAAACTAATTGTACAAGTTTACAAGTAAGAGTAGCCTGATTGGTTTCAATTCCTCACTTAAGATTTTTCTTTATAGGAGGTCTTAAGTTCGAGTCACCACAAAGAGGGAGAGGGGGGATTTTTCCTGTTGATGATCCTCTAGCTCCCGGGCATGCTCCTTGGTCGGATCAATTGCAGACATCTCGCTTCCAGCGACAGTGTGGGAGTTGGAACTACTAGGGAACCTGGGGTTGATGGGAACTGATGCTGAGCAGGGTCAATGATCAATCAGCAGCTAATTAATCAGTATGTGATGACTCCTTGTGCGTAAAAGTGTACAGGCTACGTAGGAACCTGAGGGATCTTGAAGTTCCAGATTTATCTCTTCTAGGGCTCTTAGGGTGGGGTTTTAGGGGCTTAAGATTAGTCTGGCGAAGTTGGGATATCTAATGTATATAAAAAAAAAGAATCTTGTACACGTTGACTTTTCTAACAAGAGCTCGCAAATGATGGAAATATGCAGTTCGCTTTAAGCACTATTTATCTACTCAAGTTTATTAAGAAATACAAAATCATTTGCGTACCTAATCAACTTCATACGTAATTTGATAAACCAAAAAAGTATAAAAGAGTAAAGAGCAAGATTTGTAATATGTAATGATACCTTAGTTACATATCCCAGATCGAACGTGAAAGGGAAAAAAATGGAGAAATGCGAAAATACCTATTTTTCGGTTTTGAAACTTCAAACGAGTTTTTCGAAGCTGAAACGATCCCGAATCTACTGTCGTCTTTACAACAATCCATCACCGAGACGCAAGCTAGGTCTTTCTACAAATTTCTCAAAACGTAAGCTCTCTTAACGGGTCAGAGATTCCTTATGTTTACGATTGATATGAGCAACTGTAGGAGGCCATAACCTATTTATATAGTTTCCATATCGAGCTTCCTCATCATAAGGCCGAGATGGATCAGGTCCACACTAAAAAGGATCCATTTTCACCCGAACTTTGACCCATTAATTTAGATAATTTATTGGGCCACTTTATTATCTTTATCTGGATCAAATTACGTAACTTAATTGATAATTTATTTAAAAATAAAATAATGAAATTAAATGTTGTCCACTTAATAGGAAAATGACAAAACTGCCCTTAGGGGCAAAATTGTCTAACATTCTCCCCCTTGGACAATACTTAATTGCAGTTTTGACTCAAGTTTAAAAACTTGATTAAGTCACGCTACTGTATGAGTCGACTGAGTTTAAAAACAAAACATTTGATCCAAAGATAATGAAAGTCCAACATTCAAGGCTTTTGATACCGAAAAGTATCAGATGCATGTGTCATGTGTGACACAAATCCAATACAATCACGTATATCTAATACCTCACTAACATGAATGGGAAAATGGAGTGTGGCAGACTACGATGATACCTTTATGATCTAATATGTATCATTTTCATCTATAGGTCTCGATTTCTCAAACTTTATGCTAAACTGCATTACTAAACTACATCAGAGAAATCCTGTTTTCTCTCACCGAATGCTAAACACATTAGAGAAAACTTGTTTTCTCTCACCATATGCTAAACAACATTATAGAAAACCTTTATGTTCTCCAACTGAATGCTAAACTGCATTAGAGAACTTTTATGGGATTAAAAACTTATATCCCCCTATGTCATGTCAAACTTTAAGGATATATCTGTATAAAACTGTATGTGTTTAATAACATAGGCTCAAGGTCAATCTGTATATATGTCCAGTGACCTTTAAATGCTTAAGATTGGCACAAATCTTAAAACTTTCATATGTATTATGACACGTATTATTGAGGATAAACAATGATCATCTTTATTGATCAACTATCATACTGTTATAATACATCAAAACATACAAATATACGTGGAGCAAACATAATGATCTTTTAACTAATAGTGTCTAAGGGCTTTAAAACACCCATATTATATATTTGTATTTCAAACACAAGTGGGTAAAGTCTTTTAGTTAAAGAATCGACTTATGGTTCCTCAGTCTTTAAATGCTCCAAACCTTAATGTCACCTTTTCATGTGAACCACTTCATGGTCAAATATTTGACCTCAGAATGCTAAGACACTATAATATTCAATGTTGTTATTAAACAACATAGCAGCTTGATTATCACATTACAACCGAATGGATTTAGCCACTGAATCAACCACAGACAACTCAGAAATCAAAATTTTGAGTTAAACTGTTTGTGAAGCAGTCCTATAGCGTGCACTTTAGATACATGGTCGAGGAAATCACCCGTGTTTATTTGACACTATTCTATGACATTGTACCATCTTCAATCTTAAATTGTAACCTTAAGTGGACTTTCGATCATCCGGACACATAGCAGAATTTGAATCTAAATTCCCTATGAGGTTTAGTCTATGACTTTTCTATATTTCAATATATAATCTTTGATTCCCTTTAATTATCTTAAACTCGCTTAACTATATTTCAATGGTCTACATCTTAATTAACCAAATACTGACCAAACAGTCAAATAGTAAATGTAATGTCATGCCTAATACATAGCCAAGCATACATCAGGCTATTAACCATACTATAATGCGGAAAATTCCTCATAACCTTTCTCTTTACATTATTCTTTGGATACTATGCCAAAGATTTCCTCTCACTATGAGAGATAGATGTTATGACAGGTTTACTGTTAAACATATTAAACTTTTGTAACATATACTTAATGTATGCATCCTGTGAGAGGTATAATGTGTGTTAAGATATGTCCCGGTGAATTTGAATACTTAGGACAAAAGATATTACGCCAAGGTCCTTTATGTCAAAGTTCTTGACCAAAAGTTGCTTAACCTTATACAACATGGTCAAATAATTTGACGTGAGCAATATATCATCCTCATGTAGTAATAGAAAGATAACTTTGCTCCCCCTAACCTTATAGTAGAAGCATCTTTTTAACTTTATTTTTCATGAAGCCAAAAGAGGTCAAACCATATCAAATGTAAATTATCACTTTCGGAAGGTTTGATGTAAATCATATATTGATCTGCATAACACGCAAACCATGTCAGTTCCATCTGGATCTTAAGATCCTTCAGGTTGTACCATACAGACCATTTTATAAAGGTTTTTATTCAGGAAAGCTGTTTTTGACAGCCATCTGATGTAACTCCATGTCATCATGAGCTACAATTGTCATAATCACTCAAAATGTATCCTTCAAGGATACGAGAGAAAAAGTAACAGTAAAGTTAACATCTCCTTGAGTGAACCATTAGGAAATTGAGCAAGTCTATAAACCGCTAAACTTTATCTTGAAGTCCTTCAAGTCTTAAAACTTTATTTACAATTGACGGTTTTGTAGTTCTGTAACAAAATCAACTAGCTCCTAGACCTTACTATACTTCATGGCTCGTATCTCGTAAGTCATTGACCTACAATTCTACTGAGGGTACAGAAACAGCTTCTGTAAAAGTAAATAGATTCGTAACATATCTAATATCATAGTCTTGTTAACCTAATAGACTATGATATCAGATGGAATAACAGGTCATCTCACTCTGATGGATTTTCATAACTGCATTAGATCTTGTACCTCAGGAACCTTTATGCATATAGGTATGGGTTCCTGTTCCTGTATAGGTACGGTACAAAGACTCCACCGGATTTAACTGTATGAGTAGTGGGTACATAATAACTGTAGTATCCACCCTTTATCGTTTGAAGGATCAAAGGCCCCACCATCATTATAAACATCGTATTCTAGGAATTTAGCTGTTTGTGATTCTGCTATTTTGTTCCCTCCTTCTCTACAGTAAGATCTGTAGCTTTTAGAGTGTTCATAATATCTTACTAAATAGCAATGAGCATAATGAGTATGCAATTTTCTTTATAAGGATTACACTACCTCGGTAGGGTAGCCTCATACACGAATGTGTATAATGCTGACTTTTCACGCTTCTTGATAATTAGGTAGATTAGTCTTTTTCTACATTAACTTCTTCAAGTCATTTAGGGTGCGGTTATGCCCTTCGGTATCACATCATTTTGCTCAAGACTACCCGGTATAGTGAATAAAGTCACTATACCAATCGATTCTATATGTCTGGCAAATAAACCTTTTAAAGTCCTAAAACACCATATTTGCCATGATATTCTCCTCCACAATCAGTTCTGACACTCTGAATAGATTTTTCCATTGGTTCTCAACCTTTAGTCTTTAAGCAAAAACTTATAACTATAATGGGAATAACCATCAACAAATATCTTAATACATTCAGAATTGCACAATGCAACTGTATAAGGTCTTTTGATATCCGTATATATCAAACTCGACAAATCAGAAACCCAAGTTGACCTCTCTATCCTTATTTCAGTCAACTTACCCCTGTAATAGTCAACACATGATCCCAGATCAATATAATTTAGAATTGAGAGAATGTTTTCCTTAACCAATCTCTCAACCCTAGCTCTGGAAATGTGCCTTACACTTCTATGCCACACTATGTATAACTTTTCATTCATTAGGTTCTTTCATTTCATAACTTGTTCAGTAAGATACGAAGAAGCATATATCTAATTTGGGGTAAGACACATTCTATACAAACCATATGACAAGAAAGTTGTACTATTATGTTTTGTGTTAAACACAACTGTACAACAGAAGCATTAAATACAAAAAGTCAACTTTCCTTGTCAAAAATTGATCCAAATATTATATATAAAATGTGTCGTGTAAAAACCTAAATGAACCTTACAACAAGGTTCAATACATACATCCCCTATAGATATTACTTTCACTTCTTCATTGCTGTGAACCGTCAGTTTCTCCTTTCCTTTATTTGGTTTTATCCTGGATATGAATCCTTGAATTATGGAAGCACCTTCATTAGATACTCCACTATATAACTACCAAGTACTTAATGCGACTATCACAAGTCAGGTTTATAAATTGACAAGTCAAGAAGTTATTTGATGATCACAGTCTTTCCTTCTAGGCCTTATACTGTTACCTTCTTTATGTCATGCAGACCTTTACCAGCACTGGATTGACCAGCATCAGCTTTTGGAGAAGATTTAGTCTATTTACCTTTGTTCTTAGCGAGTTTCATCTTTGTCTTCCATTTAGTTGCATCGAGGACTGTAAAAGTAACGAGCTTGAGTTTCTCCTCCTTAGCAACACAATGGGCAATCAAAGCATTGAAGACTCATTCCTCATCCTGTTAATAATACTTCATCACCAGATTACTTAACTATGGAGGGAGTGTATTCAGAGTCTGATGAATAATAAAGACATCAAGAAGAGGAATGTTTAATATCTTCAGTCTACTGTGAAGATGTATCATTTTTGATATGTACTCCTTTACTCCCCCTTCTCCCGTATACCTCATGAAGAATAAATCCGTATTCAAGGAACTTGTCTCAACGCTAGGTGAGACTGTGTACCTCTATGAGACATTTCCAAGAAATTACTTCGCTATGTTTGTGTCCGGAAGTCCACTAAGCAGATGGTTAGGAATGGATCTCTTAATGGTCATAAGAAATAATCTGTCATACCGATCCTAGGTTTCATAGGCTACTCTATGAGCTTTCAAGCTTATGGATGTAGGTGGAGATGGCCTATGTATCTGTATGGCCATATCAACCTCATTTATTTCCATAACATTCAATACATCCTTTGTTCAATTCTTTGTCTTCTTCTTCATATTGAAATCGGTTAGAGTTTCAATGGTGGCAATGATTTTATTGACCGCAAAGGTGACTTTAAAGAGATAATGTTTAGATCATAAAAAATGTAGGATAACAACGATACTCTAAGTCATTAAATAGTATCTTTACTGAAAATCCGATTACATATATTATGAAACATCTTTGGGCTGAATACATACTATATGCAATTAGACTTCTAAATAAAAGCAATCGGAGTACAAACTATCAACTCTCATGAGATTATCACCTTAGGGGTGAATAGATCACTTGAGCAACAACTTTCCTCCATCTTATGTCTTTATGATCATCTCAAAATGTTATGTAAGGCTAAGACTTTTGGGCAGAATAGCCAAACATAAAACTAGAGACATCCCTTTACATGCAAGCAGAACAATTCAAAATATTGATTTGGAAAGCCACTTTAGTAACTACATCCTCATCAGCAGCTAAAAAGTCCACAAACACAAGGGATACATATTTATGTTATCCTCACATTCTTTATGGACAGATGGTATATGACAATGTAACTTCAATAAATGCAAAACCTGAATGCACAGTCCCATTGTCACACTCTCGTGCTGAAGACATTCTTCGAAGTCATTCTCTAACAACTTCATTTGAAACTTTCGTAAAAGAAAAATTTCAATAGAGTGACTATCATGCATTACTGGAAACTGAACCGACTGCCCGAGACACACATGTATCTCCCTTATGGCAAGTTCGTTGCATAAAAATTCACTCAAAAATGACTTCAGAATGTCTTTGTTTCTTTTTCGATTAACTATCATGCGATCTCGAACATTGAACATGAGACCCGAGACATGGTGTCCGAAGCATAAAAATTCACTCGAAATCAAATTCAAAGCACCTTAATTCCTTTTTCTGGAGTTAAACTTTAATTTATTACTAATGTAATAAACCCAGAAAAATGGAAAATTCACATTATGAATTTCTCGAACTGGAAACTGACTCAAAACACCTCAGGGCAACCTTACAGAAAATCTGAAAATTTTGTTTGTTTTTTTTGTACTATAGATGTGTCCGTGTGGTTGACGTTGACCCCGCATCAGCCACGTGTCTGCGTGGATGGCGCGTGTTGAACACATGAGAGACTTATTTGGCGTGTGACGCGCACGTGCTCGCCACCGCAGACCCCCCCAACGCACACACCACAGGTTCGCTTTGGCACGTGACACGCATGCATACGTGTGCACCACGCTCAGATGCACCCACCAACGCAGGCGCGTGCAACACGGCTCCCTCACAGCCAACCACGTGTCGCCCATCTCACACGCTAGAAGTACCACTTGCCCGACATCTTCCGAAGACTCGCCAGAAAATGAAAATTTTCGACGAGTTTTGGGATCGTTTTTCAACTTTCCAGTCTCGTTTTCAACTTGTTTCTCAAGGTTAAACACATATATACCATTTTCATGCAATAAAAAGCAAGAAAAAAATCTAGAAATGGAAATGAAACTCTCCGAAAACCTTATGGGGAGAAACACCGAAAAATCTCCGTTTTTAACCACCTGATCACGTCACTACTCTGATACCACGTGTAATACGTAACGGTACCTTAGTCACGTACCCCATATCAAACGTGAAAGGGAAAAAAATGGAGAAATGCAGAATGTACCTGATATCAGTTTTGAAACTTCAAACGAGTTTTCCAAAGCTGAAACGAGTCAGAATCTATTGCCATCTTCACGAGAATCCATCACCAGGACGCGGGCTAGGTCTTTCTACAGTTTTCTCAAAACGTAAGCTCTCTTAACGGGTCAGAGATTCCTTATGCTCACGATTGATATGAGCAACTGCAGAAGACCTTAACCTATATATGTAGATTAAATATCGGGCTTCCCCATCACAAAGACGATATGAACCAGGTCCACACTAATCGGGATCTATTTTCTACCCAAACTTCGACCTATTGATTTAGATCATTTATTGGGCCACTTTATTATCTTTATCTGGATCAAATTACGTAACTTAACCGATAATTTGCTTAAAAGCCAAAATTACAATTAATAACTGTTCACTTTATAGGAAAATGATAAAATTGCCCTTAGGGCCAAAAGTGTCTAACGATAGGTTCCCAGTTGGTGTATTTTATGATGTCTCGTGCATATATTTATTTGTTTTCATTTTGAATCAATTTATCGCTTTCTCTTGAACTTTAGCATGCATTGCTAACATATTTATTGCTCCAGGTAAAGCTCATGAATTGGTCTATGCTGCAATGACCTTGAGTTCGGTTGTGTTTAATTTCTTCTTTGATATGCTTTCCGGAAAGAAAATTTGACCTGATCATGTTTCTATGCAGTACTAACATTTGAATTTATCGGTTTTACTATTGGGGGTAATTTGAACTAGTTCAATGTTGAAAATCATAACGGATTAGGCGATTATCTGAGACATTTAACTTTTCATCCTTAATCGTGTCACATTTGATTATCTGTCTCTTATGAGTGCATAAAGTACATACAGTTAACATTTTAGACCATGTAACACATTATTGATTTTTTTGGGGCCCTTAATTCTTTTAAAATAGTGCAAGATTTTTAGTAAATCACTTTAATTATTATTTGTTCTTTTATTATCATGCGCAAATGCTTGTTTGTGTAGGTAGATTGACATTGACCAATTATGCTCTTTACTTTGAATCGTTGGGAGTTGGTTCATTTGATAAAGCTGTAAGGTATGATCTATCAAAAGATATGAAGCAAGTTGTGAAGCCTGAATTGACTGGACCATTGGGTGCTTGTCTCTTTGATAAAGCTCTGATGTATAAATCAGCATCTGTGTACGTTGTCTGTCAATTTAGTGTATCAAGTATGAAAATGTTTTACTGATCTAGGGTATAAAGTGCCTATATTGATCTACTTGACTTTCTTTGTTTCTAATTAGCTTAAAGTTACCAAATTCTCCAATCAATTCACACAAAGTCATGTCTGAGCGAAGGAGAGATTGTCGCGAAGGTTATCATACCTGTAACTCACAATTACCCTACGATAAGCTAATAACCTCGCTTGATTCAAAGAGGAATTTCGTCAAACAACTTGGGAAGATATAAGAATTTAGGGATGGCAAATAAGCATCACAGAAATACAAAAAAGCTCCATGCTAAGAATTGCAATACGAAGGGTTCAGATAAGGTTTTCCAATGCTGAATTTTCAATTCAAGAATGTGGAGTTAAATAGATAAAATCCATCACCAAATTCTTATTAAATAAAAAATTTATTTTATAAAAAATATTTTGTGCTATTTATATTACGATAGCTATTAATAATTATAGAATATGACTACCAACCATTTTAAAAAAAATAGATTGCATATAACAATGTTTATAAAGATTTAAGTGGTTCTAACATGTTAAGAGGAAATATATTAAAATCTGAAAAATATGAGAAAATTGTACTTATGAACTGTAACAGGAATAATTGTTGTTATTATTATTATTATTGAATTTCATTATTATTATCTTAATTTATGAATGTTTTTATGCAGTTATTCGATTATTATTATTATTATTATTATTATTATTATTATTCAAATAATTCCTAAAAATTTTTCTTTTCTTCTTTTTTTCATTTCTTCTTTTTGTGTGGGTCTATTGAAAATACTCTCACTACTTGTTAAGAGTAAGGTTGCATACTTTTAGACCTTCATAGACAATTCATTTTAGCGAGATTTCTACTGTTGTTGTTTATCTTTAAATAGTAGATGGAATAAAAAACAATTTCAATCCAAAGATTACCATGAAAATTTAATTGGTCAAAAATATACTGTAGACCCTTTTTTTTAATTAAAATACAAGTTAGCCCTTAGTTTTTCAGAATATTTAATTTAAATTTTAAAGTTTTAAAAATGTTCAAAACAAGTCCGACAGAAAGTGTAATTTAAACTTCAAGATTTTCATTAGAATACAACTTGAACTTTAATTTTTCATAGCGTTCAAGTTCAATCCTAATATTTTTCAAAACATTCAAATTTGACTTTTAATAGATGAAAATTTTAACGGAATAAATTTTCATCAGTTAAGTGTCATGTCATTATTAATGTAATACTTTTTTATATTTTTAAAATTTTATTGGTAGATCCCACCGTGAGTTTTATTAATAGAATTTTAAAAAAATTATATATATATTTATAAATAAATTAATTAAGTATTAGTTTATCTTTTAAAATGTTTTAGTAGGACCCATTATGTCATTAGCCTACATGTGACAGTAGGTCCACCAATAGATTTTTAAAAATATAAAAAGTATCACGTCAATTCACAAAAGTTTAACCTCGTTAAATTTTTTATCCATTAAAGATTTATTTTGAATATTTTGAAAACATTAAAATTGAACTTGCTTACTCCGAATAATTACAATTCAAGTTGTATTGATGAAAGCCTTGAGATTTCAATTTCGCTTTTGACCAAATAAGCTTATAAGTAGATGGAAAATTAACGAGTTAAGCTTTCATCATTAAATGTCACGTTATCACTAATGTGAAGTATATTCGTTCTTTTCTAATCCTAACTGGACCCTATTGCCACGTGCACGCCAAGTGGCAGTGTGGGTTTTAGGTATGTCTAATTTTAAAAAATTGAATTAGTTTTTAATTTAAAATTTGTAATAAAATATAATTAACTTAACTATAATTGATCATAATTAGTAATAAGTTAATAATAATTAGGTTCAAATCCCTAATCCCAGCAATTAAAAATATCTAACCCTAAAAATAAGGAAACCTAATATCACATGTTTATCTTGATCAACGATACAATTTATTTAGTGATTGCTTCACTTTGGTTTTCCAATGATCTCTATTAAGAAACTATTTCTCCTATAAGAAACCCACCTTGATTGAATCACTCAAAACCTTAAAGAGTTGTACCTTAACACTCTAAAATATTAGGGTTCAATTCTAAAATATTAAGGTCCAACACTTTAAATTGAATCCTAATATTTGTAAAGATGTTCAAAGAAATCCTTTAGTGAACGAAAAATTTGAAAAGATTAATCGTCTTTCAATTAAATATCACATTAATATTGACATTATATTATTTATTATTTTTTAAAATCAAATAATAAGCCCCACTACCACATGTTCAAGTGGGGCTTACTATCAAAAATTTTTAAAAATTGATTATAATAAAAGTTATTTATAAAAAACCCTACTCTCTTCTTGCCATTTCTCCCCCACCCAACTTTATTATATATACATCAAGGTCCAAGGTCTCTCTTATTTTCTCTTCCTTTCTTTATATTATTAATCATTTATTTTCCCAGTACTAACTATGGATTTCCTCCTTTTAGAGTAGGTTATGGATAATTTTTTAGTAACCAATGTTCAAGATTTGTTCTGGATGTCTTAGCTCACACACCTCACGCCACATAACTTGGAACTGAGGACTAATAGTTATCCCATCAATTTTTTGTTCAAAGCCTCAACTCGAGCTACCTATTATGTTACTGCATCCACTTCATATACCCTCATTGGCTTGTTAAGCCTTGCTCGAGAAGAGCACCAATGATAGTTCTTAATCATCATATCTTCAATAAGGTTATGGGTGGCTCTTGATGTCTCATTATTCAAAGTACCCCCAACTGCTGCATCTATTATTTTCCTTTTAATTTGATTTAGCCCATTATAAAAGGTTTAAATTTGCATCCGAAGTGGTATACCATAATGTGGGCATTTCTTTAACATCTACTTAAACCTCTCCCTTGTTTCATATAGTGCCTCTGAATCAGCTTGGGAGTCAGAGGAGATATCATTCGTCAACTTAGTCTATGCTGGCGGGAAGTACTTTAAAAGAAACTTCTGTTCTACTTGATCTCATGTAGTAAATGATGATCTAGACAAAGAAATCAACCATTGATTTGCTTTGCCCATCAATGAAAACTAGAATAATCACAGTCTTATCATGCCATCATTAGCCCTATTGATCTTGAAAGTATCACAAATCTCCAGAAAGTTTAAGATATGTGCATTAGGATCCTCATCTTCAAACCCATCAAATTGAACGAACTGTTGCATTATTTGAATGATACTAGACTTAATTTCAAAATTGTTGGCGTTCACAGTCAGTTTGACAATGTTGGACTCCACTTCTATTAAGTTCAGTCTAGCGTAATCAAACATCATTCTTTGTTAGTTTTCCATGGTTCGTAATTCCTCAATATCAATATGAACTCCCAAGTCCTATATTTATCGATCTAACTTGAACTTTTTAAGTTGTGTTATGTGGAGATTTCTACGAGTTGTTTTCTCAATTTTTAGATCTTCGTTTACTAAGCTCGCTGGATTACTTAGAGTCATAAATTGACCAAAGAGTTAAGATCTATGAGAAACAAGAAAATTAAAAAGTCAATAAAATAAAATAAATTAGAAACAAAAATAAAATAAGATAAAGGAAAAATGACTAGATTAATAAGAGCTTAGCTTTCTTAATGTTATTATCCTCAGCAACAACACCAAAAACTTGATTGATGATTTTTATGCTTATAAAGATTTATCAATTTTAATGGCAAGTGCACAGTATAGCTGTAACTAACACTGACAAGTATAGATCGATCCTATGAAGATTGTCAGTATTAGTATTAACCCTTTTCCTATTATTTAACTATCGATTCAAATTATAAATTTAATTAAAAATTAAACTAAGATTGACACAATAATGAACTCAAACAAAGGAAAATACTAAGAAACGTCAAAATCAATTCAATAGTACCTAGGCGATGAATCTCTCCTAAGAATTCTTAAATACTAAATTATCATAAAATTAAACTATTGATTATTGGATTGTGGAAAGTCCAATCTTATGTTAATATCTTTGTAACATTTTGTTACCCATGTTGAGACTAGAATAGTAATTATGAGAGATTATTGAGAGAGTAGAAAACATATTTCATACTCATGCATTATATGATATGCAAATACATTTGAATACTGAATTTTTGCACATGAAAATAATTGTACATGCATTCATTGACATTTTCAGGTATAATTGATCTATAAATGTGATTATATTTGGAATTGTGAATTATATGTGTTAAAAATTGATTTGGAGAATATATCTATTGACATAGAATTTTTGGAGAAAATTTGAGAATTTTCTGAAGTTTAGGGGTATTTTTTTGTACTAGGAAAAATACCAAGTGGCAGAACAATTGATGAATAGTGGTAGAAATAAATGTAAAATGATAGTAGAAATTTTAATATGTCTTATTAAAATTTAATGACAAGTTTCATTAAAAATTGGGAGAAAATTGGATTGAAAATTAGGACAAATTGACTAGTTAAATAAAAGACCAAAGAGAGGCCTTAAGGAAGTGAGATGTGTAACTTGCCACACCACATGCCACATACCTCACACTCTCGTAACTTCTCTAGCAAGACTATTTTTATTTTTTTTCATTTGGATAAAACATGTTTTCTTTTCTTCTCTTCTTTTCGTTCATCAATTTGCATCTCTAGATCAAAGTGAACCTTATTCTTACCTTTCTTTGCTACTCTCATCTTGTTGTTTTCTTCTTCTTGTCTCAAAAGCCTAACCTAATCTACCCTAGAAAGTTGATGATTGTGAGTATAGAGGATTAGGGTTCCTTGTTGTCTTTGAAGAATCCTAAGAGTAAAGCAAGTAAGTTAAGCTTTAATCTTCATGGGTAGTGTTAAATTGAAAATATATAATGAGAATTTGATGATTGATCATGAGTTCTCATATATGTGTTTTAACGTGGGTTTTATGTAAAAGTAAAGAGATCATGCTCTAAATGGTAGTGAGTTAATGTTATTCATTAAATGAGAGAAGTAGGACTATAGTTTGAGATAAAGTAGAGTGATATTTAAGTTAAATATGCACTAGATAGAGTGCTTTCACTAAACATGCATCTGTGTTTTGGCCATATCTTGATTTACAGGTGTCTAAATGGGACAATTTTTAATGTATATTAAACTAGAGATATATGGCTACAATTTTCTTGATGAAGTGAATTTTAATTCTATCTCTAAGGGCCTTGAAGTTTGGCTTGAAGTTGAGAACTGTGATTCATCGTGGTATAGGAATAGTCTGTAGTATTTTAGGTATAACTTTCAAAATACAAAACCAATTTATATGAACTTAGGTTCGTTAGAAACTTAAGACATAGATGAACATTTGTTTAGGAGAAGGCATTGTCAAAAAACCTCATTTTCCAGGTCATAATGGTCATACAAAACTGACCTGAAAAATATAGTTGGAAAAGAATTTGAAGATGAGTGATCTAGAAGGACAGACGAAACACAGACGATTTTGAAGGATAGACGAAACACAGACGATCTTGAAGGAGAGACGAAACACAAATGATCGTGACCCAAGAGATGTTTTAAGGAGTGCTTTTTTTATTGAGCATACTTCGGTATTTTGATGATTTCTTGATCTCTAGTGATTCGAATGGAATGGTTTTTGAATTGGAGTAAAATAAAGACATAGGGCTACAATTTTTCTGAAGAAATAAAATTTTAAATTTGTCTCTAAGGATTTCAATTTTTGGATTGAAGTTGAATAAAAGGTATTGTTACAGTTAGAGAACAGTCCGAATTTATTTGGAGTATAACTTTTGAGATATTGAACCGAATTGAATGGTCTTAGTGTCATTAGAAACTTAAGACAGTGGGGAACAATTTTCTAGAAGAAAGTATCCTCGAATTACTTCATTTTCATTATTAGACTGATCATGGAAAGATACCTAGGATTGTCTTGAACATGCATTGTACATATTTCATATTCATAAATGTGCATAAATGAATATTTATAATTATGCTAAAGTGTGATATGTGTATTTTGCTTGATATAAAGGAGCATTTAGAACATCAACATCCAGACGTTGCCAAAACTTCGAGGCAATAGCTTCGGAAGTAATCTGTGAGTAACGTAGACGGTCTCACTCAATTAATTGTTGTGTTAGATTATGTTTAAAATATCTTAAGAATGTGAAATTGATTGTGTTGATTCCGGACAATGAAGGTCCAAGGTTTCTAATGAACAAATGTGATATTTAAAGTGCTCCTTGTATGTGAATGTGAAGAAATAAATCAACAAAATTTGTTGAATGTCGGACTAAGGTCCGAAGATGATTATGTTTTTGACTGTGAATATGACTAATTGAAAACAATGATTGAATGGATGTGTGATATGCATTTCATTTCAGGAATGCATAAAAGATAAAGGCAGTTGTGTTCAGAGTCTCCAGTAAAAGAGCTTAAAGCTTAGAATTTGATAAGGGCCCTTGGCTCAGTTGTGCATGTACCCGGTATCCACTAAGGGATATGGGACATTATTCGATATAGCTCGATATTCATTAAAGGATATGAGCTAGAAAAGAAAATAGGCACTCGGTCATAACAAAGTAACAAATGAAACTGAATCATGTGCATTGCATTTACAATTGATATGTGTACTTTTGTATGTATGAAATGTTTGGTATAATTGTCCCGAAAGTGATATGTGATGCTTTATGCAAAAATGCAAAGATGTGAATTATATGACTACACGTTTAATGTGTTGCATGAATTGAGTGAACCATCGATGATGGTTACCTCATCTAAGTTCACAAAACTCACCCAAAATTGCACGTTGACATTTCAGGACTGAGGGAGGACTTTTGCTACTGAGAGACCGTACAAGAAGCATAATTCTTTTACTTTTGTGAAGAAAATGGCTCACAGGTCGGTCAGCTGAGATTGGAAGATTAGATAGATATTTTTGTGTATCTCCTCTTTCATGTAGCTTATTTTGTAATAGGTTATGACGATGAACATGTGCGATTATTCAAAAGCTATAATGTATTACATTCGGATTTATGAAATGAACAGGGAAAAAATTTTGGTTTTAAATATTTTGACTTTCTTGATGATGCCTTATAAAACAAATGATGATGCCATGTTAAGTGAATGTTATGATTAAACGTAGCACACCATTATCATAGGTTATGTACTGGAATGTCCTCAGGGTGTTCCGGTATGTACCCCTTGGTAACGAGGCGCCACAATCTTTCTCAAGACTATTAACAATTAACTCTCAATTAATTAATTGAAATCTCTTTCTAGTTAAAATCTCTATGGTTGCAGTATTGATTTGTGAATTTCACTATTAGGTTTGACCATAATCTAGAGGATTTATGTTGAAATATCTCTATGATTGTATGCAACTCCTTTCAATTATGGTAGATCAATTCACACAAAAGGATTTCTCAATCTCAATCATAAGAAATCAAATAATGGACTAGCATTCTAAATAAATTAGTTCAAAAATATAACACATAATTGGATCATAATAAACCAATAAATAAAATTGCATTGAATAAAGATTAAATCATATTGTCATCACAACTTAGGGTTCATCACACCTAGGCACTAAAAAATTTAATTCCTACACATAGAAAATGAAACCATTGACAAATATTCAGAAGAACAAATAGAAATAAAAGAAATCACAATCTAAATCTTCCTTTTGTCTCTGATGAATCTTCTTGTAATTCAGATTGAATGATTGTCTCTATCGTAGTCTTAGTGTTTTTCTTGTCCCTTGTTCAGAATTACCTCTTCTCTGTATTTCTTAAGACTAGAAAATGGTCCTAAACTCACCTCCTTTTCAATTGCCTCCAATAGCATCCTTTTATAGTAAAACTAGGATTTACGGGATATATACGATCACTTACATAGTCGTTTAGGTGATCGTGTATCTTTAATAAACCTGAATTCGTGATTTTACATAGGCACAAAGACTTACACTGGCAATATACATGGCCAAAAACAATATTTTTTGAATTTTCATATATTTACAAAGACTTACACGGTCACTGTACATGACCGTGTATCTCTAAATTGCTTCAAATCTTTATTTTATGCCACAATTTCATATAAATTCTTCTTCTTTTAGTCCTTGAAGGTAATTATCACCTACAAACACACTTGAAGTAAATTATGTACCATTTACTATAAAACTATTAAATAACAAGAAAAACACATTAAATATGGATATATAAATATGGTCAGATAATCATTTATTAAATATCCCTACACTTAAACTTTTACTTATCCTCAAGAAAATCATAATCTAAACCATCAATCTTATAAACATCCATCCCTTGCTAACCTCAACATGTTCATCCACACTCTAAATCATCATATCATATCAATCAAATTAACATGCAATTAGATTCAAGTTATCCTATAACTAACCTTCATAAGTCAATATCAATAATAATAACATCTATAATTCTTTTGAAATCAAAAGCATAAATTTTCACATCCTTACCAAAGATTCACTTAAGGCACTCAAAATGTTTTGGGTGAAAGTATAAGAACTCTCAAATCAATACATAGAAAAATTCTTAACCATAAGCTTATAATAAAATCATATCTCTACCACTTTTAAATAAACTAGAAACAAAAAGCCAAAG
The DNA here is from genome assembly GCA_025629805.1 of Erythroxylum baracoense. Taxonomy (NCBI): domain Eukaryota; kingdom Viridiplantae; phylum Streptophyta; class Magnoliopsida; order Malpighiales; family Erythroxylaceae; genus Erythroxylum; species Erythroxylum baracoense. Next base: position 7,041,361 of record JAOTAY010000004.1, read on the forward strand.
TTCTTGTTACAAGGTTTTAATGGGTTTTGGGTAAGGTATGAAAAGGATAATAAAATTGAAGGAAATATACAAAAAAACAAAATTACAAGAAATTTAGTTCTTCACAATATAGGCCTTTCTTACCATAAGTCTATTGGTACCATAACTTTGACACTTTTTTTCACTTATTATGCTCGTAACACATTTTTTCCTATCATTCATTATGTACCAACAATTAAAGAAATATTAGACTTTTCAAATTTCAAGTTTCAAGCAATCAAGCAAATGTAAATAATCTTTTGGGTTCAAAATAATAAAAAGGCTTCAAGAAATAGAAGGTAAAGGCTAACAATGTGGTTATAATCAATGAAAATGCTAATTCTTAAGATTGGTTACTTCTAAGGGGTAAAATATGGTGGGTAATTATCAAGAAAATAGGCTAAACAAAGGTTCAATCTAAATGCCTTTATCATTTCAATGCTTCTAATTTAACAAATGTGATATCAATATAAATAATAAAAGTAAGTTCTAGAATTATCCAACTATGCATGATAACATACACGAATGAATAAAAGAGCTTAAAATAATGATGTATTTGCTCTTAGACATAGAAGCTCATAAAAAGTTCTTGTATGTGTAAATAATATGCAATTTTCATTCAAATTAACTATCTTAATGATTACTAAGGGGCGCTTGGTTCATAGAAGGTAATGAGAATGAGAATGAGAATGAATATAGTGAGTAACGAGAATAGATATAATCATTATAACTATGATGATTGGTTAAGATGAAGGAATGATTACTATTACCATTGATGGTGGTTAGTTTATTAAAAATGTTGAGAAATAAAAATTTGTTAAATTTTGTTTTATATCAAAATTTAAATATATTTTAAATGATTATTTTTAATTTATGCACTCTAAATATAATGATAAAATGTTTAAAATCAAGTATATTGTGATTTTTCCTTTCCAATAGCTCTTGAAGAAAAAAAATACTCTAGTATTTTCTTACATCAACATATCATTAATTACATAATATCTTCAAAATATAGTTTAATCATCCAAAATATTGTGCAATTCATCGACACAATCATAATATCCACCATTCCATTGTTATAGTAAAATCAAATAACATAGTTTAATACAATTTACATTCCTCTGATAATGCAAATGATGTTATATTTTAAATAATTAATGAATAATATTTTAATTAACTATATTGTAATTAACTAATTAATTAATTACATCTTAATTATATTTTAATTAACTAATTAGATTTTAATTAGACTTTAATTAATTAATTAGATTTTATCTTGATTAATTATTTTAATTAATTAATTAATTAGATTTTATCTTAATATAATTTAATTAATTATATTTTATATTTTAATTAATTACATTTTAATTATATTTTAATAAAATATATTTTAATTATATTTAATTAAAAAATTAAAAAAATATTAGTATTGGTAAGAATCAAACTCATTCTTCCCACACATGAAGGGTATAAACCATTACCTAAAACTTGGGCATGAAAAAATTATTCAGTCAATCATAATAACCAACCAACCTTTACCGTTCATTCCATTCCCATTGATTTATTCTCTTACCCTTTAACCAAACACCCCTAAGTTTATAAACTGCCCTTGGCACTAGTGATTATAACCGGTCTAAAAGGGGCTGCTCGGGTCAGGACTTCAGTCTAAAACAGGAGGGAAGCGGATTCCGAAATTATGATGAAAAATTTCCTAGGGAAAGCACATTCTAAATACTTTTGGAAGCTAATTTAACTAGCAGATATCCCATGAAGAATTGGAACTCGGAAGGATAATTTTTCACACGAGCTAGGCCATCAACAAAAATTGATATGCCAACGAAGAGAAGAAAATATCACCAACACTGCAACTGACAATTAATATAAAGGGGAATGCTTATCCAACGACTTCAATCCATCGGAACTTTCAGGACCTTGTTTAATCGTAGATTGCCTTTTGACTTTTTATTATTTTTCCAAGAGCAGATTGGGGGCTTAATTTTTACCGGCTAGGAGAAAGATAGTCTAACAAATGCGACACATTAAAGTCCCCCTTTCCTAAAAATTGCAAGTAGTTTGTTGCTCATATCTTCCTTTCAATCATCTGGCCCAGATCTCTATGAATTGAGATCAATGCCTGTTTCGTGCATTGCTTCCTCTTTGCTCTACTAAGTTGTGATGATTTCTTAAAATTTGAGCAACCATCAAACCTAAACTAAAACCAATAGCTTCGATGGATTTATACGAATCAACTATCAAAAATGATAAAGTATCCCTGATTCAAACCGACACTAGGAATGCCCGTATCCTAGAATTCTTTCCATCAACATTTAATATATTAAGTAACATAGCGCAGTTACAACAAAAGAACACACAATTTCGACAAAACTATTCAGCCAAAGCAAAGATCTTTAAAGTAGTCAGCGAGGGCTTTACTTCTTGGATTTCTTCGACGTCCTGCTAGCGACACAACAAAAGATGAGTATCGGAATATATCATAACAGAATCAACAACTTTTAAACCTCTGAAACAAAGGCTTACTCGACTGGTTCAGATGCAGCAGCAGCAGTTGGAGCACCTATTGGCTTATCACCTCCTCCTGGTCCCTGCAAGAAATTCAAATCAAATCCACCATCAAAAAATATCGCAATGAAGAAAGTAAAACTAATGTGATAAAGCTGTGAGGATTTTTACTGATTCTAGATGGTAGCACTTAATGAGTTACATTATTAAAGGAACACAATAGATCGACACAGTAAGTGCAAACATTCCTTAATTCCAAACACTCGTTAAAATGGAACCATAACAATGCTCAACACCGGCAATTGGTCCTTGGGTCCACAAAATTTAAGAAAAAGGAGCAATTCTTAATCACCAAGAAAAATGGAATTCTAGTGTTACCTGGGCCAATCGTTCCTCTCTTCTAGCAATTTTTCTTTCCCTGCTTGCCTTATTCTTAGCCCTCTTAGCCTCAAACTGATCAGATAAATTCTTCTCTCTTGCTTTCTCAGCCTTTGATTTGTGAATGCTCTCCATAAGAACACGCTTGTTCTTGAAGACATTACCTTTCACTTTCATGTACATGTCATGGTACATGTGTTTGTCAATTTTTTTTGCCTCCCTGTACTTGCGAAGCAAACGCCTTAGCACACGCATCCTTCTCATCCAAAGAATCTTTGTTGGCAGCCTTGCTTCTCTTGTACCCTTGCGCTTACCTAGAATTGTTCCAAAATGCTTAAAAGTTAAAGACTTAAGAGATACCCAGAGTACGGTAGGAAAAAGAACTACATTTTGAACTAGAATGCCCATAAAAAACTAAAACATATGCAGCAAAGTCCACTCATCCACTGAATTGATAATAGAAAAATTAGGAATTCCATATGGTCTACAAATAACAAAATGTAGCATTATGAGCAGTGAGCGTTTATAATACAAATAGAGTTTTATGACAACTTAAAATGAAACCCCTAGAGATCTAAAATGTTTAAGGAACAAGTACCATATCCAGAGTGACGCCCTTTCCTCTTGGCTTCCTTCATACGACGTGCACGAGACCGAGAGTGAATTTTTGTTGGCTTCCTGATGATAAAACCATCCTTAACCAACTTCCTTATGTTTTGGCCTGAAGTTAAATCATCAATAAATAAATAATTTGTTAAAAAAAAAAGTAACATGCGCCACAAATGCACTTCAAATGGATGACACAAATGACGTTCAACATGTAAGCTAAAAAGAACAATAATGCACTGTAAAGCAATATAGATGTTCCCTCAGAGGACCTTTTCAAATCACACACAAAGAGCTACACCAGCTAGTGTCATACGACACTTGCAAAGAACTAGATTTTCATCCTCGTAAGAAAATACTTTTACACGCGCATAAAATTACAATTTAAAAAAAAAATCATTTCGATAAACTCGAATTGAGAACTCTTAAACAATCTATTGAACAAACAGACCAAAAACATAAAATGGCTAAAAGAGTGCAGTGACATAAAATGAGGAGGACAGGTAAAACTTTCGTATGTTACTCCACACATTAAACAAGTTACTTCTGCTACCTTTATGCCCTAAAGAGTCATACGAAAACTGTGAATTAAAGTAATTATCACACAAGAGTTTAGAAAGAGAAAACAAATGAAATTGAAAACGTACGAGAATTGGCCATGGAGATCTCGTTGACTTCATTGGGATCGAGCCACACCTTCCCTTTTCCGCACTTCAGGACGCTAGCTGCTAGCCGCTTTTGGAGCTTCAGCGAAACCATCTCTTGCTATGTGCAGCAGCTACGATGCGGGAGTGGTACGAGAGATTGTATTTATACAGTGGCTGTTTCTTCGGCTTTAGTTAGTTCTAGGGTTTTCTCAGGATAACCTTTTCTCATGGGCCTTATTTGGGCTTTCTCTATTTTGAGCTAGGAACAGGATTTTGTTCTGCCAGGTTTGCGTGATTGTTGTTAGGTGTTGCGTTATAATGAATGAAAGCATGAGACCGAGCTGTTCGCCTCGAAATTAACATATCAAGTTTGAGTTGATTGAATATCAAACATAGACTACCTGGGCCTACCTTACCGATGGCCACCATGTATTAGTAAAATAATATGATTTTAATATTTAAATTGAAAAAACAATTCGGCCCCCTTGAAATTCTAGGATGATTAACATACTACCCTAGTTGGTTTCATCCAATAGTCATTTCGTAATTAAGTATTCCTACTCAAAAAAATTTAAAATTTAATCATTTAAAGTTACTAATTTTTCTTCTTTAAATTTCTTTTGATAACTAATTGGATAATTTCTGTAACAGATCAAATCAATTTAACAATGATTGGTTTAATATCATATCAAATAACGGTACTTTTGTATGATAAAAATTTGAAATGACCAAAACGAAGCTCACATTGTTATATCCCTAAGCGTGACCTTCTTACTTTCCAAATTTTAAATTATTAAAATCAAATCACAACAACATATCTTTTGCATATGAACCTCCAAGGCACTACACAGTGTTGAGTGAGCAGAAGAGACAAAAAGAGGTTAAATTCAAAGATGGATTCATTTTCGTCACCATCCAGTGTTGCAAATGTTGGCGGAGGAGTTATATGCATGACTTTATGAAAATTGTGAGGAACAAATTTTTTGACTAGAAGAGTTAAAACTTTACTTCATTTAATTTGATCACTTAACCAAAAAGTTTGAGATTTCCAACTTTTTGTCTCTTTTCAGAATTAGGGGTCTCAGAGTGTGAGGATTATATCACATGAGTGGAAGTACAACGTAGTGATGTAAATTCTATTTTAATTACTCCAGTTTATTGTGAAAATTATGTCAATTTATTTTCAAAGCGTAAATTCATTTGATGTGATGGCTAAATTGACAACTAAGCCATCTTCAAACTAATATATCACATAAACCTTTTTGTTAAAAGAGTTTACGAGGAATATTTAATTAAGAAAATTAATAATATTGAAAGAATTGTTTTTTTAGTAGAAATGTTCTATTAGAAAAATGAATATAATTGGATTAATTTTGAATTTTATTTTATTAAAAATATATCGCTACATAAAAATATATGCTTCGGATCCTATGAAATCAAATAACTGCGCATGATGTTCTTTACAAGCAAGATTATCAACAAAATCTCACCTGCAAATCTCCTCTGGAATCATGTTGGGAACTTTGCTTATGCTGCCATTGAATCTGTGGTAGTTACATGTTTAGATTTGTGAGCAAATAATTGAAGGTCAGGAGAAACTGCGATGTCACCGTAGAAATCGATAAGTAGAAAGATAGTTATGGTAGGAAAGTATTTCTGCGGTAAAAATTCTACTTTCTATTAATAATCTTCTGATAATTATTATTTTCCATTTTACCTTAACTAATATTTTCTTATTTATAATTTTAATTTATATGACTAATAATATATTTTTTATAAAATATTTTATTTATCAAATTTATTTTATTTATATTTTCTTATTTTAATTTAATATTTTTCCTATTTATAATTTTAAATTTATATGACTAATAATATATTTTTATGAAATATTTTATTTACTAAATTTATTTTTATTTTTATTTTTATTTTAATATAATATTTTCTTATTTATAATTTTAATTTTATATGACTAATAATATATTTTTAATGAATTATACAATAATTAATAATTTATTAAATCAATAGGCTTTTTAGTTATTTTATCTTTTTTCAGCAACCGCAACTACATTGTCAAACACCTATTTTCACGTTTCAGTAGTTACCAAAATAACAATTGATTTCAGTAGGTTGATTTCAGCAGGTTTTCAACTGCAATGCTCCCCCAAACCAAGCTTTAGGCAGCATTTGAATCTGTGGTGTGGAGAGAATAAGTAATTATTCACCGCAGTTTCTAAACGCAGTCACATATTTGAATTTGCGAGTGAACAATCGAAAATTGGAGGAAAGTACGGTGCCACTGCAGAAATCGATAAGTAGAAAGAGGATTGCGGTAGAAAAATACTTCTGTAGTAAAAATTCTACTTTCCATTAATAACGTTCTGATAGTTATTATTTTCCATTATACCATCAACAAATAGAAATCAAGTCCAACATATTTTTTTATTTATAATTTGAATTTATATGACTAATAATATATTTTATGAAATATTTTATTTACTAAATTTATTTTTTTATTTTTTATTTTAATTTAATATTTTATTATTTATAATTTTAAATTTATATGACTAATTATATATTTTTATAAAATATTTTATTTACTAAATTTATTTTTATTTTATTTTAATATTTTATTATTTATAATTTTAAATTTATATGGTTGATAATATATTTTTTAATTATTTATACAACAATTAATAGTTTATTAAATCAATTGACTTTTTAGTCATTTTATTTCTTTTCAGCAACTGCAACCACACTTGTCAAATACCTATTTTCACATTTCAACAGTTACCAAAACAGTAATACCAAACACATAAGTACTTATTGAGAATACTTATTATTTCAGCAAGTTATCAACCGACATTGTTCTCCCAAACATAACCTTAGTGGTAACCAAACCAATACAATTCCTCCCAAGATGGAATTGTGTACTGATAACAACCATAAACTATTACAGGCACCAATATCAGGCTAAATTCTCAGCGTGTGATAGAAAAAATTTTTCGTCCGTGTTTTATGGTAAAAATAAGAGGGGATGTTGCGTCTAAGGTGTTAGAGTAGTGCCCTAAAGGCAATCCCCTTTAGCGCTTTTTGTTCATAGTCATGTACAGACTTTATAAATAAATAAAGAAAGGCATGTTTCATTAATTTGATGTTCTTTATGAATTGATTGTGATCTTAATCAAATTAATGAAGTCCATGATATATGACATAGCATGAAGGAAATTATGATGTGATCATACTCCTGAGATTCCTATCATGTGCAATTATGTCAGTATCTAAATTTTCCCTAGTCATAGGATTAATGAGACTGGACATCATTAATCCGGACAGACTAGCATATGTCATACTCCTTGATTGGATCAAGCAGAGGATCTCAGAAACTGTAAATATGAGATATTTAGAGTTGACATATGGATGCTTACTAGTAGTAGTAAGTTCATTGGATGACCTGCCATGAGATCATCACATGGATTTCTTGTCAGTGATAATCTCATCATAGCAATGGTGCGAGTATCCTTAGACTTGAGGTACTCAAGGATATCTTGGATACTGATCCTGTACTTTGACTCCATTCCTTGTGGCCTTCTAGAGGTTACTCATAGGGTGGTGCTTGGGTACAGTTTGAGGTATTCGAAGGTAATTGAGTAGCCAATAAAGGATTCATCACTTCTGTAATAACAGAAGAGATACCCTGGCCTCTTGTCAGGATCATTACTTTAAGTCTCTGGCCAGAGCATGACTATGTCATGAAGAGTGTCTTCATGGACATATAAAGTAATGAGTCCTCAGACAGGAACTGATTCACTTGGGCTGGACTTAGTCTAGTAAGAGTTGACATATTAGCCATACTCATAACCAAGTGGGGTATAGGATGATGAAAGGACGAATTGCACAGTAATTGTCTATGGAAGGGTTCGTGATCTGGTTCGTGATGAATTCATCAAACCGATTACTTTCCGGTCAATTGGGGGTCATGATGTGTTGCTAGATACCGCTCATGACTTGCTCAGATTAA
>JAOTAY010000004.1:7053984-7073465 GCA_025629805.1 Erythroxylum baracoense
TTTGGTTTTAAAAATCTTGCAATTTACAGTTACTGGTTTTATTTATCTAAATGTATGTGATGCCATGTGGAGTTTGTCGTGATTGTATGTAGCGCTCCGTTATCTTAGGTTATGTGTCGGAATGACCTACGGGCATCCCGGTGCGTACCCTAGGATAATGGGGTGTTACACTTCGGGTTATGAATAGAGCTAGTAGCCAGTTTAAAATGTGATATAGCTGAGTAACTGGATCGACACACATCACAAATGTGTGCCATCATATCAAAAAGCTATAATGACATTTCAACCAAGCTGTTTAATAAAAACATAACTTAGTTGAGTAACAGGATCAACATTTATTACCAATGTTTGCCTCCGTATAAAAAGACTAAGTCTGTTCACTGAATTAAAAAAATTAAAAAAAGTATTTGCTTAATAAAAACCTATCGAATTTGTAGTAAGCTCAACTTTTCATTAAAATTTACTTAGGAACAATTACAAAGTCTGAAGGACTGAAGAATTATTAATGTAGGTGTACAATTTAGGGATGGCAATTTTGGCCCGGGTTGTTCGGGCCACGGGCAAATCATGGTCCGCCCGGGCCGGGCCACGGGTCGGCCACGGTTGACCCCCGTGGAGCTGGCCCAGCCCGCCCGTGGCCTACAGCCCATCATAATAGTGGGCGGGCTGGGCCGAGCCGAGGGCAGCCCGACCCATTGCCATGCCTAGTACAATTGAAAAGGGTAAATAATTTAACACTTAGATCTCGATTAAATTGTATATTTAATTCAAAACCCCTAAACATAGATTTTGCTTATTAATGATTAGATATAACTTGTAGGATTGTGTTTAAGATTAAATTTATTTCATGAAGTTAAAGTCATTGCCTCATTATTGCATTGTATGTTGTGTGTTGTTTTGTTTGCTTGAGGACAAGCAACATTTAAGTGTAGGGATGTTGATAGTTGTGACTTGCATTAGGGTTTAGGGTTTAATTTGTTATGTATTAAGTGTTAATTTGAGTGTTCAGTACGTGTTTAGGTATGAATTGTGTTAGTTTATGTGTTTAAGTATTTTTATGGGTTAGTATGAGTCTTTGAGCTTAAATGTTAAATTTTTGAGGTACCTTGATGTGTTTGTTAGTGTTTCAAGGTAAACGGCGAAGAATGGAGAAGTTTCGAAGAGTTTTGAGCTAAAAATACGGCCCCCATGATCGTGACAGAAAGAGGCAAGCTGACAGGATCTTGGCCACAATCATGCACTTTTGGCCACGATTGTGACAGAAAGGATTAGGCGTTATAGAAACTCAAATTTTGCGAGATTTTTCGGACCATTTTGACCACGAATTCTAGGGCTTCCATGATATAAATAGAACATTACAAGATAGAAGAAGGAGCTTTTTGCAAAGCTTTCACATCAGCGAAAATTCAGATACCCCAGAGAGCTATTGAGTGATTTGAGGAAGGAGACAAAGGAAGAGAGACACAGAGATGAAGCTTGACGCGAAGTACTTCCCGGAACAGGTGATTTCCCACCATCCCTGCCTCCATTGATCCATTCCGAGAGTATTTTGCAATTTACTTCAGTTTTATTGATGTATGAAATTGAGATAATTGTTAAGAATAGGTTATGTCGAATGTTGATTATTGTATAAACTCACCTTTGGGATTTTGTCTTTGATTTTAATGAAATATGATTTATTGCGTTTTTATTTGAGTTATTTGTGATTCAATATCTGTTCTTAATAATTCAACAATAAATTAAGAGAGTGAACCGAGTGAATATCATCAAATTGGGCTAACGAGAGTTAGGTATTTTGATAGATAAGAATTGAATCAAACCGGTGAAATCGTGTAACGAGAGATCTAGCATAGGTTTCTGGTAAGTTATTAGACAATTTTAGAACTAATTTAGGTTTTAGGTCAATTGTGAGTCGAGAGGTTATAATTATAAAATTTAAATTAGGGATTATTAATTAGAGTTTAAAAATTACAACTCGAGAGAGAATAATCCACCCTAGGACCATCTAGATCCAATAATTCGGTAATTGCATAATTGATTAGATTTTCATTAATTTCATATTAAAATCCCCTTTCTCTAAATTGGTAGTTCCTAGGTTAATTCTTGATTTGTTTGTGTGATTTGCTATTTTGTTATTATTTCTAAAATTTAATTCTTATAATTGATTGTTGATTGATTAATTTTATGCATTTATTGTTTATTTTAGATTGTTGCAATTTAGTTCGACCTTAGATTTTAGGACTAGATTAACCCTCCTTTTGGGATCAACACTTTAGGTACTACACGAATGACCCGTACACTTGTGGTATTATCGAGAATAAAATAGTAAAACTTAGCACACTTAAACCTGCGATCAGTTACCAATCTCTAAGATATGCCTTTACCTCTTTTTTAAGCATGGTCTTCAACTCCTTTTTTCAAAAGTTCTTTACCCACAAATGAAAAGAATAAACTTATTTGGACTTAAAGCTTATAAGGAATTTTAGAGATAAATTAATAATTTTGACTATAAAGGCATGTCGACAGCCATGTTTATAAAAAAAACCCTAAATCTGTATTGACTTATTGTAAATATGGTTGAAAACACGAGCATGTGCTACACATTTTTGGATGAGAAAAGTATGCATAAACATGGTTTAACATATGGGCGCTTACCAAATTGTATTCCCTTCGCATCAACATAGTTAAGAACATGAGGGTGTTATCTGTGTCATATGAAAACCTTTGTTAAACATTATTTGAAACACGGAAATTGTCAATCTATGTTCCTTAAAAAAAACCTTTCATAAACATAATTTGAAATTATGTTCATTAGGTAATATTTTGAGAAACATGATTAAAGACACGATCATATACTAAATCATGTCCTTCTTGGGTAATGGTTTAGAAGGTACCAACACGTTCCAACTAATAGTCATGGTAAAACTTTTGTATTTTAATTTAATTGATGGTATTTTCTCCATACTGAACTAGTATTTTTTTTCAAGATAGTGGTGGCATTTGTTATTTAAAGTAATGGTATCAACTCTATTAAGTTATTTTCTTAATATAAGTGATGGTAATTTGTGTATATAGTACTACTATTCTTTCGTTATTGTGATGGTATTTCTTGATTAATGTGGTAGTACATTTTGTATATGCTAGTGATATTTGCATAATAGAGTGTTGATGTTTAGAATATTGAGAAAGCTTTTTTACTAAAGTGATGGTATTTCTTTTACATAATTATGGTATATTCTATCTAAAGAATTGTGATATTTCTTATTTATAGTGATGGCATTTTTAAAATAGGCTTGTAGTATTTGTAGTATAAACTGATAGGGTTTATTCATATTGAGTTAAATAATTTAATCAAATGGGATGCAATTTTTACATATAGTAGTTTTTTCCCAAAAATTGGTGATTTTTCTTTTTTAAATTGGTAATATTTGTATAGACTCGTAATATTTAGAATACACATTCATGGTTTTTAAACTATTCACTAAAGTTTTATTTATTACTTATAATATTTTATTGAAAATATTGTATTGATAGAGATTGGACATAGTATTACATTCATATCCTAACCACAAACCTTTTCTATTTATTTAAAAATGACCATCATATAATGGATCACCCTAAATAAAAGCATTCATTTGAATTCAAATAAAAACCTTAAAATTACATAATTAAACACAAATTAAAAAATATGGTTTTAACATCCCTTAATAATACCTTACAATATGTATGAAAAGTAACCCACACCATAATAATTAAATTACAAAAAATCATTCAATGTTTTTTCACGTGCGTCTTTTATTCGTAGTTTAGTTATAAGATGAAGGTATTGACGACACAAGGAGTTCTAGTTTCTTGGAATCACTCAGTTGCAGAGGCACTTTCTAATTTTTGTCAAATATTTTTACTACAAGTCATATGCGTCGATAAAAGAATATTGAATGTTAAATATATACATAATATAAACATATAAACCAAATATAATCTCCAATCTAGGCGTTTAATCCCCGTATTAAAATTTCAAGGAGCAACATAGGTAAATCTCATAATCATTGCTTTGTATAACAATGATCAAATTAGTTAAAATGTTATTACTTCTCTATAAAATAATAACGAAAAAACCAATTTTTTATTCAAATGAACGAAATCTTATTCTTACTTATCCTCTTTCCTCAAAAATTCTCCTGCATAAGAGATTAGAAATATGGATAAGTAAACAATAAATTTGCATCAAACCAAGTGGCACCATCACCTACCATAAAATATGTGTTTGTAGTAAAAAAAAATAATTACTATACAAAAAATGCAATGGGATTTTATCTTATCACTTTACAAAACATGATAATATCCAAGTCTTCCCTCCGAATCTATGTTACTTCTGATAAGATACAACAACACCACCAGTGGTTGTTATAAAGTACAAGGACAAAAAACTACAAAAAAAGTATTAAACTTTATATTATTATCTAAACTATTATTTTAAAAAATACATTCTAGGTAATACAAAACAAAGACAATACCCATATGTGAATCAATGTTAATATTCAATGATTACTAATATTTTTGGCATACTTAGAAACAAATAGTCGAAAAAGATATGTTCAGGTTTTCTTTTAATACTTGATTTACGTCCACCTAATAATATTATAATATGAGATTTAAGTCTGCCAACACATTTATTACCTTTTTTCATAATTAAATACTAATCATAAAAATTGAGTCCATTATGCCAATGCCCAAACAAACTCTAAGAACTACGCTCTCAATTAATAAAATTGATGAATTTTTACTAACAAATTGCGAAGTAAACATAGTGTAATTAAGATATATGCGAAGAAATTTAGAAATTAATTTCTTTTAATTTACAAAATCATTCCACCATTTTACTTAAGCAATTGCTAGGGTTAAAATATGAAAACGTCACTTAATGTAGGAATTTTACATAAATAGATTTAAAAGCTAAAAGTCCACTATAAGACAAAGCTTTCTTTCCAACTGTCATCAACTACGGTTATATTGCATCAACTATAAACACATCAAAATAACTACCCCCGTTATTTAAGGTTTAATATATATGTTATGAAATTTGTTTTCGTAGACACATTCATTTTTTTAAGCTTTAAATGATTTAATGTCACTTGTCATTGATACCTTTTTTTTGTCTCTTCTACTTATTTCTATTTTTTATCTTCAATTTCCATCGTCGCCTTATTCACGCAGCTCTAGCTCTTCTTCGATGCCTACATGTCATCTAGAATATAAATAATTAAGCAAATGTATTGAAGGTTTTTTCAAGATATACCACTCTCTGAAACCTCATCTTCTTACTATTCTCCTTCATTTTCGTCTCTTAATGCCTCATCACAAAGCTTAACCTTATCCTCCTTAATCATTAGTATCTCGTAATGCTTAGGGACATTGTTGTTTTTGGTTTGTCATTGGTGTTTCCTCGTACCTCCAGATATGTTACTCACTTATATTTTTCATCATTGACGATTCCTTATGCTTTAAGACTTCTTTTATTTTCTATCATTTAAGTAAGATGTTAACTATTCATGTAAACCAGAAGTTACAGACAAATAGTTTAATAACTCATTGCTTTTACATCATCTGCATCCTATAAAATCTTCCTCATTTTCCTTGCTACTCCCAACCACTGTTACACTTTGTTGGGTGATCTTTGTGATAATCAATCCTCGTCTAAAATAGGTTTAGAAATAAATAAATAAAATTATTCTTAAACAATATTTCAAAATGTTAATTATCATAAATTGCCAACAACATTACTTTAGCTTCCTATACTGTTACTTTGATACCCTATCAACATCTAACACCTTGTCGATACTGATGTTATTCCAAGCTATAATCCTTGTTTTTTTTTCCCATTTGAAGGGATGGTTTACATGTAAACTATCCAAATAAAAAAAAAATGCAAACAAATTATAAGTTTTGTAAATTAGTACGTACCTATATATTTATTGACAATTTCAATTTGTAAGATGCATAACTCACCATTAATATATTTATGCATCTACCCATGTAAGCAAAATTTTGCTGGCCTCTACAACTTGGTAAAATCTATAAACACACTTGCAAAGATAGTTTAGGACAAAATGTCCCCCTAAGCTGCTTGCAGTTGTCATGATGGACTACAGTATTCAATAATTGCATGATGATACTATAATTGACATTTGGGCACAAAAAAACATCAAGCATTTAAATGAGGAAGTTCACTAAAAATATTTCTCTGTATGCACACTCCTGACGTTCTCTAAAATGCATTTAATTACTATTTGGTAATAATTAATTTTGTTCGCCTCCTAAAGCCTCAACATCATACCCTCATCAACTTTTTATATACTTGTTTCATTTTGTTTGGAAACTGCACGATCTATATCGTACTATCACCACTATTCTCCTTCACTTAATTCTCTCTAATTTTAAAGATAGCTCGTCCAAATCAAAGCAAACACACAAAACCAATAGCAGAGGCTCTCCTCATCCTAAATATCTCAATCTCTCTAAGTTCATCGAATCCTATAGATAAACCACTTTAATTGTTTAAGAGTTAGGCTTTGTATCAAGTTGTTCACCGTTTTTTAATATTATCATATTTGAAAACTCTGCAAATACTCATGCAATATTCTTAAATCCAAATACATTCACACTTTATAACCAAACTTTAGTATTTTAGTTTAATTTGGTTCAAATATCGTACCTTTTTCTTTACTACTATTTTGCTGACTTGTTTTGTAGGCAACAACATCATCTGTACCTATAATTTGAAATTTGAAATCAAATTAACTTTACAACACACTCATATTGATTTTAATATGCTTACATGTTATCTTTCATTTTGCCTTATGACATTTTCTTTCTTTCTCGTGGATGGGATAATGACCTAATAATTAATTCCTGCTTTTATGGACTATGAGAGTAAAAAATAAATATCAACCAAACCAAATCAAATACCATTAGCAAACATAAGAGACACATTGAAAACCAAAGCATATTTGAAAAAAAAAAAAGCTACACTGCACTAGACTATAATGTATATAATTTTATCAATATCATGAAAAATACATAAGCCAACAATATGTAGTTGTTCCCTACTCCAATCATTAGCTGCTAAGACAATTTTAACATATTATGTCTAGATATATATCTACACAAATATTTTAGAAGCAAAATATAAGCTTAAACTCCGTAGTAGAGACAGGAAGGAAGAGGGGGCAACAATATTTGCAATTAGTTGTTGGGTTAATAAGTCGATACAGCTCCTACCTTACTATTTAGACATCTAAACTATAATGAGTTAGAAATGATTATAAAACTAGGTTTCTTTTTCTTAGTTTTTATTTTAGAATTGGTAATAAAAGAAAAAAATGATGATGAACAAACTAAAATGGATGGTACAAGTTAAAAGTTTAGGCAGGAAGAAATAGTTTTAAAATTGTCAGGCAAACTTAGTAATTAATAAATTATTCAATACCCTTTATAATGTCAAATTACAAAGTGGTCCTTTAAACTTCTACACCAATTAAAGAAAATTTAGGTGGTCAGCGATCACTACAAATAATCACCACCTACTTCCACCAATATATTTAGCTCAATTTATATGCAAACGTGAAGTAGAGAATTGAAAAAAACTTACATTTTGCCTAAGAATTATAGGTGGATGAAAAAACAAGTAAAAACAAAGACACAGAGTGCCTTTCTACTTTTCTTCCCTTAATGAATCTACCGCCTGTACTTTTGCAGCCAATAAAATGTACAAGCAGTGTATTGTACGAACCTATCCATTAGAAGTACATACGTACGATTATAGTAAATAGTTTCACGTATGCTTACGTACTTAAATGCAAGACAAACCTAGAGAGTACATGTTGCTTCTTAAGCAACGGGCGCACGCAAGCAAGATGACGGTAAAACTGGGGGCGCAGTTGGATTCGGGTGAACCAATGAAATCAACTCACCACCACGTTAACGCTTTTGGACCTTTCTTCTGGGTTCTAGTTCTTATATTTGAGTCCTTATTTCAAGATTATTTATAAAAAAGTTGGCGCGTAATTGCAACTTAAATGGAAGGAGATAATTTTTAAACACAATTAGAATTTTATTATTAAATTAAATATAATTCCATTAATTAAATTAGACATAATATTTACTACTTATTAACAGCGTCGTACTCGTACCATAAAAATTTCAAACACGGACATAACATTTCCTAATTCAGGAAAGCTTATATTTTCCTTTTCCTGTTTTTAGGGTTTATCGGAAAAGTGAGCATCCTTTAGTTTGAGCACCCGCAAAATATTAGAAGATCTACAGCATAAACATATGTGGTGAAAAATGAAAATTGGGAAAATCAATTGTTTGAAATAAAGTGGATTAATGAACATAACAACGAAACAAAAACTAAATATTACAATTTTCACTTAGAAATTGAAGACAAGAATTTTACGCTTATACAAGGAAAATTCTGCAAAATAAATGAGAAACTTAAAGCTAAAGAGCTGTTGCGGATGTGACCGGAGCAGCAACACCGCCGTAGTCATCGAAATTCCAAAGATTGCCAACAACGCTTTCCTGAGAGGTATTTGGTGCCGTCGATTGCCCATCAAGATAAGGAATTTGATAGAACTTCATGTAATCCTCATACGCCATTAGCTCCTCCGATAGCTTTTGCACCTCGTTCTTTGCTGTCTCATCTTCCACTTCCTGTTTCACAATCTCTTGATCCACCAATTTTTTGTTATTGATAGAATATACCTGCTCTGTCTCGGACCGAGAATTTTCTCCGCCAGAAACGTCTGTTTCGTGATTGATGCCATTCAAATGGTATGTTCCCACTTGGTTCAGATCATATCCGAACCGAAAACCGCAGCTTTCACCAAGATTATTGCTAAAGTTACAATTTTGCGGCATGGTGTAACTAGAATTTCGAAGAAGACTAGATGGGTCACTGGTGTAGACGTCGTTGTCTTCATTTGGGAAATTGACTTTGGCTTTCTTTCCTCGGATTTTGCGAGCCTCCTTGTCGTAGGCCCGAGCAGCTTCCTCGGCGGTGTTGAAAGTGCCAAGCCAAACTCTAACTCCCTTCCTAGGATCGCGTATCTCAGCTGCCCATTTGCCCCAGGGACGTTGTCTGATTCCTCTGTACAAGTTCTTCCTCTGCTTCTTGGTACTCGTCTTCTCCTTGCGCTCATCATCTTTGAATATACAATTTCAATTCAAAACCTTGAACTTTTTACAAGTAAGAGAAGAGAAACAAAAGGAGAAACTCAACAAACAAAATACCTGAAGAAGGGTATGGCCTTTTACAAGAATCGCTGTGTTCACCGAAGATCGGATAAGACTGGAAAGGACTGAGCTTGTTGAAGGAAGCATTTGGCCAGATGTCGAGAGCAGTGGCACGAACATCACGTTTGCGAGGGATGAGATCAGCGAGGTCAGCACCGCCACACATTTTTTTTCACCTAAAACAAACTATGATAAATACTTGATGAAGTGGGTAAACCGACTAACGAGTACTTGAGAAGGTGTTCTGAATATTGCGAGTTAAAAAGCCAAGGAGTTGAAGGGGTTTATGTAGTGCAAGGAATGGGCATGAGCCAGCTAGGAGCCTACGACCTATGTGGTCCAGTGGGTGTCAGCCAGCTGTGCTTCTATTGAGGAACTTTCCTTGGATACGCCTGCCTTGTGGACATACTTGAAGTATTGACCCTTGAAGCATATCTTCTGATTACCGCTTACGTGGATGCCAAGGCTCTGTAAACTTTAAATTCGTAAGCATGTTGATATTTTGGCTAAGACATATTACACATTGACTTTTAATGATAAATAACCTAAAAAAAAGGTACGTTTACAAACTAGAAGAATTGTCATAAAAAACATAATGATACACGTGTAACTAATTTTCATGCTGTCTACCTCTTACGTTGTAATTGATTCAAAGGATCATGAAACCCATATTATTCGTAAGTGTCTCAAAGTCCTTGTGCATGCAACGTTGCAATAGAGATAGCTTCTCATAGTTGCTAGCTACTAAAACTAAAAGAAAATCATTAAGAAATATTTTTATTTTAAAATTTTGAAAAAGGAATATGGAGAGGTTGATGGATACAAACTGTAATACAAATTTTGGGGGTGCATAATGCATTTTGACATTCAATTGAGTGATAAATTACTTTATCCAATATTTTATATTATTAGATGAAAATCGCATAAAATGTTTTTATTAATGTTGCTTTGTCTTAAACGACTGCAAATTTTAAAGCACATAGTTTTGTATAACAGGAGGGCACGTTGTTATTGATTACTGTTTCGTTAAAGTAGCACATCTTGTGCAATTGTTGATCAAATTGACTATCAACTGGTAATTGTTTATTGCAAATGTGCTCCAACTTAACTGTAATTGTTTCTAGGTCGCACAAAAGATTTTATAATTCAACTCAACGATGAACTCGTTTAGCTTTCGTGATTCTTATTTAGCTGCTTCCAAACTAAGCCAATTCAAGTGTAGATTCCAATTTAATTAAAGGGTTAAGTATCAAATAAAAAACTCAAACTGTTGTTAATTTTTCAATTATGACCTCAACTTTAAAAATTAATAATAAAATATCTAAATTTTTAATTTTTTCAATTCTAGCCTAAAATTTAAAAAGTGGTGATAAAATGCTCAAACTTTCATTTTTTTTCAATTCTAGCCCAACGTTATTTGTTATTCTTCTGATGACCTCAGCGCTTTATTTTCTGTTTGTTCTTCAAACACCTCAAACTATTTTCACATTACAACGTACTGTACTAATAAGCTCCTCGTTTTTAATTCAGGACAATAAGTTCTTCATTTTTAGTTCATTATCCTAATGTCCTTAGTGTGAGGGCATCGACGCTGCGTAATATGAAAATTGAAGGTTGAGGGTTTCGAGAGAACAAACTGAAAATGAACGGAAAAATTGAAATCAAAGCATAAGGTTGTCGGGACTATTTAATATGATTTAGGTCATTTTTAAATAACGACGTAGTTTTAATTATGTAATTAAACGACGTCGTTTCATTTATTTTAATTTGTTGCATTAGTTTTACTGACGTATATTAATAGTTAAGGTTTCTGAAACAAGTGACAAGTCACGTCAGCAAATTTAACGGAAATATTAATGTCAGGCTAGAATTGAAAAAATAAAAATTTGACCATTTTATTGCTACTTTTTAAAGTTCAAGTTAGAATTAAAAAAATTTGAAGGTTTGAAAATTTTATTTCAACTTTTTAAAATTTGAGCTATAATTAAAAAATTGACAAAATTTTAAGTTTTTTTATAATTAACTCTTAATTAAATGTATGCACGATTTTTCAATTAACTTGTGCAGAAGCAGACACTATTGCCATGGATAGCAGAACTTCTCGACCAATTCTTGAAGGACCAAATGAAGAGTCACTAGGTCTCGAATCTAGATTTACAGTAGGGCAGGATGTGAGATTAGCAAGACGTTCTAAGTTGCATGCATGTGGCCACATCCGAAAGGTCAGCAACAAAAGCTTGTACGGTAGGTTTAAACTGGCTAGCGTTGTAATTTTTTTTCTTTTTTTCTTTTTGAAAAATGGGCTAAGATTGTAGTTAATAATTGCTGAGGGTAACTTTCGCTTACATTACAGCATAAAATAGTTTTTTTTTAAGAAGTGAAGACAAAAATATTAGAATATTTAAACTGAAAATATTACATTAATGTGCGTGCTTTAGAAATCATTTCTTCTAAAAAATTATTTGTTTGTGGTACGTGCACCCAAATAAGTCATTCTTGTGAAAATGTTGTGCATTGAAACAATATTAAACGTTTAATTTCTGTAGTAAAATAATGTAATTGGAAAATGCATATTGCTTCCTATAAAAATGTTAAGCTTAGATAGCTTGCAAAAGTGATACTTATTAGCTCAAGGTTTAGTATTAATAATTTTGATGGTAATTATATAATATTTTAAAATTCAAATTGGTCTTATTTTTTTTATAAAAGTAACGACATAATTTCTAAGAGGAAATGACATTATAGGATAAATGCTTCCTTTTTGGCAAGAACCTTCTTAATGAACTTACTATATTAGAAATGATTCTACAATATCCGGAAGGATTTTGCTAATCACATAATTCAAAAAATTAGCTCTGATATTTTTGTCAAAATTTTTCTCTTGACGTCTGAATATTGGAAGATTCCAGCAGATATGATATCGAAGATTCGTTAGATACAAAGTCAACTCAGGATAAAAAAGAAGCAACAACTAGTTGAAGAAAATGTCTACTTAAGAAAGAACCACTACACCTACGAATTAGCCAGATTTTTGAAATACTTCAGTAGTATTAATATTCTTGAAAGTCATATCAATTTCAAACACATTGTGCTTTAGAAAGTAAAATTACACTATTTGAGAGAGATTGTTATTCCTTGAAAGCTTACATTGAGCAAACTCTATATTCATTTTTGTTAAGAGCTTATAGAGGATTGTTAAACACTACGAGTGTGGAAGGATGAAAAACTTTAAAAAATATATACTTGTGAGCTTGAAGAGGCTCGTCAAGTTAGATATTTAGAGACTGGATGTGGGCTTTGTTATAAGCCGAACCAGTATAAATCGACTATGTAATTCTTTCTCTCTTCTTAACTTTTAAATGTCCGCATTATAGTGTTTGTATTTTCAATTTGCAAAGAGGCTCTTTCAGTTTTATAATAGGCTCCTTCTATTTTAAGATCACAAAAGGCTCCTTTCTCTTTTGAAAGTTAACAGGCTCTTTTCATTTTTTAAACAATTAACGAGTTCCTTTTGTTTTTTAAACAATTAACAGACTCCTTTTGTTTTGAAAGTTAACAGGCTTCTTTTGTTTTTTAAACAATCAATGGCTCTTTTTGTTTTAAACGTTAATGAGATCCTTTTGAAAGTTAATAGGCCCTTTTGATATATAGACTCATTTTGTTTAGCAAGCTCTTATCGAATTGATAGTATCTTGTAATTTTTTTACATATAATTCACCCTCCTCTTGTGTGTGTTTGCTTTATCATTTGTTATCAAAGCGAGGTTTCACATTTATTATGTTTTACAGCATGTGATAGATCATGGCAAACAATTTGAGAACCTTTGAAGGACAATCCATCTCAAAGCCTCCCTATTTCAATAGAAACAAGTATTTTTATTGGAAAGAGAGAATGACCATTTATCTTTAATTTTGTTGATATTGAAATCTAGCAAGCTATCGAAGTTGGAGCCACACCTTTTGCTACTGATAATGTAGAAGTGTGGATTGATCCTGACAGAAGAAATGCACAACTAAATTCCAAAGCAAGACACCATCTGATCTTTGCGTTATCTTTAGAAAAGTATGAAAAGATACTTACGGTTCTACAAGAAAGGAAATGTGAGACAAACTTCAAGTCACTTTTGAAGGAACAAATGAGGTAAAGAAGCATAGAATAAGCCTTTTAGTGCATCAATACGAAACTATTTGTATGAAATAGTGAGAAACTATAGATGAATTCTACGGATGCTTCAATAACGTCATCTTAGCCTTAAATAACTTGGGAAATATATATCCCAATGATGAGCTTGTAACAAAGATTCTAAGATCACTGCCAAAGGAATAGAGACCTAAAGTGACAGTTGTAGAAGCTACAAAGGATCTCGATACTATCTCACTCGACTGAATAAGAGGAAACTTGATGATCTATGAAGTCAAGCTTAGGCGAGATTAAGGATCCTCATACAGAAGAGGAATGACACTAAAAGCAGCTGATGAATAAAATCTATCAAACAGTGATGAAAGTGACATTGAGCTGTAAATAGATGGAGATGAAGAATTCAGTTTCATGGTTAGAAAATATGCCTGCTTCTATAAAAAGAAGCTAATGAAGAAAAGAGAAGGAAAGAAGAAATATGGAAACAACAAGTTCCTATCAAAAGGCAACAATATAACATCAGTACATAAAATAGTCAAATCATATGCTATCACTGCAAAAAGCCTGGACACACAAAACCAGAATGTCCTCTTTTTCAAAAGGACAAAACGGAGAACAAAAATCCTAGAAATCAAGCTATGACTGCAACTTGGTCAGATGAGGATTTTGAAAACTTTGAAGAAGAAGAGTTTGAAGAAGTTAGTAATGTTTTCTTTATGACTGAATCAAAAGATGATGAGCTATATTATTCTGACTCTGATATTGAGATGGATGAATTGAGAGATACATATCATGAACTATATGATCAATATAAAAGTTAACAATGCAATATTTCAAAAAGGTTGAGAAGTCTAAAAATAATGGCGCTTCCTTAACGAATAGGATTAAATCATTAAAATATGAGAATAAGAATTTACTGTCTAAAAATCATGTCTCTTGAAAATGATAATAAGCAAAAAGTCTCTAAAAAGGAATTCCTGAAACAAAAGGAAAGCCAGTTAGAAAATGCTTCTGTTAAAACAAAACAATTATAAGAAAAAGTTAATACTCTAGATTTTGAAAAATAGAAATTGACTAAAAAAATCATTTCTTTAAAAATAGATCTTGCAAACTTTGTTGATGAAGGAATAATCTTGATACATTACTTGGGAATGGTAAAAGTGCTTTTGATAAGGTTGGAATAGGATATAAGAAAAATAATAATATTAGGCCATACAAAAACTTTTTTGTTAAATCCAGCAGTAGCAATAGCTAAAACCGTAGGAACCTGATAAATGGCAAAAACTATAGTAACTCTCATTCATCTATTTTGTACTCTTACTGTGGTAGACATGGTCATATCAATCATTTCTGTAACTTTCGCAGAATGAAGAAATTATCTCAAATATATATTTGGAGACCAAAAGGTCAAACTACTAATCTGGAAAGACCCAGAAAATTTTGGGTACTTTAAATGAGATAATACATTCTATAGATATGCTTCAGAACAAAGACTAGAGAAAATCAATGGATAGTTGACAGTTGTTGTTAGAGACATATGACAGGAGAAATATCACACTTTAATTATCTTGACAGGAAAGATGGAAGTAATGTTGTCTTTGTTGATAAAAACAAAGCAAAAGTCACTGGAATTGGAAAATTGGTGACTCTAATTCTGCTTCTATTGATAATGTTCTTTATATTGATGGATTGAAACATAACTTGTTAAGTGTAAGTCAATTATATGATAAGGGCTATAGAGTCACTTTCTGTGCATATCATTGTGAAATAATTGATAATCTTAATGATAATATTGGATTTGTTGGTCTTATAAATCATAATATATGTTTTGGTCAATTGGAAGACACGTCTTCACAAAATGTTAAGTGTTTTGTTTCACTAGAAAAGGATTCTTTTATCAGACATAGAAGATTTGGACATGCTAGTATGATCATTTTATCAAAATTATCCAAAAATGACTTAGTAAGAGGACTACGGAACTTGAAGTTTGAGAATAATCAGTTTTAAAAAGCTTGTTTAAAAGGAAAACAAACTAGAAGTAGCTTTCCTCCTAAAAATATTGTATCTACTAACCAACCGCTTGAACTTGTATATATGGATTTATTTGGTCCTATTAGGACTCAAAGCTTTAGTGGTAAACACTACAATTTTGTTATAGATGATTATTCTAGATTTACGTGGGTTTATTTCCTATCAAATAAAGATGATACATTGAAGTTTTGCAGAAAAATTTAGATTAAGGAAGGGTGTTGTATTACATCAATTTAGAGCGAACATGAAGGAGAATTTGATAACATAAAATTTGAAGATTTCTATAATGAGAATGGTATAACTCATAATTTTTCATGCCCAAGGACTCCTCAGTAAAATGGAGTTGTTGAGAGGAAGAACAGGACTCTTGTTGATATCGCTGGAACAGTGATGTGTGAAAGTGGTCTACCTAATGGTTACTAGGCAGAAGCCATATCTACTACTTGTTACATACTTAATGGGTGCCTTATAAGACCTATTCTTGAAAAGACCGAGCGTGGAAAGGACGAAAACTGAATGTTGCTTACTTTCGAGTATTTGGTTGCAAGTACTTCGTTCTAAATAATGGAAAAGACAACCTTGGAAAGTTTGATGTGAGATCAGATGAAGTTATTTTTCTGGGTTATAGTACTGCTAGTAAAGGATTCAAAGTTTATCATAAAAGAACAAAGAGGATAGAATAATTAATACATGTAGTATTTGATGAAGTACTGCCCTCGATAATAACAGCTGAGTCAGATAATAAAGAACATCCTTTGGTTCCTAAAATACATCACTGACTCAAACGACACATATAGTACTTTCGGAATTACAACACTAAGAAGGTCATTCTGAAGCCAGGACAGAGAAGGCTCCTTCATCTCAGAAGGAGCCTATGCAATGAAGAACACCAAGAGAATGGAGAGGTCTAGTTACACATCAGTGCATTCTAGGAGACCCTTCTGAAAGTCTAAGAACCAAATCATCCTTTACAAAAAATTATGCTACCTTCATTTCATAATTAGAATCAAAGACAGTTAAAGAGGCTCTTACTGATGAAAATTAGGTTTCAGTTATGAAAGACGAACTAAATTAGTTGGACAAAAACAAAGTTTGGAATCTAGTACCTCGACCATAAAACAAGTCAATCATTGGAACTCATTAGGTATTTCAAAACAAACTTCACGAAAATGGTAAGGTGGTAAGAAACAAAGCTAGACTTGTAGCTCAAGGTTATAATCAATAGGAAGGTCTTGACTTTGATGAGATTTATGCACCTGTTGCTTGATTAGAATCGATTATAATTATACTTGCTTTTACATACTATAGAAAATTTAAATTATTCCTAATGGATGTTAAAAGTGCCTTCTTACATGGATATATTAATGAAAAAGTGTTTGTTAAGCAATCTCTAGGTTTTGAAGATAAAAACCATCCTAATTACATAATGAAATTGATTAAAGCTTTGTATGGTCTAAAATAGCCTCTTTGAGCATGCTATGAGGGGTTAAGTAACTTCCTGCTTGAGAATAATTTCGAAAGAGGAAAGGTAGATAAAACCTTATTTATTAAGAAAAAGGAGAACAATTTACTCATAGTGCAAATATATGTTGATGACATAATATTTAGTGCTACTAATCAATCCTTCTGTGAAGAATTCTTAGCTTTAATGTAGGGGGAGTTTGAAACGAGTATGATGGGAGAACTATCTTTCTTTCTCAGTTTGCAAATTAGGTAAACAGAAAAAAGAATCTTCAATAGTCAAGACAAATACACAAAGGAACTCATCAAGAAATATCATTTTGAGAATCCCAAACCCTGGGTACTCCTATGTATATTGGAACAAAACTTGATAAGGATGAAGAAGGCAAAGCTACAGATGAGACAAAGTACAAAGAAATGATTGGGTCACTACTATATCTTACAAGTTCAAGACCAAACATTATGTTTAACTTATGTCTTTGACTAAGCTTTCAATTAAATCTGAAAGAAAACCACCAAATATTATGTTTAGCTTGTGTCTTTGATCACGTTTTCAATTAAATCTGAAAGAAAACCACCAAACATTATGTTTAGCTTGTGTCTTTGACCACGCTTTCAATTAAATCTGAAAGAAAACCACTTTTAAGCAGTCAAGAAGATCTTTTGCTATCTTTTCAGAACTATAGACTTTGAATTATGATATCTAAAAACTTATTCATTTAGTATAGTGGGCCTACCTTTAGCCCAATGGGCCAAATATGGCGCCCTCCCTTAATATTTTTTAAAAAATAAAAAAGACTGTTTTTGACAAAACGACTTCATTTTTGTCCCAAACTTGGCTCGTGGCCCAGTCAACCTGGGCCAAAATCGGGTTGGGCTGGGCCAAAATTGACATTCTTACACAAGTGGAGACAATAAATTTCTTGGAGGATGTCTAGTTTCTTGGTCTTGCAAGAACAAAATTGCACAACGTTTTCTACAACTAAAGTGGAATATATAACAACTGCTAACTATTGTGCTCAAATCTTATAGATGAAACATCAACTCCAGGACTTTTCTGTAAACTTTGATCATATTCCTATACTATATGACAATACAAGTGCAATAAATCCCTCTAAGAATCTTGTGCATCATTCTAGGACTAAGCATATAGAAATCAAACATCATTTTCTCAGAGATCATGTTTTAGAAGGAACCATTGATTTTTTACATGTTAACACTGAAAATAAAGTAGTTGATCTTTACTAAGCCACTTTCTGAAGATAGATTTTGTGTGTTAAGAAAGGAGCTTGGTATGTGCAAATTATCTGATATTAACTCTGTATAAAGATTCTATTATACTTCTCCTTGTAGATATTGGCAGGGTCCTTCTAATATGTTTTTATGATAGGCTCCTTTTAGTTTGGAAGGCTTCTTTTTGTTTAGAAGGTCCCTTTTAGACTAGAAGGATCCTCTTAGTTTAGAAGGATCCTTTTAATTTAATAGGGTAAAATATTTATCTTTAAAAGGCAATTATTAGATAGTATCTTTTTAGCTTTTAGAAACGCGTGAGCGTCGTGCTGATAACTTTTCGTATGTGACTGATAGAAGATACACAAATGATCACACATCCTCTAATAGTGTGTACGATTGCTCAACTTCACACGAAATCAACATGCAAGAACTGTTTAGCATATCCTGAAAAAGTTTTCTTCCTTCTACTTACCTTCATCGTTCTCAGAAGCGTCGTTTTTCCTCTCTACACCCTAACTCTTTATTTTTGCTCAAATCTCCTAAATCTCACCAGCTTACTTGAAATGGCAAGAACAAAATCCAAGGGACAAAATAAAACGTTGACTTCCACTATTAGCTATGGTGAAACTCTCTGCCATAAACAAGAGTTTGAAACTCTTATTTCTAAATCTTCCTATCTGTTGCCAATAGTAGGATCATTAAACACCCCTACTGAACTTGTTTCCGTCACCTCTGTCAAAAAGCCCCAAAGTTTAGAAGCACCTATTTAGGAGATTCCGAACGAGAGAGAGAGAAAGATTTTGGCTATGTTGTCTATAGAATCAGACTCCAATTCATCTTCCGAACAAAATGAATTAACTACAAGCAATATATCTTTGATGATGATGAAGAAGGTTCTAATGACTCAAACCTTAGCTCATCAGAAAAAAGAAGAAAAAGAAGGAGAAAAAGGTGGAGAAGAAGAAGAAAACAAGGAGGAAGAAGAAAAAGAAGAAGGAAAAGAAGAAGAAAAATCTTCTAGTGAGGGGAAGCCAACTAGAAAAGTAAGGTTTCATTCTCCTTCACTATCACTACCCATTATCTCTCATCCTACTCCCATTCTTTCTACTATATCTTATGAAACTTCCGCACCACCATCTACTACTTCTCAACCCGAGTCCATGTTAAGTCATTAAATTGAACTTATTTTGGACTTAATTATTATTAATGTGTTGAAATTATTATTCGAAATTAATGGAATTGTCTTATAATTGTTACAGATGGTTTTCAACACCTTAGAGACGAAATTGAATCAAAAAGATGCAAAAGAATGAAGAAAA
>JAOTAY010000004.1:7073565-7090417 GCA_025629805.1 Erythroxylum baracoense
GTTCTATTTGATTTTATTAGGGACAATTAATTACACCTTGAGAGAGGTTAGTTAATAAATTTAGAAATCTTAGTTGAGACATAATTCGATTAATAAAATGAGAGGGAGACAAAATAGTCAAAAAGTAATCTCTAGTCTTAAATTCTTGAGTTTCGATTTTTTTACATTTTGGTATTATTTGGTGTTCATTATTAGTCTTTTAGTTTTAACTTAGTTTTCTAGATTATTTACATTAAATAATTTTTTTCTTAAATAAAGTTTTGTCTAAATTAAGTGGTGTCTGGGCATCAATCCCTGTGGGATCGATATCTACCTTTTAACTACAAGTCACGACTTGTACACTTGCAGTTTTTGAGCATAAAACGAGTAGTTTATGTTGTATAGTTACACACAAACACTCGCTCAATAACTGATGTTGATGGGGGTGAACTAACTCTGAGGGTCGGAAAGCATCAAATAACCTTCACTGTGTCGATGAATGACAACAATTCTCCCTTACTCCCAACAATTCTCACTGTGTCAAATGACGTATATATTGATGTCATACTTTATTTTTTCACTCACTTTCATTTTAATTTTATCTCTCTAAGATTAGAATCTCCAAACACTCTCACTTCTCTCTAATCAACTTCTAAATTTCCACTGTATTTCAACTTCCATCTACTTGCAATCCATTATGCCACGAATTAAGTAGTCAGTGAAGAGCAACCAATTATCGGGACGAAATCAAGTCTCAGGCCGAGGGTGAAGGAACAGGGCAACAGATTTCAAAGCACCCTTCCTAATCTACAAAGAAGAGGAAGGTATTTGTTTCCAATCCCATAATGTTAAACAAATAGTAGTCCAAAAATATTTTGATTTTAATACACTTGATAGGCTAGAACTACAGGATAGGGTAGAGAATCTAGCAGAAAGAATTCAGTGAGCCAAGTTATACACTTCCAATATCCTATCTACCAGGAGCTCACTCTCGAATTCTTCTTTGAACCTAGTAACCCTTAGGAAATGTGGTTTAGGTTACGGGGACGAGCTTACGAGCTAAACACCGAAATCATGTGTGATATTTATGGGTTCCCCGAATCTTCCATTATCGATCAACACGATGATTTTCATGCTTCTTGCAATTAGAATAAGTTTACTAGGTTAGGGCAATTTGATGCTAAGAATGCTTATAACAAAATTATACGAACCCATGAGCACTTGTTATTTCATAATTCATATGTCAATTGGTGTTTGACAAATCAAAAACCAGCAACTGCTCAACAAAGTAACTTTTTCTGTTTTGGTGCATGGATTGCAACATCCCAGTGTGCACCTCTACACATGTGCTGAATGTTATTGTTCCGACTCTACATAAGATGAGAAACAATTTGGGTAAGGATACTTAGTTTCTGCTATTGTTGAGTACTATGACATGGATGGTAGTGGCCTAACCATCTACCTCCCTAATTTTTTAAATCACCATCATTTATGGTGTGCTGAAGTTCTAAAGTCCCATAACATGGAACTCTAGGACATCAACCAAAAGACTCATATGAAGATCAGGGCTAGTCAGGCAAGTTCGAGCACAGTGCCACCTCAACAGGTAGAAGAGGACTCGACTAGCAAGGCGTCTAAAGAGGAAGAAGACATAAAAGAACCTGGCTGGAAGAAAGTACTTGATATAATCTCTGACAACACCAAGGTAATTACAGATACACTTACATAGAACTCTAAAAGGATGATGGAGATGGCCCGAGTACAACGACGTTAGAGCTGAGATATATACTGAATTTATCGATATTTTGAGTCTCAAGGAGTCCAACTGTCATCTCCGACACCATCCCCGCCTCCATCACCATAAGGCTTTATTTTTACCTTTTCTTTTAAAATTAGTTTTTATTTTTATTTTTATTTTATGTTTCTTCCTTCCATGTGTGTTTGTTTGTCTCCCTCTCACATTAAGGATAATGTGTTGTTTAAGTATAGGGAGGGTTATATGTTTTGCTTTGACTGTGAATTTTGTATATTGTATGATAGTTTGTTTAAGTTGCATATTGTGAATTTTGTGAATGTGTTGATGGCTTATATGGATTGAAATCGATTTAATTTTTAAAATAATCTATTAGGTTATGAAGAGTCATAAGCTCGCGAAATTAGTAATCTAGGTTCTTTGGCTAAATATGTAAGTTAATTAGGATTTAGTGTTAAATTATCACCCTATAAGTTGTCGCATTCATTCATAATTTTAGGTCTTTTGACTTAAGTAGCTTTGCTAGTATTTTTTCATGAAAATAAGTAGTTAAAGCAACAAAGTAGGCATTAAAAAATGTTTGCTAATTTTTAAATAAATAACTATTCCAATGGCCTTCTAGTTATAAATAGAGCTAGTAGCCAATTCAGAACATGATGTAACCGAGTGATCGGATCGACATGCATCACAAATGTGTGCGTTAACGTCAAAAGGTTGTAATGACATTACAACTAAGCAGCTTAATAGAAACATGACTTAGTAGAGTAACCAGGTCGACATTCATCACCAATGTTTGCCTCCATGTAAAAGACTAGGTCCATATCCACAAAAAGTGGATAAAAAATATGTTTTCTAATAAAAGCCTATCGAACTTGTAAGTAGCTTGACTGTTCATGAAAACGTACTTAGGAGTAGTTGTAGAGTTTGGATGACCAAATAATTATTAATGTGTGCGTACAATTGAAAAGGGTGAATAACTTGACATTTGGGTCTTGATTAATATGTATGTTTAGTCTAGAGCTCCTAGATGTAGATTTTGCATGTTAATGATTAAGAATAACTTGAATGATTATGTTTAAAGTTAAATTTATTTCATGAAGTTGAAGCCGTTGTCTCATTACTGCATTGTGTGCTTTGTGATTTTATATTGTTTGTTGTTTTGTTTTCTTGAGGATGAGAAAATGTTTAAGTTTGGGGATGTTGACAAGTGTAAATTGCATCGTGTTTTAGGGATTAGTTTGACATGTGTTTGACTGTTAATTCAATCATTTAGTATGTGTTTATGATAAAATTGTGTTAGATTATTAATTATTTAGGTTTTTAAGTTTTTTATGAGTTAGTACAAGTCTTTGAGCTTAAATA
The DNA here is from genome assembly GCA_025629805.1 of Erythroxylum baracoense. Lineage (NCBI taxonomy): Eukaryota > Viridiplantae > Streptophyta > Magnoliopsida > Malpighiales > Erythroxylaceae > Erythroxylum > Erythroxylum baracoense. Next base: position 7,076,660 of record JAOTAY010000004.1, read on the forward strand.
TTATGTTTTTGAGGTAACTTGATGTGTTTGCTAGTGTTTCAGGGCCAACATAAAAAAAAGAGGAGTTTTGGAGACATTCGAGAGTAAACAACATCCCACGATCGTGGCACGTTAGGCCACGATCATGACAGGCACACTAAAGTTGGCCCACGATTGTGGCCTGCACACTAAGATCATGACAGAAGTGCAAGAAATAGCCCACGATGGTGATAGAAGACTCAAATGTGGCCTACGATTATGGTCTATAGGGCCACGGTCGTGGCCTACATCAGGCAGACACACAAACACTTAAGAACGTCAAGTTGCAAGGGATTTTTAGGACCTTTCGGACCCTGAAAAGATCCTAGGGTTACCGAAAACACAAGAGGATATTAAAAGAACAAAAAGAGTGGCAGAAAATAACTTTTGCGTCAGCCACCTAGAGAAACCCTTGAGAGAAATCATTGAGACATAGAGGAAGAGAAGAAGGAAGAGAGAAGAGGAGAAGAAGTTGACTCAAAGTACATCCTAGATCAGGAGTTTCCTGACGTCGCTACCTCCCGTCATCCATTTTAGATTGTATTCCCTATTATTTTTTAGTTTTATCATTGTATAGAATTGGATTGAACAGTTGATGATAAGATCTAGAATGTCAAGGATGTTTTAAACTCACCTTCGGAATTCTATTCTTAAATTAATGAGAATCTGATTGTTATATGTTATTTGGACATTGTTGTGGTTTGATTATGAAATTACATAATTTGATATTAAAATGAGAGGGTGAATCAAATGAAAAATGATTAAATTGGACAAATAAGAGTTAGGTGATTTAATAGAAACAATAATTGAATTAGATTGAGAAACTATGTGAAGAGAGATCTTGCATAGGTTTCCAATAGTTTATTAAAGAACTTTAGAACTAATTAGGGTTTTGGATAGGTTGTGAATTGAGAAATTGCAACCTCCATTTTCTTATTAGGGTTTATGATTTAGGGTTAATGGTTATAACTCAAGAGAGAGTAATCAACCCTAAGACAGTCTAGAACCAACAATCTGATATTTCATAATCAGTTAGGTTAGCATTAAGGATAGGTAAATTTTCCTTTCTCTCAATTGGTAAATTCTTTCGATTGACTTTTTAATATGTTGCAATTTCTTAGTAATTAGTATTTTCGTGTTTGATTTTTAACTTGAGTGATTGAATTAAATTCTTGTTTTAGTTTCGTTGCACTTTAAATTTTTGTGATTTGTTTATAGCCTTAGATTTTAAGATTAGATTAGTTCCCTCCTTGTGGGATCGATACCTTTGCTACTGTACTAACGAACCATGTGCTTGAGAATTATCAAGGGTTATTAATTAAAACTTACACACAAAAACCCACTCGATCAAGTTGCCCTCCTTCAGATTCTTTAATACCTTATTTAATTTGAATTTCACTTGTTCATCACCAATCTGAAGGATAAGTTTGTGTTTATAGATATCAGCCAAAGCTTTTCCAGTGCTTATAAAGGTTCTACCAAGAATTAGTGGACAATTTTTATCCTTTTCAAAGTTTAGCAAAATGAAATCCATAAGAATGATTAATGTATACATTTTTGCAAACACATCCTCCCCTACACCAAACAGTTTTTTATTGATTGATTAGCCAACTGAATAAGCATAGAACTTATCTTCACATCTATTAGATCCAAATTTCTAAAAATAGACAAAGATAGAAGATTCATACTCTCACCTAAATCATATAAACATTTAGCAAACTCTAAATTACCAACTACACAAGGTATAGTAAAACTCCCCATATCTACCATCTATGAGGGCATGTGGTTGGTAATTATGGAGCTGAAACTTTTCATCTTGGTGACCATTGATTATCATCGTAAGTCCGCTTCCTTGAAAAGATTTATTTAAAAAATTTTATATACATGGGTATGCTCTCCAAAGCATCTACAGAAGGCAATTTAATATGTAATTTCTTCTAATTTGTTCTTTTGAAGTCTTTGTGGGAATGGTATTTTCGATGGCTAAGGTAGAGGAGGAACATAACGAGGGTCCTTCTTTTCTTCATCTTTCTTCTGTTTATCTTGGTCTTCTACAAGAAGGGTTTCAGCTTATTCTTTCATTGGTTTTTCTAGCTCTTCCCCACTCTTAAGTTTGATAACCTTAAATTTCTCTCTCAGTCTTGTTTCTGTATTATTCGGGAGACTCCCCACACCTTCGTAGATAATTCATATGCAAGCTGGACCATTTGAACCTCCAAATTGTGAATAGAAGATGCATGAGTCTTTGGTACTGGCTTGAATTGCTCTTCTATCCTCTTCTGGGCCTCTTCCATACTCATGAGCTTGTCTATGAGCTTTTCCAATTTTCAATCATTTACAGTGGACTTGTCTTGTTGAAATCTCAATGGACTTGGTTTCTTAACTAAGTCTCAGTGTTGTCAGACAAAAAAAAAAGGGTGATTCTGCCACCTAAGATTGTATATGTTCTAGTAAGGATTATTACCTTTCTAACCACATTGTGCTCCTACGAAGTTAAATTGCTTCATGTTATTGTTTTCCACTAGGAAGCAATTATTTTTGATATGGCTCTCTTGTCTGCATAGCTCGCATATGTGCTGAATTGCTTTGAACGAAGAGAAAGAGGTAGTTATTAGGCTATTTAATTGCTTGGTAAGGTTATCGATTTCATCCTGCAATGTTGTCACTGAATAGTAATCATTCCTTTTGGATCCTGGAAGGTTGATTACTATCTACTTTGTTCCGATGTCCAAAGACACCTATTGTTTGCCATCTCTTCTAACAAATCATGTGTTGCTTACACTTGTGGTTGAGTAATTCCTTGATGATAGGTGTGAAACCTGGCCTCATGAAGTCCATAAGTGTCCTTTACTGCTCTCCGTGATTTAATTCCTCCACCATCATTTTTTACATCTCTCATTAGCATTTAACTTCATGGATTCGATGTCTAAATTGATGTGTCTTCTACCTTACGTTCAAAATTTCTTCTTTTTTTAAAAATTTTTTAAGATTGGGTACCTCAATCACACAAAAAAGGGTAACAATTCCTTAAATCAAAGGAATTCAAACCATCTTAATTCTAAAATCCCCAGCAACTGTGCCTAAACTTGTTGAGCAAGTTTTATATATAATAATAAAACTCTCAATACACCGCAAGTATATAAATTGTATCTTATAGTATAAAAGCTTATCATTCTTATGAGGATTATGCAATAGCTAATAATTTGAACCTAACATTGTCGAAAGTAACACAAAATTGATTTGAATAAATTTAAATAATGGAATTTAAAACAAATAATAAAACTAAACAATCCAACAATTAACAAGTAAGCTACTAATAAAAATTAAGATTGACCAAGATTGAATATTTAGGAACTATTCTTTCTTTATTTTGTTTCCTATACTATTGTTGATTCAATTTATGTATTTGATCTTAAATTTCCTAAGGTATTTGTTAATCTCTCTCGAGATCTAATCAATTAACACTAATTGAATTTGAAATTTCTAGGTTTGCAGTTTCTCGATTCACAAAATTATTCCTAACTTATTCAATTAGATCTGAAGTTATCTAATATATAATCAATTTCACAACTAAGATCTCTCTTATATTGATCATTAATTTGATAATTGTGGGTCTATTAAACTACTAACTCTTGTCGTATAATCTAACACTGAATACTTTTGACTCACTCTCTCGATTTGTTATCAAGTTTATGCATAAATAACTACCACAAACACTCATAAATATATTAAATTCAACAATGAATAAAGTCAAAAAATAAATCCAGAATAATTTCTAATATGATTTTAGAACTCCATCAACATGATAAACATCTCAGAAATCAAATTTCACATTAAGGATAACAAAAGAAACAAAAAGGAAAAGAGAAAAAATCATTTGAGTCTATGATCAGGAATGTTGTAATTTTTTTATGCTCTTCATGATCTCACCACTTTTGATCCACTTTGATTCAATAGCTACTACGTCTTTTGGTGTATTTCACATTCTTAAATAGTGGATTAGGATCTTGGGTTGTAAATAAGGCTTTCCCACTTTGTTTGGTTTTAAAAATACCCTCAAACCCTAAAATATATGAAAAAATTAATGCCTAGAAACTCTCTATCACGATCATGACATAAGAGCATGATCGTGCTCTTAGGTTTATCCTCTCTGTCACAATCGTGAACAATTGTGCACGATCATGACACCTAAAAACTTCCTCCATCTTCTTAATTCTTCAATTTCCTAATTTCTAACACTCACAAACACATCAAACACTTATTGAAACATAAAATTAATTCTTACTCTAAACTAAACAAACACTAATAATAACATAATTGTAAGCCTATACATATTATAATCATCGAAGAAATACTTAAAAACACACTTTAACATCTTACAAAACATAGGACAATCTAGACATATTAGGTGTATAAAAATAAAATTATTTTTTAAACAATTTTTGCCAAATAAATCTAGTAGGAGATTAGTTGAAAAAAATCAAACCTCTAAAAACCCTGAGTTTTATTTGGATTTTTATAATGAATTGATTTACTTTTCTTATAGGTAAACATCAAGTGGTATTAAATGAATAACAACATCATTTGCATTAGTATCAAATGTGAAATAACCATGGCATGTCCCAAAAATGTATTTAAAAAATGAGAATAAAAAAGAGCTCTGATATGAACTAAGGAAGTTGGAATCAAAAGATCAATCATTAAATAAAATGAGGAAGAAGAAAAGGTAAGCATTGGTGGTATATGATAAGATGTAACCACTTTCTCTTAAATTGATAAAATTTGATCATATTTACTTATAATATATATTTAGGCGGAGACATTTTTATTACATATACCTAGTGATATGATATAGAATATGACATTGGGCATGATTATCTCAAATCCTGTATCTCTCTTTAGATAGGCTTCTGAAGAATTAGTGAAGCACATAACTGAGGATGCTGTTAAAAGAACCTTTATGTAGATTGAATTAGGAACTAATGTTAAAGATTGAATAGGATACTGTGAATAATCCTATATAATGCCTATGGTATTAATGTGACCTTTTATAGAATGTCATAAATATGAAGGTGTTCTAATATGTTTAAATTGTATAAGGATATTGATTAATCATTATAGGGATATGTGTTAGTACACTTGAAATGGTGTTAGTACACTTGAAATGGTGTTTGTACACTTGGAACTGATAGTTGATTATGTTAGAATGTTTTATTGTTCTACTTATAAAATAGTCAAAAGTTGAGTGAGAGATTTGAGAGTGAATCACGAGGTACACCTACTATTTTAACAACAATATACAACACTAATAAAGATCTGGGTACAATTGAGCAGTGTGGTAGAAATGATACTTTTGAGACAGCAAAGAGGAGGAAACTAGGGAGGAAGAAGAAATCCCTTGCTACTAATATCACGACATGAAAGTAATATCACGGAATATATGTTAAGAAAGTTTTGCAATTTATAAAACCCTCAATAACTGTAAGCATATGGGTCGTACCTTGTAGTATTGAAGGTTCGATCCCACAAGGAGGGTACTAGCTTAATCCTAAGTCATCTAAGGCTCAGAGAAAAGAAATAAAAGAAATAAAAAACTGCACAAGTGAACACGGAAAGAAAATATGAGAATTTGATTCAAGAATTATAAAGCGAAAATTTCAACAAAATAGAATTAAACTGAGCAGTCACATAGGTCACAATGGAAATCCATCAAGAGAGTTAATCAAGTTATGATAGAAGGGATTTTACCTATCATTAATGCTAATCTAGTAATTTATGTGTTCACGGGGTGTTAGTTATAGATGGTCATAAGATTGATTACTCTCTCTCGAGTTATTGACATTAAACCCTAAATTTTTCTAATAAATAATCAGGTCTCATATGGGATCTCTCTCTATGAAATTATCGAAAAGATTGATTAAGTGGTCAATTAGATCGTCTAACTCTCATTAATCTGATATAATCATTTTTATCCCACTAACCCTCTTGGTTTGTTACTGACACATGCAATTACGTTAATCAATCACAATAACCAAAACAATAAACATAAAAATAACTAAATCAACATTAACTCAAAATAAAATCCTAAAGGAGAGTTCAGAACATTATCAACAACCCGAAATCTATTTCCATACAACCCATCTCAAATTTATACATTTAAATGAAAAAGGAAATAAAGAGAAAATGGAACTTAGGTTAGATAAATCGAAAAGGCAGCAACGTCGGGGTACCATCTGATCCGAGGAGCAGTGGTGTCGAGATCCACTTTTTCTTCCTCCCTTTTCCTCTTCTTCTTTTTTATCTCTCTTCTTTTTCTCTCCCTTTATGGTTTCCAAGAGTGGCTGAATGTAAAGCTCCTTCTTTTAGTTCTTGTTGTTCTATTTATGTTCTTTCTTGGTTAGGGTTGAACTAGGGTTTTTTCGTGATCCGAAAAATCCCTCAAAATGCAAAGTTTGGAAGTGACTACACATCTGCCTGACGCAATGATCGTGGTTTGTGTCAGGCCTTTCTGTCACGATTGTGACCTATGGGCCACACAATTGGCCCCAATTTGCTCCGAAACTCCTCTGTTTTGTGATCTTTACCCTGAAACACTACCAAACACATCAAGGTACCTCAAAAACATCATATTTAAGCTCAAATGATTGTTTTAACCCATAAAACACTTAAAACACAAATAAATCACAAACTAACACAATTGTACCCTAAACACATAATACACAATCAAATAAATGGCTAAACATATATCAAACTATACCCTAAAATATGATACATTTCACATCTATCAACATCCCCACATTTAAACGTTTGCTTGACATCAAGCAAACAAAATAACAAACAACACAAAACACACAATGCAACAAATGAGGCAATGGCTTCAACTTCACGAAATAATTTAACTCTAAAAACAATCATTCAAGTTGTTCCAAATTATTAACATGCAAAATTCGCATCTAGTGGCTTTGGACTAAACATACATATTAATCAAAAATCAAATGTCAGTTACTCACCCTTTTTAATTGTACACACACATTAATAATTCTTTGGTCATTCAAACTCTGTAACTACTCCCAAGTACATTTTCATGAAAGGTTAAGCTATTTACAGGTTTGATAAGTTTTATTAGGAAACATATTTTTAAAAAATATTTTTTTAGACATGGACCTAGTCTTTTACTCGTGGGTAAACATTGGTGATGAATGTCGATCCAGTTACTCGACTAAATCATGTTTTTATTAAGCTGCTTAGTTGAATCATCATTATAGACTTTTGATGCGGAGGCACACATTTGTGATGTGCGTTGGTTTGGTTACTCAGCTACATTATGTTCTTAACTAGCTACTAGTTCTATTCATAACCCGAAGGTCAGCGGAATAGTTATTTATAAAAACTTAACCAACACATTTTTTTTATTACCTACCTTGTTACTTAAGCTACTTGTTTTCATGAAAAAATACTAGCAGAGCTACTTAAGTCGAAAGACCTAAAATTATGAATGAGTATGAAAATTTAGAGGGTGACAAACTCACATTAAATCCTAATTAACTTTCATATTTAGCCAAATAACCAATTCACTAATTTTGTGAGCTAATGACTCTTCACAACCTAATAGACTATGTTTAAAATTAAATCAATTTCATTCCATCTAAGCCATTGACACATTCAAACAATTCACAAAATGCAACCTAACAGACTATCATAAAATATGAAAAATTCACGTTTAAAGCAAAACACATAACCCTCCCCACACTTGAACAACACATTGTCCTCAATGTGAGAAGGATACATACAAGCAAAAAAGGGAGGAATGAAACAATAAAAGGAAGGCAAAAGAACAAAATACTAACAAAAATGAAAAGAAAAGTTTTAGAACAAGAAACCATTATGGTGACTGAGGTGGCAATGTGTCAGAGGCGGAGACCAAATGCGCTTGATGTCGAGCTAGCTTTCCTATCTTATAATTGATTCAAAGAGAGTAAGAGAATTAGTAGGGCAATGCATTCCGAATTATTGATATTTATTTATAGAAATGAAACAACTTTAACTGCATAACAATTTAAATCCACCTAAACATGCTAATTTATGGTCATTAACTTGACCTTGTATCACTAGGAACTCAGCCGGAATCAATTATGAGTGGCTTGCTTCTACCTTATCTATTCAACATCAATTTTGTAGCCTGTGAGTAAGCTACAAATTGTAAAATGATCAGAAGAAAAATATTGATAAAGTTGAGAAAACCAATTAATTTCAGTAATGTCCTTTTCACTAAAAAATTGTTAATAAAATAGGGAATAACGAAACTCCCTAAATCGTTTAAACTTTTGTAAAGGATTTCATCTACCCAAATAAGCCTGACATCATAGGTTTTTTCAAGACTAGAATCAAGTATAAGAAATTTAATCTTTCACACTTATTTCAATCTAAGTGGAAGATGATAAGCAATCATGATTCTCACCCTAATGGGAGAATTATGGTGCTTTATGATTGTCACTCTATCATATTCAACATTCTCCACACTTCTAACTAACTAATACATGTTAAAGTTATGCAATTAAAGATGACCAGTAGGAGTTGCCTTATATCTTTCATATAATCACACAATAGTGGACATCAAAGATTGCCCTTATGGAAAAAATAAGAGAGATTGCATAACATCATGGAACCAAAGACATTAGCTGGTGATTTTATTACAATAATGTCATTCAAAGAAGCTGAAGACCAAAAGTATCTAAACAACCTTACCCTAAGCTAAGGCAGTATTTAGCTGACATTCAGGTAACAAATATACCTAGTGGAGGGCAGTACTTTACTTAGACCAACAATCAAAGTGGTAACAACTCCATAAGGAAGAAGTTCGATTGTAGCCTAGCTAATATGAAGTGGTTTTAATATTTTCCAAATGGTTACGCTTTTTTCTCTAATACTAGCCTATTTGATCATACTCCCATCATTACTAATATGGATGTGGTGAGTGGTAAAACTCCTTTTAGATTTAATGATTTTCTCATTAATTTAGCTAGATTTGAGAAAGTTATTTGGAAGGGAATTGCTACAACAGTCTCAAGCTCTAAGTAATTCATCTATGTGTAAAAGTTAAAGATCATCAAAATTGAGCTAAAATTTTTGTATAAGGAAAACATTGGGAACACTCAACATCCTCTAAACACTGTCAAGCAAGCTTTGGAGGCCATCCAAAAATCCCTAACCAGTAACATTTCTTTGCATACTTATAAAAGTGTGAGAAAGTAGCCAGAGATAACCTATTTAAGGCTCTTATATATGATTACTCTTTATTAAGATAAATATCTAGAGTATCATGGTTGAAGGAAGGATATAAGAAAACTTCTTTCTTTCATAGAGCTATTGTATCAAGGAGATGTTCTAATAGAATTGGTTTTATAAGAAAGGAAGTGTCTATAATCACATAATAGAAAACCCTCATAGAAGAAGTTACAAAACATTTCTCATAGGTGATGATTGCTCTTTCAATGCCTCATCCTCCACTAAGTTAGTTAAATTGATAATGAAAGATGGATTAAACCCATTAGAGAGGGAGATTCTTTCTAAACTTGTAATGATACAGGAGTTTGAAAGAGCTCTAAGGTTACTAAATCCACAAAAGACTCTGAGTCCTAGTGGTCTCAACGCCAATTTCTTTATCAAAACTTGTCCTATGTTCAAAGATATAGTTCTAAATGCAACACTGGAATGTTCAAGGACAAAAGATTAATTGGAGAAATAAATATAACCTATATCTCTCTAATTCCAAAAGGTAATGAGTAAAAGGAGCTAAGTGATTACAGGCCTATAACTTATTGTAGTTCCATTTACAAAATCATCTTAAAGGTTCTGACTGAAAGGTTGAAAAGAGTTTTGAGTAAACACATTGATATATCTCAAGTTGCCTATATCCTAAGAAAGAGTATGGGGGATAATATATATATATATTATAAGAGCTATATGAAATTATTCTAAGAAAAGAGGGGAAAAGGATTAATAATCAAGGTGGACTTGAAGAATGCCTATGATAATATTGACTGGGGCTTCCTTTAAACATTATGAAGGCTATGAATTTTCTATAAAACTTCATTGAATGGATGTATCGATGTTTCTCTACTCCCACCTTTCATATATTGATAAATGGGGAGTTTAGGAAAGCTATCAGTTATAAAGGGATTAGATAGGATTATCCCACATATTCATATAGGCTTGTCTTAGTGATGGAGGTCTTTAATAGGATGCTCAATAAAACAAGTAGGAAAGCAAGTGCTTCAAATTTCACTCAAAGTGCAAGAGCTTGACTATTTCAAATATAAATTTTGATGATGATTTGATTCTACTCTCTAAAGTGGATAGACACTCAATTACTAACCTAATGAAGGCATTAAGGATGTTCTCTAAAATGTTAGGAGTATAAGAAAATGAATCAAAAAGTGTGTTTATGCATTTGAAAAAGAAAAGGACTATATACATATGATTGAATCCATCACAGGCTTCCAAAAAAAGACTCTTCCACTATATCACTTATATATACCTGTCACTTCTACAAGGACCTCCTATGGAGACTTCAAACCCCTAATTGATAGAATACAATCATGAATCACTAGCTAGAGTACAAAATCCTTGTTATTTGTAAGCATACTACAACTGATATTTTATGTCCTCGAGTCGGTCAATATAAGCTGGGCCTCGCACCTAACAATTTCTCAAAGTGTCATCAAGTTTATGGATAAACTATAAAGAAGGTTTCATGGACAGGAGGTAATGTTGAGGGGCATAAGGAAAACATAAAATGGGCAGATATTTACATCCCCTAAAAATATAGAGGGCTCATTCTAATCCCATTAAAGATCCTTAATAGAGTGATGCTTAGGAAAATAATATGGCAACTAGTTGATGTTAATTGATTTGCAAGTTTAACAATTTATAGCCTTCAAAATACCGCAAATGTACAGGTAGTGATTTGTAGTATATGAAGGGGTCGATCCCATAAGGAAGGTGGACTAATCTAATCCTATGTTATATAAGGCTAAGAAAATTAATAAAATGAAAATAAAATTTGCAAAAAAAAGTAAACATGGGAATAAGATTAGCAGGAATTTAATTTGTAAATGTAACACAAAAGAAATTGAAATTGAGCAACACAAAAATTACAATGGAAATCAACCAAGAGAAATTACCAAATAATGAGAGAGGGGATTCTTCCTATCATTAATGCTAGCCTAGCCATTTATGTATTAATGGGGTGTCAATTTTAGACTATTGTAGGGAGGAGTACTCTCTCTCGAGTTATAATCACTAAGCCCTAATTGATAAACCCTAATTAAGTCTAGTCAATGAAATTGTTATCTCTCGATTAACTATCGGTCCACAACCTAGTCAGTTCTTAAGCTCTCTAATAAACTACTAGATCTCATATGAGATCTCTCTCTATACAATAATCGACAAGATTGATTGCGTGGTTTGTTAAATTACTTAACTCTTATTAATCCGACCCAATCATTTTGCATTTGACTCACCCTCTTGGTTTGTTATTAAAGCATGAAAATACAACAATCAATCATAACACCCAATCAAAATAACACAAAAATAACTAGGTTAACATTAACTCAAGGTAAAGTCCCAAAAGAAAATTAGAACATATTAATCAAACCTAAATCTATAAAAATATGTGTATTCATCTTAACATTTAATAAAATGAAAACAAAGATGAAAGAAATACACGTGGAATGGAGATCGGGATGCCTCGGGAAAGTAGTAGCTGAGAAGACCCATTTCTCCTCTCTTCCTCTTTCTCTCTCCTCTTCTTTTCTCCTCTTGGATTATTTCCCAAGATGATAGATTGGAAGCTCTCTTTAGGGTTTCATCTTTAAGCCTTTTATAGACTTTTTTAATTAGGGCAACCCTAAGGTCTTTTCTAGGTCTGAAAGATCTGAAAAGTCCCTCAAAAACTTAAAACTGGAAGCATCCCGTGTCTATCCATACACAAGGCACCATCATGGCCCTTAGTGACATGATCGTGGCTAAGATTTTGGCCTTCTGTCATAATCGTGGCACCTTTATCATCCTTCTATTATTGGCCACGATCGTGGCACTCGGTTAGCTCTCGAGTCCCCTTAGAATCTTCTTTATTTCCCACTCTTTTCCCTAAAATACTAGTAAATACATGACGGCACCTTAAAAATATATAATTGAAGCTCAAAAGCATGCTCTAACCTATAAAACACTTAAAACACAAATATTTAGTAACTAACACAATTCTAACCTAAACACGCACTAAACAATCAAATTAACAACTAAATACAAACTAAACTACCAACAAAATCATGATGTAGTCTATAACTATCAAGATCCCCACACTTAAACGTTTCCTTGTTCTCAAGCGAAAAACAAAACAAGCAGAACAAAATAAGCAAAGCAAAACAAGTAAAACAGAACATACACACAAATGCAATAATGAGGCAATGGCATCAAACTTTACGAAATGAATTTACTTCAGACAATATCCCTCAAGTTGTTTTAACTTATTACCATGTGAAATCCACGTCTAAGTACCTTAGACTAAATATATAACCAATCCAGACTTTAATGTTAAGTCTATTTACCCCTATCACTTGCACACAAACATTGATCATCATTCGATCAATCAAAACATGTAACTATCCCTAAGTAAGTTTTCATGAAAATTTAAGCATTTTACAAAGATCGGTAGGATTTTTTAATAAAACACTATTTTTTTGATTTTGATTGGCATGAACCTAGCCTTTTTGCACGAAGGCAAACATTTTTAATGAATGTCTACTCAACTAGGCCATGTCTTTATTAAGCATCTTGGTTGGAATGTCATTATAGCGTTTTGACGTGAAGGCATACATTTGTGATATGTGTCGATCCATTACTCAGTTACATCATATTCTCAACTAGCTACTAGCTTTACTCATAACTCAAAGGCCAGCAGAATAGTTAATTGCTTATGATTTACAATTTTTATTATTTCATTTTATTATTATTATTATAATTATTACCTACCTTATTTCTTTAGCTAGTAATTCTCATGAAAAGGTACTAGTGATGCTACTTATTCGATTGGCCTAAAATTATAAATGAAAGTGACAAATTCCTAGGGTGAATAAACCAACATTGTATCCTAATTGGCCTACATATTTAGCCAAAGTAACCTAGGCCATTAATTTCACGAGCTAATAAATCTTTGCAACCTAAAAGACTATATTCAAAGTTAAACCGATTCTGTTAAGTCCTAACCATTTATTCCTCCACACAAATTACATAATGCACCCTAAAGTAAACTAACATGAGAAATCCACATTTAAAATAAAAGCATACAACATACATCCCTCTCCACAATTAGACAACAAATTGTTCTCAATGTGAGAAGAGCAACAACAACATAAAAGGTGGGAATAAAAACAACGTAATAAAAGAACATAAAAATAAAATAAAGATAAAAGACAAGGGTTAGAGCATCAACTCTGTCACGTGATGGTGATGAGGATGGTGTCAGAGTGTAACACCCCATTACCCTAGGATACGTACCGGAACGCTCGTAGGTCATTCCAATACATAACCTAAGATAACGGAGCGTTACGTGAAATTACTATCGAACTCCACATGGCATCACATACATTAAAAGAATAAGAACCAGTAAATGTAATTCACAAAATTTTAAAACCAAAATCCTCTTTTCATTACTCCCAAAACATCTGTATATACATGAGT
>JAOTAY010000004.1:7090517-7129452 GCA_025629805.1 Erythroxylum baracoense
AATGAATATGAAATTTGGGATAAAGGAAATAACCCCTCAAGGTAAGGTGATCAAGTTACATGTTCTACGATTCAAGAGTTGGACTCCGGTACGGGATCCAACAGTTGGGATCCGGTCTCCGGGTCGGGTCCTAACAAGATGTCTTATGTTGATTTTCATGAAAGTCTTGTCTTAATGGAAGATAAATTGCCACTAGTGACTATCCAAATTCATAAATGCTGAAGGAAAAACATGGGATCAACAAATGTGAATTAATAATGCTAAAAATTCTTGTTGATATAAATAAAGTCATACCTAATAAGCATAACTTAATTTCAATTGAATCACCTTCCTTTTCCTTTCTATTAATAATGCGATATGCTTCCAACTGTCCACTTGTTGCCAGTATAAGACCTATAATATAAACGCATAGTCATAAGCATTCTCCCGCATCATTATATTCCTCAGCTAGGTGATCAAGTTGCATATCTGAGACAGGTATCACGTCGTTATGCTATCCCTGAGCACTGTCTAGTGAGAAGCATAAGAAGGGCCTCTCTCATGAATCAAAACAACGTTGATGAATTTAATGAATTAATTTTAATTATGCTACAATAACATGACATGCACTCTCTTACGTGATTTAGTGCGTGATTTCGAAGAAGAGAAGGTGATGGACCTGTTTATGTTTCTACGCAAATAACAGCAGTCAAACAACGAGTTACAACACAAACATAAGCAAATGAAAACAAACCTAGATATCACAGACAATAGAAAACGTAGGAGAAGGTAGAAGACGATAGAAGATGCAGAAGTCACAGCCGGTAGAAAATGCAAAAGAAGGTAGAAGACGACAGAAGAGGTAGTGACTGACAAATAGCAGAAGAGGCTAAAGATGTAGAGTCAACACAAGGAAACCGTTTTCCTAAAATATAAAAACCTATTTTCAAAATACATCAAAACGTCTTTTTTACGTTTTCAAAAAAGCATTTCCGTTTTTTTATTTTTAACAACAAAAAATGAAAACATCTTTAACCAAACAAGTTTTGCGGGACTATTTCATTTTTTACAAAAACAACGGCGAAAAATCGAAAAAAATGTAACCAAACACCCCCAATGGATGACTTAATTTACTATCAATTTAAATTAATAATATATTATTAACTATTAATATATTTTACATTACGTATTAAATATTTATGTACACTTTTTGTAAATATTGAAGAATTTTATATTTTTGATTTGTTAGTAGTTAAAATAAATTTAATTATTAATTATTTATAAAAATTTCAATTGCAAAAAAGTTTAGAAATTTATAATTTTATTTATTAATATTAATATATAATAAATAAAAAATTACTGACTTCAAGATTATTTGGTTTCACTTTTATTCTTGGTTGCAATTTTTGGGGATATTAGTTAAATTTTATTACATTTTATTAAAATAAATAATTTCATAAAATTATTTATATGTTAATATTTACTTTTAGTAGATATATTAATTATTAAAATTAATTTTATTAAACAATTATTTAATTCTAAAAATATTTATAAAAATAAAATAAAATATATTAATTATATTTTTATTAGTAAGTAATATTAAATCATTAATTAATATATATTTAATTAATAGTAATTAGATTATGAAAAAAAAATGAAAACAAGAAACTATAATTAGTTTTTATAGATTTCATAAGCTTTTATGAAAAATGAAAGAAATTAAATCAAAAATAAAAAAACTTAATCAAAATTTTAGCTTAATTTGATAATTAAAAAAAAGTGGAAAAATTCATAAATATATTAATATAATAATTCAAAACATCAATAAAGTCTTTAAGTTAATGCATTTGAAATCTATTATTGATATAATTTGTTAATTATCAATCATCACTTTATAATGCAATTGTCTAAATGAAGTCTTATATGTCTAAAAATTATTAATTTTAATAAAAATTAATTTACCATCAATTTCAATTCATTAATATGGATTATAAATAAAAATAAAAATTGATAACTTAATTTAATAGTATTACAATAAAATATTTAATGTAATAATATATTGAACTAAAGCATATATTCACAGCAATTTATGAATATAATGAAATTTTATTTTTAATGAAATAAACTAATGTTACATATTACAAAATTTATATTCTTAATATAAGTAATCATATATAAATATGATAATTTAATAAATCAGTTTATTTGATACATATCATCATCAATTTATTTGCCCATATCATTATCTCTAATGCCACTTTATAGCTAATCGTTTATAAAAGTATATCATTTACACCCTATAATTTAACTTTATTATATTTCTGTTGGGTTTCTGTTATTGATACTGACCCATTTAATGTGACATGCCAATTGGGTAAGTGGACCTACTAAATGTTGACATAGATTTATTAAACAAAAAATGATGACATTTTTCTTGATTAATAATAATTTAAATTATTAAAATAATAATATTTTATCATTATCTTTTCCATTTTTTTAGCCACCATCATCATTAATCTTTGATGCTCTCCTTCGATTGTCTATGATTGTTAATGAGCTTATTGTGTTTATAATGGTTTTAGACTAATAATAAAGACAAAGTCTAAGTATGTTGTGATGGTGGCGGCAATAGTTAAAGGGGTAGAGTTCAACATCAAAGATTGGTAGTGGCGATGATATAATAATAATAATAATAATAATAATAAAAATAATAAAAAGTTTAAACAATCTATGTAAGCATTTTGTTGATCCATGTTGCTTAACTAGCATGCCACGTTAGACGATTTAATAGCCCAATAACATAGACATAATATAAATCTAATGGAATTAAGTTTTAGGGCATAAATAATATTATTTTGTAAACATTAAAATGTAAAGTTGTACCTAAGATAAGATAATAGTAAGGGTTAACATAGATTTTTTTGAGAAATATTGTGAGGTGATTTGAACGTTTTTCTTTTATTAATTTCCATTCATTTTCTTGTGATGCGGTTGTCTACATAAGTGCTACATGTTTAGAATTATCACATCAGTTATAATCAACAACACAAACTAACAAAATAACTTATATTGAATTTTTCACAAAACATAAAATCTCCCATTAATTTTTAAACAACAGGAATTTTGTTAGAATTAATGAAATCGCATGGGAGGTTGATACTATTAGTCCTTTAGAAAATTGATCCCTTTTTTAAGACATGATGTTTTATATGGTTTTTTATATTATATTATATTATATTATATTATATCATATCATATCATATTATAAATAAAGTTATTTTGAATGTTTTTATGTTATTTTAATATAAATACCATATGATTTAAGAGTATAAGAAAATATTTATATAATGATTCTAAATTAAAATTAACTTTTTGTTTAAATAAACAAAATTTTATTTAATTTAGGGATGAAATCCCAACTTTCATACATAAACCAATCCCGATGACTTCTCATATTTTTCCTTTGTCACCTCCATCTCTGACATTATAACATTCTTTGTTCATTTTCAATAGTCTCCATTGCTTCTTTTATAAGAATCAACTAATAGGAAGATCATCTATGATAGTCTCCACCACAATATTTTCTTCAAGATTTTCAACTAAAAAAATTGTAAAATCTCCAATAAGTCAACTCATAAAATCATTATTGTTTTGAAGTTTGTCAAAATCTAGAGTTTTTAATTGTCATACCTAGAAAGGAAACCACTTTCAAAATTGGTAGAAGACATCAACACTATAGGTTTTGGGTTTAATTAGAACGACTTTTATAAAGTAACGATTCTTTTTGAACGCTAAAAAAAATTAGGTTCTAAGTTAAATTTTTATGAAAACTTTTGGATAACATAATGCTTCTTTTACCATCTATACATATGTTAAAAATGCCACGTTAGCAGGATAATAATGTGCTTGTGTTTATTCCCATAAATCAAAAATGAAAGTAATGAATAAGACTACCATGAAGTTGTAAGGTATATGAAAAGTTAATGACTAACAATTGGATATAAATTTATTAATTAAAGAATTGCACCAAATTTAAAATCAAAAAGTGTAACACTAAACAAGTAAGTGGATGAATAAAATGCTATTACTCAATTAGGGGAAATATAAAAACATAAACTGAAGTACTAATGTGTTATAATTTGATACAATTATATACTAAGATTTATATTAGACACTTCCTAAAAGGAATTATCTAACTTGATTACAAAGGAGCTGGGGCACTCTTAAACTTATTCCATAAACAAAAAGCTAATTCCACTAACTAAGTCTTAAATAATAAAAAACAATAAAAGCAATTTACATATCCATTCAATATATAATAAGTTGCATTAACTTGTAACACTTCCCCTTAGTGTAAACTTATTTTCAATAATACTAATTGCTTCATCAAAAACTTTAAACTTCTTTTTAGCAAGTGCTTTGGTAAAAATATTTGTAACTTAGTCTCTAATCCATATCTTCTGCAATTTAATGTCTTCAGTTAATACCTTTTCTTGCATAAAATGAAAAGTAAGTTTAAATGTTTTTTTGTGCATGCATGAAACACTAGGTTTGTAAAAAGCTTGGTTGTGCTTTCATTGTCAAAGTGTATGTGAATTGAATAGTTAAAGTCAAAAAACATTTCTTGAATAAGCCATTTCAGCCGATGACACTTTTAAATGGTCGTCATAGCTATTACATACTTTACTTCACAACTTAAAAAAGACAATATGATGTACTTTTTACTACACCATAAAATCGTAATTGAACTTGTATTAAAGTAAAATTATAGAGCATCTATCACTATTGTCACCAGTATAATCTACATCTTCAAAATCGTTCAAATAAAAGGACCTATGCTATATATACCTTAGTCTATAACTTACAGTGCCTTTGACATAACAAAGAATCCTTTTTATTGTAGTTAGATACCTCACATGGTTTATCTATACATTGAGAAATGACTCCAACAGAGTAAACAATATCAAGTTTTGTGATAGTTAAATAAAATAAGTTACCATCAATTTATAAGAAAAATATTACATCTTTAATGTCATTTCATCGTTTTTAGAAAATGTTAGGCATAATTATCTAGGAGTAGGAATGGATTTCGACTCCCCCGTATAAAACTAACTTAGTTTTTGTATAACCTTTGAGAGATAAAATAACCATTTAATTTTTCATTTTCTAACCTAAGAAAACAATTAGCTCCACCTAAACTCTTCATATCAAGATGAACAATCAATGCATTTTATTGAACCATGGGAGGTTCCAATCAATATTTTGATGATAAAAAATATAATACTAATTGATTTACTGTATTAATGAGAAGAAATATGTGAACAAGATATTATCATAAAGATGGCTTACAAAAGAAAAGACGATGTTTGCCATCTTCAACGTTAAGACCAAGTCAAGAATAGAAGAAGATCAAGATATATCAAGTTCACTTTATATATTATATATTACTTATTGTATGCTCACTTTATTTGTTTTGATAGTCCTAAAGGTTCACTATATATAAATATTTCATTTCAATTCATTGTATGAGTCTTTTCATTCATCAAGAGGAATTTAAGATTTTAGTTTTAATATAAAAGCCTCTTAATTTTTCCAAAAAAATTTGGAAATATTTTGAAAAGTGTTTAAAAAATAATTACATTAAACAAATCGAGTTTGAGCATTTAAAGTTGTTAAAATCATGTTTTTAGGGTGAATAGTTGACATATATGATTTAGTGGTCAACTGATATAGGTTAAAGTTGTTAAATTTGATGTACCGTGAGTTTTTTATAACATTGTTTGATGTATTAGTCAATCAATTGTTAAGCAACCATTTCACTACAATAGCTTAAGCTTTTGTGTGAGGTCAACTTAATTGGTTTTATATATTCGCTAATACACTCCCTCAAGTGAAAGCCCTTTTGGCTTAAAACTTGCACAGGTTCACTCTACCTTATACTGAATAATAGGTGGGTGATAGCCTTTGAACTCAGGACTACTTGGTCACAGAGGCTTTGATATCATGTTAAGCGACCATTTTACTACAATAGCTTAAGCTTTTGTATGAGGTCAACTTAATTGGTTTTATATATTCACTAACATCAATAAGGCATATTGGTTGACTAATGTCCAACGACAAGTAAATCTAGTGCTTTAATGCATATTGGTCGACTAATTGCTATACTAGTTGACTAATATAATGCAAATAGCCATTATAACGACTAATTCTTAGTTCTAATTGCTATTAAAGGATCTAAAACATTATAAATAGGTATTTTCTCATTGATTTTAACATTAAATAACATTTAGGTGTATTTTGCACATATATTTAAGTGTTTTTTAATCATTTGATCATCATTATTTCTTATTTGTGTGAGTAAGCCTCTTTAAAGTTATCAAGTGATAAAATGAGGTATGTGAGTTGTAATATTTGATTGGGGCATTATATTATTATACTTGAGGGATGATATAAGTGAGATTAAGGGTCTCTTCACCTTGGAAAAATATTATAAAGGGTTTCACTTTACTAAGAAAGATTGTAAAAAGGTTATTCTTTGGCTTAAAAGAAGAATTATAATGGAATTCTAAGAAGAGCCTTGGGAGCGAATGTAGGCAAAGGTTGTTTGTCGAACCACTATAAATCAATTTGTATTTTCTCTTCCCTAGCCTCTTTAAATTATTATTCAATTTTTTGATTGGTTTATACTAAACAATCTATTTAATTATTTATATATTGCTTATTATTAATTAAGTTCATTGGGTAGAAAAATCTTTAAATTTTATAAATACCTAATTCACCCCTTTCTTAGGTTCCATTAAGGACTAATAAGTGGCATCTGAATGGATATATTAGGCTAACGTTTCTAACAAAATCCTATTACAAGAATAATAATGACATATTCAAGAGCAGCATCGTTATCATTAAACCAAGAGGGACAAAGAATTAGTAGAGAACATTTCTTTAATGACAATGATTATCTTTATTGAAAACTAAGATGATATTCTTCTTAATGTATGAAAGTATAGACTTATAGGAAATAGTCTCAAATGGTCTCTTTATACCTACGAAAATCATAGATAAAAAAACATCCCCAAACTAAAGAAAGAATGGGAACCTCATGATAATAGATTAATGATAAATGATTATTTGACCATATTTATGTGGTCATATTTCATATGGTTTGCTTATTGTTTAAAGTCTTATAGTATTTTTGGTACTTAATTCACTTCAAGTGTATTTATAAGTGATAATAGCCTTTATAAACCAAAAGGCGAAGAATTTAGATGAAATTGTGGCATAGAACAAAGATTTAAGACAAGTGAAGACCTACTCGATTGTGTACAGTGACTATGTAAGTCTCTGTAAACGTGTGAAGATTTGGAGAATATTGTTTTTGGTTGTGTGAAGTTACATGCCTATGTATATGGATATACACGACCGTGTATGTTGCCTGTGTAAGTCTCTTGTCTATGTAAAATCACAGATTCAATTATTTTTGGAGATACATGGTCACTTACACAACCATTTATGTTGATTGTGTTTATTCCAAAAACTTAGTTTTTACTATAAAAGGACGTAATCGGATCCAAACAAGAGGAGACGAGTTTTAAAGTATTTTTTAGTGGTAAGAAGCATAGAGAGGTAACAGCTCTGAGCAAAGGATGAGGAATACATGAAGAATACTTCAAAAGATTCGATATATAACAAGATTTAATCTAAATTGCAAGAAGATCTATTAGAAGAAATAAGGAGATTTAGAATTACAATTTCTTTGTTTTCTAGTAGTTCTTCTGAATATTTTTCATTGATTTCATTTTTATGGTTAGGAACTAATTTGTTTAGTACCTCGGTTTGATAAACCCTAAGTTGTGATGACAATTCGATTTGATCTTTTATCTAATGCAATTTTATTAATTTATTCATTATGAATCAATTATGCATTATATTCTTCTTATAATATATTCGAAATTTTAGTTCATAATTTGACTTCATATGATTGAGATTGAGAAATCCTCTTATATGAATATATTTACCATAATTGGAAGGAGTTTCATGTAAACATAGAGATAGGTCAACATAAATCTTCTAGATTATGGTCAAACCTTATAGTGAAATTCACAAATCAATAATGCAATCCTAGGGATTTTAATTAGAAAATTTTCTGTTAATTAATTGATGAATTGTTTATTAATAGTCTTGAGAAAGTTATTAATATAAGAAAAGAATTTTCATGATCCAATAATTAATAATTTAATTGCACAATAAAAGGTTAGCATTTAAGGATTCTTAGGGGGATTCATTATCTAAGCAGTATTATTTGATAACTTTATAAGTACTTTCCTTGTTTTAAGTTCATTATTATTTTAAATCTTGGTTTGGTTTGTTTAATTTATTTTTTAATTAAATCCACAATCTGTTTCGACAGATAGATAATAGGAAAAGGATAACTACTAATCTTACAATCCTCGTGGGATCGACCAGTACTTGTTATTGCTAGCTATAGCTATGTCGTGCACTTATGATTTAAAAGCTTATAAAATCTTAAAAAGTAAAACACCCCAATCAATTTCTTAAATAGTAGGTCATACACATTTTATTTTATAAATTAGGAAGAAATTAATTTAATATGTTCTCTATCTGTGAAATGACTTATGACATTTTGGTATAAAATAGAAATTACACATGAGGGGCATAAATCAAATTAAGGAGAGTAAAGTGAGCATGATAATACATCAATGTGAATTGTTTTGAAAAGCATTCATACTATATTTATTAACACTATTTAATGCTTTCAAGGGTTTTAGAAAAACCTATACTAGTGTTGAAATGGTAAAAAATTTGGTCAAGTCACTTCTGAAAATGTGGAAAGCTAAAGTGACGATTATACAAAAAGCTAAGGGTATGACAACACTACCATTGGAGGAACTTGTTGGATCTCTCCTCACATATGAAATGAGTCTTTAAGAGACACAAGAAGAAATAACGCTCACAAAGAAAAAGAATTTATGTTTAAAGCCTTAAAGGAAGAATTGAATAAAGAGGAAAAGACATCAATTAATGAAAGCGATAAAAAGATATTTTCTTAATCATCAGAAAATTTAAGAAATTCTCAAAGGAAAAGGACTTTAAGGAAGTTAAAAGTGATTTAAAACATTTATTTGTTTTGAATGTAGGAAACCTAGTCACATAAAGTCACAATGCCCTCTACTCAAGGATGATGACAAGTATGTAAAAAATGATAAAAAAGAGAATAAGAACAAATATAAGAAGGAAGCACGTAACGCATCCACTTAGGATATCACAAGTAAATCTAGAAATGAGTATTTAGAAGAAGAGATAACTCATATATATTTTACCATTATGAACGATAATTAGATAACATCCAACCCTAATTTGTGTGATAGTAATAGTAATTTGACATATGATGAATTAGTCAAAAGTTTAGAAATCATAAGTAACAAAAAGGAGGAAATTATCCGCTAAACTTAAGGAAGTTAAAAAAAAGTTTGATGCATGTATGAATGAGAATGAAAAGATGAAAAGCGAATTGCATAATATTAAATGATCTAAAACTGTGATCGTTGGTGACAATTATGAATTAGATGTATTAAGGTATGAGAATGAAACATTAAAAAAGTAGGTAGATTTCCCTCAAGGACTCATCGTCTTCATTTTATAGAGGGAAGTGAAAAATTAGAGAATATGCTAGGAGCTTAAAAGAATTCTAATAATAGAAATGGATAGGATACAACCATAAAAGTAAATCCAATTTTAAAACCACAATTGTCAAATGCACATGCCACGTCCATTAGGAATAATTCTAAAAGCAAGCATTGTACTTCTATATTGGCTTACAACCTAGGCATAAAGTTGAACACTATCAACAAAAGAATAGCCATAACTTCTATGATAATATGCAATCTCAGCTACACCTTTTTAGGCCATAAAGAAGCATATATAAAGCTTCCATTTATAATAGACATCATACATATAATTATCACTACTTATTTCACTACCCCTTGAAACCACTCAACACCTTTAATGTCTTAAAGAAGTTTCCTCATTATGCATACATACATATTAACACATTATGCATCATTAACACTCTTATAACATAGTATTTCATTCATATAATAAGTTTGGGCATGTTGAGCGACAAAAAATGACAAAAAAATCCTTCAAAATATGGGTTGAAAAGGAAGAAGCCTATTAATCTAAGAACTAAGTTTATTTGGATACTTAAAGCAGATTGATTTGCTTGTTTTATAGGTTTTCTAAAGAGAAAATGGTATATAGTAGAGATAGTAGTTATTGAATTAAGTATTATTTATGAAGAGTTTATATTTGTTTTTATCTTGATGAATCTAGCCTTTTTATGTCCAAGAAAATCTTTAAAATTTTTATATGGAATGTGGAGAAGTTTATCCTTAAAGATAGCAAGAATGATAAAAGACTATTTAAAAGAAACAATTTTTGAACCAGGTGAGGACAATAAGAAGGAAGAGATGCGCCCAATTGATTGTGAATTCAAGAAGAATCTTAATTCAAATCATTTATAAGTGATGTTCAACAATAGGTAATTATTAGTTCATAATTTAAAAATATGTCACATCTTGCTCTTCTTTATCAATTTAACTCCTTAGTGTTGATTGTTTGGGTTTGAATTCTAAATAAAGTTTTTAATAATTATTTTTATAATGCAAACCTTAGTATGTAACCTTATAAACTATATACAAAACGAGGTTATTAAGTTAGAATTATATCAATTGCGTAATAGTATCTCTAAGCCATTAAATAAAGATAGATTTTGCACAATTAGTAGAAAATTAATTATGTTTGATGAAAATTCTATATGATAAACATCCCCTTATGTGTTTTAATTCATTATTGATATTTACCTATTTGATTATGTGTTTTTAACCCTTTTTATTTGATTTTTAGTACATTTTCTAGCTTTTCAAAGCACAGTAGTTGACCAATATCTTAATGTGTTTGACCAATGTACCCAAAAATCATGTTTTTTACATTTTTACTGAGTTTGTTAACTATCTGGTCATTTTTTTGGTCATCTGTATAGACACATTGGTCAACCAATGCCCTCTAATAGTCAACCAATGTCCTCACATCTCACATTCTCTTCTTTCCAATGAGTTTAGTTGCATATACTACTCGACCACTTACTTTTAGTGGTCAACTAATAATTTTCACTAGTTGGTGGATATAACCTTTCATTTAAAAGTCTTTAATCGAGTGAGTTTGTGGAAGCACTGGACATACACTTTGGTCAACCAATAACCAATATAGGTTGACTTGTAAAGTAAATACTCTAATATTAAAGTTCAACCATTAGACACTAGTCAACTAATGTAGTCAACAAGTTGACCAGATTTATTCTTTAATTGTTTAATGTTACTTTACTATTTTGTTTTTAAAACCAAAATCGTCTTTCTTTCTCTTCTTTATTACGACTCCGCTACTCACTCTCTTTTCTCTTTAAAACTCCAACTCCTCCACTAAGGAATTATGCACCCAACCGCATTCTTCCAACACCTTTTTCCTACTGTCACCTTTTATTAAAGACATTATTAACCACTAGGCTCTATCCCCATTGCTCCACTCTTTTCTAGCATAAACCTTCCTTCTCTAGCAAGATTTCGATGACCTCCACCACTCCAGCAAGCTCAATAGCTTCCAATAGACCACATGCCATTGCTCTATAACCTCTATTCATCCAATGACTCTTAAGGTAAACCCTAACTCCACCAATTTGGGAATTTCTCTAATCTTTTATGTTGTCTTTTAATCAATGTTTCATTTAGCTTGTGATCTTACTTTACTTGTGCATTTAATTTTATGAATTATCCTTTAGATTTCAAATAAAAAATTACACATCTTTATACTGATCCTCGCTTATTTTTTCAAAATTAAAGATTTATTGGTAAAATTAAAGATTTTTTAAAGGTTTTCTAACTATGAATTAGATTGAATTATGCCTAATTTTGTCCAAATTGGAAATTTTGGTCATTTTTACCTAAATGACATTTGGGATTTTCAAAATTAATTAAAAATTTAGTGTAATCGATGATCTTATAAATCAATTAAGGACATTTTTTGACTTATTCATACATTCAATTATGTTGAAATTAGGTTATTCACAATTTGGTTACGTTATTTTAACTAAATGCCTTAAAGGAATTTTTGCATTTAGGCATAACTATAAGTTACATTTATTCAAAAATTTTAACCTTGATTATATGCTTACAAATTTTTGTTAACAAATTCAATTATACATAAAATACTTTGTATTTTTTATTTTCCTTCCTTATCAATTTTTGCATATTTTATGGTTCTCTTGCATTATGTTTTGCGAATATTCTTTCCTTGTTGTGATGATTGAAAAACTGAAGTTGGTCGGATGGAATTATAGAAGTATTTTTCTTGCAAGTGATTATGCATCCTTACCCTATATCCTATTTTTGAACCTTTCTCCTTACCTCCCTAACTCTTTATCTTGTACCTTTCCTTTGCTATCATGGTGAGAACTAGAGGGAATCCTAATCCTGTACCTAGGACACTCACTCGATATAGAGCTACTAGAACACCTTCTAGGATTTGGAGGATTTAAGAGAGATAACTGACCTCTTTACCTTATATACCCCTCTTAGTGAAGATGAGTATTTTGATACTTACTCTCCTCAGTTTCACTACTATACTTCTTATGAATTATATGAAAATTGTGTTATCTCTTTTACTAGCTTTGAGCATTTAAAAGTATATAGTCTTATCAAGCATTTTGTTGATCAAGGGTGTGAATCCCTTCTTACCAAAACCTATCATATAAGTCCCATCAATGATAGGCTATTCTATGTTAATCTTTATCCTAAAGTGATTCATAGCACATCTTCTCTAAAACTTATAATGTCAAACTTTACCTCACTTATGATCTCATAAATGAGATTTTAAGCATTCCGGTTCTTGTAAATCCTATATGTTATAGTTTCCTCATAAAATACACCATCCAACCTTATTATGGGCATAATAGAGTCAAAATCATTTTTGAGTTAGGCACTCCTACAAAGGTCTGTCAAAAACCAGATGATATTTATGGTCTTAATACTATTCCTCATTTCCATCATCTCTTCGTTAAGTATATTTTTGTCTCTACCAGTGATCAGTTTATCTTTTTAAGCCATAATGATCTTTTGTTCCTCTCCACACTTATGCTAGGAGATCGCATTCACTTGGTTTCTTCCTTTTGCTTAATATAGTCATATCCACCAAACTAAGAAGAAGAAACAAAACATTCCTTATGCTTTCATCCTTAGCCTTATCTTTCATAAGTTTCATATTCCTCCTACTAGTGATGAGATTGATTTTAATTTCTTCTTTGAGTCATATTATTAAGTTACCTACAGATGATGTGGCTACTACTTCATAACCATTTCATCAATCTCCATATAATGCTCTTCTAACAGCTTTTGAGTATCACCTCACCATGTTGCGAGGCAAAATTTGACTCTTTTCTAGAAATTACGGTGCATCAACTTGATGACTTATACAACTTGATTGGGTCTCATTTTTCCCCTCCATCTAGTTGATTTTTTATGTTTCCAAAAAGGGTGAGAATAATTCTTGTGATATTAAAAGGAGTCCTAAAATTCATGGGGAGTGATTATCTTTTATGTATATATTACGTCTTTTTATGGTGAACATTTATGGTATGGATATTCTTTTAATAACGAATATCATATTAGATTATGTTTATGATATTGAATTATGTTTTATACATGAATTTAGGGATAGAATTATTATCTTGTTATGGATAGCTATTTGTGTGCTTAATTCTTGTATTGCTCTCTAATATCACAAACATTTTATTATCATAAAAAATGGGGAGATTGTTGAATTAAAAGATATTACAATTGATGTTTTGATAACAACAAAAATAAGTATTACTAATAATTTTCTGTTTTGATGAGAAGGAATATGAGAAAAAGATATTATAGTAAGGATGGTTTATGAAAGAAAAGATGAAGTTTGCGATCTTCATCATTAAAAGTAATTCAAGTATAGAAGAAGATCAAGATATATCAAGGCTAATTTTACATATTATGTATTACTTATTATAAGCTCACCATATTCGTTTTGATAGTCTAAAAGGCTTAGTATACATGAACATTTCATTTCACTTTATTGCATGAGCCTTTTCATTCAATAATAGGCATTTGATCTTTTAATTTTAATATAAAGTCTCTTGTTATTTTAAACAAAATTTATAACATATTTAGGAAGTATTTAAATCATAATTGCATTAAAAATTGAGTTTAAGCATTTAAAGATATATTTTGGGGCTGATTGATCTACCTATATGGGTTTGTGATCAACCAATATAAGTTAAAGTTGTTAAATTTGATATAACATGAGTTTGTTGTGATAATAATTAATGTTGGTTGGCCAATATGGTACATTAGTCGACTAGTATCCTAACAGCTAGTAAATATGATACCTTGAATGCATATTAGTCGACTAACATGCTATAATAGATGACCAATGCACTGTAAACAGTCATTGCAATGACTAGTTCTTAGCTCCAATGGCTAGTAAGGGTCCCAAAACATTATAAATATGTGTTTTCTTATTGGTTTTAGCATCAAGAGGCATTTATGTGTATTTTACATACACTTTAAGTGTCTTTCAATCGTTTGACATCATTGTTTCATCTTTGTGTGAGTGAGCCTCTTTAAAATTATCAAGTGATAAAGTAGGATATTTTGAGGTATAATAATTGGTTATGCATTCTATTATTATACTTGGGGGTGATCTAAGTGAGATGAGGGTCCTCTTCACCTTAAAAGAAGATTGTAAAAGATTTTTTGCCGAGAAAGATTGTATAAAGGCTCTTTTTTGCCTTAAAAGAAGAGTTGTAGTGAAAATTTCAAGAGAAGTCTTATAAGATATTTGGTTCACCTGCTGGAATAGATAAAGAATGGAATAGTTATTCTTAGGAATATAATAGATGAGGAATGAAATGGAATGAGTATTACTTAATTTGGATTATTCCTAAGAATTTCTAGTGATGATGTCTGTCGATGTTTAGTTTGAAAACATAAATTTAAAATGACAAAAGAATAATTAACAAAAAGACCAAAATATCTATTATAGTCCCTGCTAACTACATTCTTTTTCTTCTTCTTCTTCTTATTATTATTATTATTCTTCTTCTTCTTCTCTAACTACATTCTTCTTCTTCTTCTTCTTCTTCTTCTTCTTCTTCTTCTTCTTCTTCTTCTTATTATTATTATTATTATTATTATTATTATTATTATTATTCACCACTACCATTCCAGGAATAACTAAAGATAAGAGAGGGGATGTTTTTAGATATTCTACAAATTCAAGAATAACTAACCCTTAGGATTATCTATTCTGTAAAATTTTTTCAACAAAACAAAGTAACAACCTGTTATCAAAAATAGATGAGGAATGGAATAGCCATTCTTCTCAACCAAGCACCCTATTAAGAGTGGACATACGTAAGTGTTATTCATTGAATCGTTATAAACAAACTTACATTTTATCTTCTTTATCCTCTTTTAATTATTTTTTAATTGTTTGATTGGTTTATATTAAGCAATATATATATATATATATATATATATATAATGGCACTTAAGAGAAAGGGGTGAATTAGATGTTTATAAAATTCAAGAAATTTTCTATATATATCTTCTCAACCAAGCACCCTATTAAGAGTGGATGGGCCACGGGCACGGTATGGTCAGCCCGGCCAGGCCACGGGTCAAGATCCGGCGAGCTAAGGGCCTACCCTGCCCAGCCTATGGCCCAACCATTACTTCCAAAATGACATCAGGCCGACTCATTTCGACCCGCCGGGCCACAGGCGGGTCAGGTTTTTTTTAAAATCTTCCAAAACGTCATCATTTTGGAAGTTAGGTCGGCCCGGCCCAATCTATTGACATCTCAATTAGGGACTAATACATCTCATAGTTTATAGATTTCAAGAATATTATCTCCTTTTATAATAATCATATCCTCTACGTAAAGTAGAAGCATGGTACATGGATTCTTTTCTTAATAAATAAGCTTATATTAATATGAGAAGACTTAAAATCACAAAAATCAAGGTATTGAGAAATATTACTATACCAAACACATAAAGCTTAATTGAGACTATACAACGTCTTCTTGAGTTGAGACATATGATTAAGAACCTCTTTTGAAATGAATCCACGTAGTTATTCTATAAAGATATCAAGATCCATCTACCCATATAAGAATGCATTTTTTTCATCTAAATTTCATACTTTCTAATCTCCATAGTAACTAAAGAGATAATAGTTCAAATGATAAACGGGGCTAAAGATCTCCTTATGATCCTAACCATATTATTAAGAAAGTCACGATCAACAAGACGTCCCTTGTACTTGTTAATCAAACCATCAATTTCTTCTTTAACTTGAAAACCCATTTATATGTAACTAGATCAACATCCATTAGTTTTGGAACAAGCTCCCAGATGTAATTGTGTTTAAGGTTGAAATTTCCTCTTACAATATTTATTCCCATTCAGGAACTCCTTTTACAATACTTATTCCCATAAGAATCCTCCATAAAAAAAAGACACAATAGAAAAGTTTCAACCTCATAATCAACTAGCTAGGTAACCAGGTCATCTTCTCTATCTTGTTGATTGTCATGTGACAGTTTTAGTAACTTCATCTAGCTGAATATTTTTTGCATTGATGACATGTTTTTTTAATTTCTCTTAAATTGATCTTTAGTTCTAGGATGGTGTTGATATTGCCTAGTTTCAATCACCTACAAATCATCTTGTGGAGGAACTAAATAACATCTCGTATGTAAGAAAGAGACTTGCACACTTGTTTCACTAAAACCTCTTGATTTGGAAGTTGAAGTTGAGTTGTCCACCCTAATATTGAAGAGATAAAAAATATAAATTGCTTTTGTAAATCATAACATTGCATCACTCGCAGACTCCTTTGTATCCAACTCTAAAATTTCAAATTTCAAAACATTAATCATCAAAATTATCTAAAATTGTCATAACTAGTTTGTTCTCAAGAAACAATTTTTTAAGAGCCTCTTACACTTCTCTTAGTGACGATAAACATCTTCAATGCTGATATAAGTTTCTAAAAGAAATAAAACTTTCATACTAAGATTTGTACTAAATAATTTACTAACTTAACTACCAAAGAGTCAACAATAACGCTGCGTTTGGTTACTGTCTTTAGTATGCAGAGACGAAATGAGACAAAAATTTAAAGATAGAACAGAACAAAAATTGAAGACAGTGAGGTGTTTGGTTGTGATGGACAAAACAGATAAAACTGTCTTCATTTTAAGGACAAAAATGTATTTGGTTACAATTGACAAAACATAAAAATAATATCAATGACTAAAATACCCCTCCAGCATAATATGATTGGAAATATGTAATTCATTGATTATTTTAAAACGAATGATTTGTATTAGTAAAAAAGTTAACAAATAATAATAAAAACAATAACAATAAGAAATAATAATAATAATAATAATGATGATGACGAGGATGATGATGATGATGATGATGATGATGATGATGAAAACTAATAATAATAAGAAATTTAATAATCAAAATAACAATAAGAAAATTAATTATGAATAATAATGATAATAAAAATAATAAGAAGAAAATTAATTTTGTATAATAATATTAATAATAATAATATTATTATTATTATTATTATTAAAAAATAATAATAAGTAGAAAATTTATAACAATAATTAATAATAATAATAATAATGATGATTATGATGATGATGATGATAATAATAGTAATAGTAGTAATAATAATAATAATAATAATAATAATGATGATGATGATGATGATGATGATGATGATGATAATGATGAGTTTAATAATATAATTAAGAATAACAAATTGCTTATGTAGGGGAGGAGTATTTCTGACATTTCCTTATATGTTTTGTTTTTGTCCCTAGTACAAGAAATTTTGTACGACAGTCTTGGAAGGAACAAAAAATTTCTGTCTTTGTCCTCCGAAGATGGAACGAAAATAGGTGAGAATAGCAAGCAAACAGAGCTATGGACAGGATTATTATATCCTTGTCCTTTTTCTTCGTTGGTAAAGACACTAACCAAACACTACGTAAATGCATCCTTCGAGGATACGGGAGAGAAGGTAACATTAAAGTTAACTCCTTCTCTCTGAGTGAACTCTGGCAACCAACCAAGCCTTGAACCACTCAATTATACCTTGAGTGTCCTTCTTGGTCTTAAGCAGCCATTTACCACTGTCAGGTTTGCAATTCTAAGGTAAATGAATTAGCTCCCATACCTTATTATATTTAGATTACATCTTATCCTTCATTGCATCCAACCACAAATCTCTATGGGGTCTTGAAACATCTTTTGTAAAAGTAACTGAATCCACAACATGTCTAATATCATTGTCTTGTTCACTCAAATAGACTATGTAATCAGATGAGATAACAGGTCATCTCATTCTAGTGGGTCTTCACAATTGCATTGGTCCTTGTACCCTAAGAACCTCTGTTTGTACAAGTATAAGTTCCTGTTCCTGTACAGCTACGATACTAAGACCTTGATCCACTAGATCTTACTGTATGAGTGTTGGACTTGCCCTCATCTGAAGGGCAAGGAGGACCACCCTCATCATAGATATCATATTCCAAAAACTTGTTTTTTTGTGATTCCACAATTCTAGCTCACTCTTTCTCTACAGTAAAATATGTAGCCTTTAGAGTAGTTAGGATATCCAAATAGACAGCAACGAGTAGAATGAGCTTATAATTTATTTTCATAAGAATTATAAAACTGTACTTCAACAGGGTAGCCTCATACACAAATGTGTGAATGGTTAAGCATCAACCTTTTTTTAGATAATCAGGTAGGTTAGTCCTACTATGCATTGACATCAACATGTCCTTTAGCGTGCGATTACGTCTTTCAGTCACACCACTTTGCTCAAGACTATTTAGCATAGTGAATTGAGTCACTGTTTCACCCTATTCTATATAGCTAGCAAACGGACTCTTTTTTTGTCCTGAAAACTCCATGTTTGCCCTAATATTCTCTTCCACAGTCAAATATGACAATTTTGATAGAATTTTCCAATTGGTTTTCAACATCAGCCTTAAAGATTTTGAATTTATCAAGAACTTTAGACTTTTCCTTAAGCAAGAACACATAAATATGACGGGATTAATCATCCTTAAATTCTATAAAATATCTAGAAATGCATAAGGTAACTGTATAAGGTCCTCATATGTCTGTATGGACAAGGCTTGGTAAGCCAAAAGCACGAGTTGACCTTCTCCTTATTTTAGTCAACTTACCCTTGCGATAGTCAACATATGTTTCCAGATCATCAAAACTAGAGGTGGGAGAATATTTTCCTTTATCAATCTCTCAACTCTATATCTAAAAATATAGTCTAAGCGTTTATGCCACAACATGTATGAATTTGACTTTATTAGGATTATATTTTCATGACCTTTTTGGCAATGTATGAAGAAGCATATATCTTATTTGGGGAAAGAACATTCTATATAAACTATATGACAAGAAAGTTATACTAATATGTTTTGTATTGAAAGATAACTGTACAACCAAAGTATCAATTACAAAATAACAACCTTCTTTGTCTAATATTGATACAAATATTAGATATAAAGTGTATTATGTAAGAACCAAAATGAACCATGTATGAAGGTTCAAACATACACTCTCTATAGATATTTCATTCACTTCTCCATTGTTGCCAACCACCAGTTTCTCCTTTTCTTTAGTTAGCTTTCTTCTAGATATGAACCCCTGCATTATGGAGGTAGCATGATTAGATGCTCCACTATCTAGCCATCAAAAACTGGATATGGCTATCATATAATTGGATTCATTAATTGATAAGCCAAGAAGTTACCTAACAGTTTCCATCTTTCCTTCCAGGCCTTATACCGCTGACAATCCCGCTTTTTATGTCCCTTTTTTTATAGAAGCACCTCATATTATTTATGTCCATAGGACCTTTACCAACACTAGATTGACCAACATCAATATGTGGAGAAGATTTAAACTTTCTACCTTTATATCTTGGGGCTTAACCATTTCATTTCCCTTAGTTACTAAGAGGACCTTATGAGCAGTATTCTTTAACTTCTCTTCAGCAACACAATGAGTAATCAAAGAATCGAGGTCATATTCCTCATCTTGTGAATAATACGTCGTCACCGGATGTAACATCCCCTCACCTATAGAAAGGGTAAATACTTCCGATTGCACACTTGGTAATATTTGAATATTTTGACTGTTATAGAGGCGCATTTAGAACGTCATCCCACAGACGTTGCCGAGTGTTACACCAGATTATTAAACTGTGGAGGAAGTGTGTTTAGAGCCTGGTTAAGTATAAAGACATCAGGAAGAGAAATATTCAGCGCCTTCAGTTTACTGTGGAGACAAATCAATCTTGATATATGTTCCCTCACTCCCCCTTCACCAGTATACTTTATGAAGAATAATTCTTTCATCAAGGTACTTATCTCAATATTTGACGAGACTGAGTATCTTTGGGAGACATTATTAAGAAACTCCTGCACTATGGATGTCTTCGGAAGTTCACTAAGTATCTCAGGCTGTATAGGTTGCTTTATCAGCCTCCGAGCTGCAAGATATAGGTGGAGGTGGCCTATCCGTATATATGGTCATGTCAATATCTGTCATCTACATCATCTATCTACTTCTTCAAATTGAAACCAATCAAGGTTTCAATAGTGACACTGTGTTCATTGACCGAAAAGGTGACTACAAAATGGCAATGTAAAGATCAGCACAAATGCAGGATAACAGCGATACGCAAAGCTATAAAATAGTATCTGTAGCGAGAATCTGATTACGCATATTATGCATTATGCAACACCTGTGGGCTAAATACATGACATATGCAACCAAACCTGCACATAAAAGCGATCAGAGTACACATCATCAACTCCCACGACAATACCACCTATGAGCGAATAAATTATTTGAGTAATGACTTTCCTTCATCTAATGCCTTTATGCTCATGTCAAAATCTCATATAAGGTCAACATTTATGCGCAGAATAACCAAACACAAGACCAAAAACATCCTCAAACATACAAATAGAATAATTCAAATACCAATGTGAAAGGCCACTGTAGTGACTGCAATCTCATAAGTACTAAAAAATCCACAAATATAAGGGATACATTTGTATGTTATTCTCACATTTTGTATAGGCATGTAATATGTGACAATGCACCATCAATAAATGCAAAACTCGTATGTACATTCTCATTATCACATACGAGTATTGTGAAAAATCTCAGTCAAAGTGACTATCGTATGTTATCGAATATTGAGCCCACTACACAAGACACAAAAACTTCAAGTATCTCACTCATGTCGAGTTCGTAACAAAAAAATTTACCCAAAAATGACCATAGAACGCCTTATTTCATTTTCCTGGAATTAAACTTTATTTATTATCAATCTAATAATTCCAGAAAAATTTTAAAAACTCATTTTATGGTCCATTTTTTTCCTAAACTTCGACTCGCTAATTCAGATCTTTTATTGGGTCACTTTATTATCTTTGTTCAGATCAAATTTACGTAACTTAACTGATAAGTTATTAAAAACTGATAAAATGCAATTAATTTTTGTCCACCAAAAGAAAAAAATTTCTAACACAGTAACCCTTTTTTCCTTTTTCATTTTTTTAGTTCTTTCGTGCAAAAGTTTAACTCTTCTAGTAATGATCCATCTGCCATTTTTGTGTTCTTATCATTCTTGAAAAGATGATCATCATGATGGTTTTCTTTTTACTTATTTGTTAGGTTTTGATTTAGAAGGCATTGATATAATCATCAGATATGTGTATTTACTGATCATTTAATGGTTAAGTTTTCTTGTTGGTAATGCTTGTTCCAGTTTTTACCAATTACCAGAAGTATTATGCGTCATATTTGTTTTCTCTACCAAGAACTTTAGACTTTCCATGAAAAGATATGGTAGATTCTCAACCAAACAGAAATTTTTCATGTCAACATCAACATAGGTGAGATCATCTGTTTCCTGATGTTCTAGACAAGAATCATCTCAGGAAGCAAAAGTCCAAATTGAATCCATCAGAGAATGCCAAAAAAAGAAGAAAAAAATAAGTTCTATGCAAGTCTTCTTCTCCACAGGCTCAGGAGCACACAGCTTGCCATTGCTTAAAAGTTAAGATTCGGTGGGTTATCTCCACAAAAGGGTTATGATTCACCATCAACGGTCTGCAATTTAATTTAAATATATGCACACCTGCTTGAAAATGAAAAGATGAGGAATTGGAAACCTGAAGAAAAAGTTTCAGAAGCCAATTGAAAAAGAAAAGTTGAAAATCAGAAGAATTAGAGGAGCTAGATGCTTACACAAGAATGGTAGAAAGGGGCAAAGCTCAAACTAAAAACTTGGTCCCTAAAAATCAGAAACTACGGTCCATTCTGAGAGTTCAACAGACTTGCCAGCTTCTTTATCATCTTCAAGCCTAATAGCCAAGTTTGACTCAATTTTATCAGAGAGATGCACCAGAAAGCTCAACTGATTGAATAGAACTAAAGAGAAATTGCCACGTCCGAGTGCTTGACCTATATAAGATGGATCATCCTAAAGAAATCAGGAAAACAACTTAGAGATATACTTACATTTGAGATTCAGATGTTGGACTTGGCCTTAACCAGACTGGTGGTGGCCAAAATATGTCTGCCAAACTAGAAAACAAACTGATGGTCTACCAACACCATCCCAGAAGTTGCAAACTCTGATTCTTTTGAGCAATCTAATTTCACGCCATTCAAGTTCTGTGATTGAATAATCCATATGAAGAAAATCCAAATGTTGTTCATAATAAATGTGATTTCCTATACACCCTGCTGATTCCTTAGCTGCAAATGGTAAATCGACAGTTATCACCGAGAAACAATGATCTATCCTTAAAAACTTTGAACCTCTTCCCATATTTTCTCCTTCAAATTAGTTTGAAGACTAAGAACACAAGTCTCTGATGAGTAGTTCCGTCGGTTCTAACGTAAGTTAAAGTTTGTGTGTCATAGTGACTAAAGTATAGAAAAGACTCATCGTCATTGTCAGGAGGATCCAAGTTCGCATGAACCATGAAAAGATCACCAAAAGACTCCATCAAGTATCTGCGACCACCACTGCCTGAAACTGGAGATGGGATCGTATGAACAAGTTCCAAAGATGAACTGAACACTGCAAGAAGCCCCGATCTTTCAAGACCATACAATGTCCCGTTGTAGAAAGCGACATCCTCGTACTTGAAACTTCGACCCTCATTGATCAAAGTCCACTTCTTGTCAACTTCTTTCATGGAGAACATAGTCCCACTATCACATCTGAAGTGGAAGACAAAACCGCCCTGTCAACATCAAATTATTGGCCGTAGTTCACAATTCGCGGAGGAGGAAATCTTGAACGATCGTTGAATCGAATGCTATAAGCTGTAGCAATCTCTGTGGCACCATAATCCAACAAGTTCAGATCTTTGGATAGTGTTTTTGGAGAATACCCAATGTGCATAACCTGCTCAAATGGATTCAACAGACACACATATCCATCTTTTTGCTTCTGAACCTGATCAAAAGGGCTTGATAAGGAGCTTCAGGTCGGGGTTCTAGTGGCTCGAGAAGGTAAAAGAAGCTTTGTTCGAGGGAAAAGAAGCCTGCCCAGTTTGGGAAAACTGGGTCGTCGGAGGAAATGGGGAAGCGGAGAGTTGGAGGGAAAGCTGGAGTCTTGGTTGGAGGGAAAGCTGGAGTCTTGCAGCGGTTGACGGAGGACCGCCAAGAGTTGCAGACTCCACTGAAGCGAAGAGAGTCAACGGAATTGAGTCACTTGGCTATTGAAGCCAAGAGGTCCTTTGGAAGCCCTGTCCATGAGAATGTACTCATCCTTTTGAGCTTCAATTTCTAATTCTTCTCTTCATGGACCTGGAAATCACTCATCTTTATATGGTGCCATTAACATATGCAAGGATTTGACATTGTTCATCGTGCTTGCAGAACATGCAACTCTGTACACAGCTATTGTACAGTAAAATTTAAAAGATGAAATCCAAAATTAAACCGACGTTATAAGAATTTTAAATTTTAAAAAGTTTAATTCTGTTATGATTTTATTTTTTTATTTTATTTTTTTCCTTTA
This sequence comes from Erythroxylum baracoense, assembly GCA_025629805.1. Classification (NCBI taxonomy): domain Eukaryota; kingdom Viridiplantae; phylum Streptophyta; class Magnoliopsida; order Malpighiales; family Erythroxylaceae; genus Erythroxylum; species Erythroxylum baracoense. Next base: position 7,114,769 of record JAOTAY010000004.1, read on the forward strand.
TAAATAATTTAGAAACAACCTCGGATAATTCTAGGTATTACTAAATTTTCCTAACGAGGTGTTTGGAAACCTTCGAATTGAATTCATTAACGAATTGGATTCAATTACATTAATGAGATTGAATTGAATTCAATTTATACTGTTTGAAACAAATCCAGTAATATTAGAATTGAATTCAATTACATTGTTTAGAATACAATAAAAATGAATTCAATTATTTCATATGACACATTTACCCCTAACTAAAAAATAATCTTATTAACTAATAAGTGACAGAGCAAGAATATGAACATGGATTTTTAGCTTTTGATGGTTTTTTGATTAAACTTGTATACTTTGGGGTAATATGAATGTGTAGTGAATCAGTTGATTGAAATGGAGCAGAAAAACTAGAAATAAAAATTTAAAGTGTTGGATTTTAGAGAATGAAGCCTGGAAATTTTCTGAGAATGAATAGTAACAGTGTTGAGTTTTGATCTGAAACTTTCGTGAATTTTTCTGTGTCTATCTAAGCAGATTTTGACAAAATTGTCTTATGAAAGTTGTAGATCTTGCTTTTAGCTTTCCATTGATATAAATTATGAAATTTTTGGACATTGGAATTGAGAGATATGGTATTTAGAAGTCTGTGATGTTTTATGGAATGAGCATTCGGGACAGCTGCATTGATTTGAAATTTTGACTCTTATAGAAGCAAAAATGTGTTTTTAAGGTCTTCATAGAAGTTGTAGGTCTAGAAATTCTCTTCAACATGATTTTTGAATCACTTTAATCCGATAATTGTAGCAAAAGTTATGCCTATTTTACCAAACAGGCCTGCTGTTGGGAGAAGAGAGAAGAGTGGCGTGAGATTGAGAAGGGTTACTGTGTTGCAGAATGAGAAGGATATTATTGGGTTTCAGGGTTATAAAAGAAGATATGCGCTGTTGGAGTTAGAATTCATGTGATTTATTGCATGAATTGAATTAACAAAGTATGCGAGGTTTAAACCTACGCATGAATTCAATTTATGCCTTTTTATTGTTCCAAACAGGGGAAATTGAATTCAATCTTGTGATTGTATTCAATTCATCATGTTCCAAACAGCATGTAAATCTCGAATGTCAATAAGAATTCTACTAAGGCTTAGTTTGAGAGAGTGGTGGCGGTTAACAACATATTGAAATCAACCTGCTGAAATGATTAGTACTTATTCTCAAAAAGTACTTATATGTTTAGGATTGCTATTTTGGTAGCTGTTGAAACGTAAAAATAGGTGTTTGACAAGTGCAGTTGCGGTTGCTGAAAAGAGATAAAATGACTAAAAAACTCATTGATTTAATAAACTATTAATTGTTATATAAATAATTTAAAAATATAATATTAGTCATATAAATTTAATATTATAAATAATAAAATATTAAATTAAAATAAGAAAATATAAATAAAATAAATTTAGTAAATAAAATATTTCGTAAAAAATATATTATTAGCCATATAAATTTAAAATTATAAATAATAAAATATTAAATTAAAATTAAAATATATAAATAAAATAAATTTATTAAACAAAATATTTCATAAAAATATATTATTAGTCATATAAATTTAAAACTATAAATAATAAAATATTAAATTAAAATAAGAAAATATGAATAAAATAAATTTAGTAGATTAAATATTTCTTAAAAATATATTATTAGTCATATATATTTAAAGTATAAAATATTAAATTATTAAATTAAAATAAGAAAATATAAATAAAATAAATTTATTAAGTAAATTATTTCATAAAAATATATTATTAATCATATAAATTCAAATTATAAATATTAAATTATTAAAATAAAATAAGAAAAATATAAATAAAATCAATTTAGTAAATTAAATATTTCATAAAAATATATTATTAGTCATATAAATTGAAAATATAAAATATAAAATAATTAAATTAAAATAAGAAAATATAAATAAAATAAATTTATTAAGTAACATATTTCATAAAAAATATATTATTAATCATAAAAATTCAAAGTATAAATATTAAATTATTAAATTAAAATAAGAAAAATATAAATAAAATAAATTTAGTAAATAAAATAGACTTGCTTTCTATTAGTCTTTGAGGATATTTTTATCAAACTTTTATGTGTTTTGTTTATGTGACAGGTACAAGAAATTTAGAAGAAGCAAAAAATTTCTGTTCTTATAATCTGTAATCAGAATAAAAATAAAATAGAGTCAGTAATTAAATACTACAAGACACAAGATTTATATATTTTGTTATCTGTCTCTACCAACCAAACCCAACGGTTATGTCCATGCAGGGCAAGCAAGCAAAGCAGGGCTATAATAATATTTCGATTTTGTTCTGGGAGACACCTTCATTTTGACTGTAATTTCTCGTCTCGTAAGGCATAACCCACGCTTGTATCTATTTCTTCCCCGTTCAATTTCTTCTCATGGCGATATATTATAACAAGTGAACAGCTTTTAGATTGGATGCGTTCACTTAAAATGAATCATCAACTCTAATTAATGAACAATTATGTCTAAACAAAAATTCGAAGATTTAAGTTCCTACAAATGTCTGGTTGCTTCTTCATTAGATTACTGATACCGAAAACGTTCAATTCATGATATTTCAACCAACTTAACCGAGCTTTTCCAAGTTTTGATGAAAAGCTTTCACCGACAAGTTGAGCAAAGGAAAAGGAATAATGAATACACCAATATAATCAAAATTAGATATCAATAAGTAGAGGCAAAACTTGATGAAGCGGTTGATTAGCAACCGAATTTCTATTGTAGACCAAATAACTGACATAAGCATTGGACACCTAGCTGGCTGATATGATCAGTCAGAGTTCGCAAATGCTACAATTTCTTTTAGCTAGGTTCATATTTTATTTTTTAATTGTATAAGTTGTCATCATTTCCTTATTTTCTGTTTAAACGTAAAAGTTTGTTATGACTTCTTTAAGAATGACGTATTATCCAACGTATTATGAAATGAAGAGAAAGAGTTGGTTACATATTTGTATTGCGTCGCGCATGACAAAACGCCACTGCAAACACATGCCTGTGAGAAATGTAGAATGACGAATCAAAAGAAACCAAAAAAAAAGAAGGCAGCAGCTGTCGTGAAAACCTGCAAGGTCGCATGCTCATCAACTGAACTCTGACAGTGCCCTGCAAAATAAGATGAAAAAAGCGTGCTCAATCCTAGAGCTTTCTAATCCTCCTATGGTTCATTTCGAAAATGAGTCATATCAGAATTACCTTAACTCTTCCGCTCATCAGAATTACCCAGTTGAAAATCTGTTGCTAAGAAACGAAACGATTAATGTAACAATGCAACTAAGTATTTCAGAGAACAAGAATGAAAGGATCTAGCTTTGTAAAGGGTTTTGGCTCTTTGTTTTTGCTGCTTGCTTCCGGTGTCTATGTTTAAGATCTCGAAAAACTGATTTTGGTTCCTGGTTGGGGTGAATGGACTCATGTTCAGAAAAAGAAAGGCTTGCCGTCCTGGATGGCTAAAGAGCATGAAAGTGTAAGCAGAAAAAGAGAAGTGGCTCTTTAAGAGGAGTTGTTAAAAATTTAAATGTTTTTATGTTTTCTAAAAATTTACGTGTTTTTGACCTGGCATTTAAAGACTAACTTGTCTATAACGGCATGTGTATGACACTTCTTAATTTTCATTCAAAAAAGCCTTAAATTGAGCAGATTCGTGAAAGTTTAGATCTTCATTGAGTAACTTACAAGTTTAATTCCTAAACTGATCAAACTAAAAAAGATTAAGCCCCAATTTGAGCTTTTAGCCTCATCTTTCAATCATTTGTTAATACCTAATACACTTTCCTTACTTTAATCACTTCATTCATTACCACTAGGTTCATTCAAGATCTCATTCAAGCCTAATTACATTATAGAAAAGTATGGATAAGTCAATAATTTATATATGTACATGATTTGGGACAATAGGCATAACTTTCACTATGGATGTCAGATTAAGTTCATTTGAATACGGTTTCGAAAAGGACTTTGAGTTCTACAACTTCCATGAAGATCCCGAAGAAAGATTTTGTCGTCTAAATGGTCAAAATTGTACATTTATGTAGGTGTCCCGAGAATATCCGCCCAGCAAATATGTATGTCCCTCCAAACAGACATGAACGAAGCTGAAACATTGAAATTCTAGAGAATGTCCACCCAACGGACATGAAGTTCGCCCAACGGACCTTTACTTGCCAATTTCTAGATTTCCCACTCCTACCAATTATATCTAACATATCTATGCATATCTTATCATTCCTACTTCAATTTCTCTTCATTTTCCCCTCCATTCTAATTCAAAACGTCCACAAAATACATCACACAAAATTGTTGATCATAATCACAAAAACATAACATCAACTATTTTTATACGTTCTTCAATATTTCAGCACACATTCAACTTCATTGTCACCTTCCTTTTATCTATAAACGATCATCCTAATTCTCCTCACTTCGAGACACTATACTATCACTTTCTTTATCTTTTAATTCACTCTACTTCACCTCTATTTCAATTACTAACATCCACATTATTACACACCAAAACAGAACATGTTAATATCCACATTCATCGTCAAATTTCGGCATATGTTCAACTTCATTTCTACCTTCATTTTCCTTCTAACTTATCATTCTAATTTACCTAATTTCAAGACACTACATGATCCCTTTCTTTAACCTCAAAATCATTCTAGTTCATCCATATAATAACTGTCCAAAAATTCATGTAATTAAGCATTAAAAATAAAACATGAAAACTCTATTGATCTGTCAAATTTTCTGCACTTGTTCCACTTAATTTTTCACCTTCATTTTATTCCTAACTATCACCTTAATTCATCTTATTACAAGATACCATAGTGCTCCTTTTTTATTAGCTCTAAACTCACTTTAGTTCATCTCTAAAACAATCAAAGAAATTCATGTAATAAACCAAGAAAACAGAACATAAATATCCAATTTACAAGTCAAATTTTGCACTTCTTGTTACACCATTTTAATGATCTTTAAAGTTCAAACTCATCTCTACAACAACTTATGAAAGGTTAATCATCTTATCTGCAAAAACAAGACATTTATATGTCCATTTCATCACTCACGATTCACACATATAATTTCATGATCAATTTATAGATCTCAAATTACTCATCAAATTAGTTTTATTTAACACTATCCATGATAATCAAAGCATAACTTACTTGATAAGACTCTAAGTTCTTCAAGATCTCACTTAGCCTTAGCTTTCTTCTCTTACACGTGATTCATCATCCAAGGTGGTAAGGTTGGGTTTTTTTGTGAGAAATAAAGGAGAGAGCAAGATGGAAGTAGCAATTGATTGATGAAAGTAAGGTATAATGTTGATGGGAGATTGGTGAATAAAAAAAAATTGTGAAGAAGGAGAATGAAGAAGAGAGTCACGAAGGAGATGAAGAAGATAACAAGTGAAAGACAACAAATTCTTGTCTTTCACTAGTTAACTTTCGTATAAGTTATATGTCACTGCCACTTGTCACTCTACCATGGTCCCATTTGGACCATTTTTATAACTAGACTATTTAACTCCAAATTTTAATCCAATTGTCTCCCAAATTTCAATGACACTTGTCAATAATTCCTAAAGTTATTTATCAAAATTTCTATTGCCATTTGACTTTATTTTTACTACTATAAATCAATTATCCAGTCACTTGGCATTTTTTCTAGTTTAAAAATATCCCAAATTTTCACAAATTTCCTAAATTTCACCAAAATTTCTAGACCCATTCTTAAACACACCAATGAAATTTTCAATACATATAAACCACAATTTATATCAAAAATCACATTTATAATTCAATTATACCTAGAAAATGTTAATGAATGCATGTACAATCATTTTATTGTGTGCAATTATCAATTTAATGTGTATGTGTACTAAATGATGCATGAGCATAAAATTCACTTTTTTTTAACTACTCAATAATCTCTAATATACTATATTCTAGGGTTAGATAATGGGATGTTACAAAATTATACCCTAAAATATGATGCATTTCACACCTATCAACATCCCCACACTTAAATGTTTGTTTGTTCTCAAGCAAACAAAACAACAAACAACACAAAGCACAAAACACATAATACAACAAATGAAGCAATAACTTCAATTTCACGAAATAATTTAACTCTAAACATAATCATTCAAGTTGTTCCAAATTATTAACATGCAAAATCCGCATCTAGGGGCTCTGGACTAAACATACATATTAATTAAAACTCAAATGTCAAGTTACTCACCCTGTTCAATTGTACACACACATTAATAATTATTTGGTCATTCAAACTCTGTAACTACTCCTAAGTACATTTTAAAGAAAAGTCAAGCTATTTACAAGTTCGGTAGGTTTTATTAGGAAACACATTTTTTTAAATATTTTTTTAGACATGGACCTAGTTTTTTACTCGGAGGCAAACATTGGTGATAAATGTCTATTCGGTTACTCGACTAAATCATGTTTTTATTAAGCTTCTTGGTTGAAAAGTCATTATAGTTTTTTGATGCGGAGGCATACATTTGTGATGCGTGACGATTCGGTTACTTAGCCACATCACATTCTCAACTGTCTAATAGCTTTATTTATAACCCGAAAGACAGTGAAATAGTTATTTATATAAACTTAACCAAAACATTTTTTTATTGTCTACCTTGTTGCTTAAGTTACTCGTTTTAATAAAAAATACTAGCAAAGCTACTTAAGTCGAAAGACCTAAAATTATGAATGAGTATGAAAATTTAGAGGGTGACAAACTTACACTAAATCCTAATTAACTTGCATATTTAGCCAAAGAACCTAATTCACTAATTTTACAAGCTAATGACTCTTCATAACCTAATAGACTATGGTCAAAATTAAATCAATTTCAATCCATCTAAGGCATCGACACATTCACACAATTCACAAAATGCAACCTAACAGACTATCATATAATATGCAAAATTCACATTCAAAGCAAAACATATAACCCTCTCCACACTTGAACAAGACATTGTCCTTAATGTGAGAAGGATACGTAAAAGCATAAAAGGGGGAATGAAACAATAAGTAGAAGGAAAAAGAAAAAAATAATAAAAAAATGAAAAGAAAAGGGTTATAACAAGAAACCATCGTGGTGACTGAGGTGGTGATGTGTCGAAGGCAGAGACTAAATGTGCTTGATACCGAGCTAGCTTTCTTATCTTATAATTGATTCAAAGAGAATTAGTAGGGCAATGCATTCTAAATCATTGATAATTATTTACGGAAATGAAACAACTTTAACTGCATAACAATTTAAAGCTACCTAAACATGTTAATTTATGGTCACTAGCTTGACCTTGTATCATTAGAAACTTAGCTGGGATTAATTATGAGCAGTTTGCTTTCACACTTTTCATTTAGCGTCAATTTTGTAGCCTATGAGTAAGCTACAAATTGCAAAATGATCAGAAGGATAATATTGATAAAATTATGAAAACCAATAAAGCTCAGTAATGTCCTTTTTTCAAGCGAACTGTTAACAAAACGGGGAATAACAAAACTCCCTGAATCTTCTATGGAATCTAGCAGTTTGCTTGGTAAGAGGGTGAGTTGTTCTCTTCTTGGGTCTTCCTTATTTGCCCTCATCTCCTCTTCTTCTTTAGCTTCTTAAACAGAGACTTCTATAGTTTCTTCAAATTCGATGTCCGTTGTCATCTATTCTTCATCCTTATGCTCTTTTAAAGATTGGACATCATCAACTCTTATAAATGGTATTCTCGAAGGGTAAGGTAGAGGAGGAACTTAAGGAGTGTCCTCATTCTTTTCTTCATCCTTTTTTTACTTCTCTTGGTCTTCTATAGAGTGAGTTTCAGCTGGTCTATCTCTTAGTTCTCCTAACTATTTCTCACTCCTAAGTGTGATAGCCTTAACTTGCTTTCTTGGATGTACTTCTGTGTTGCTCGAAAGACTTCCCACACTTTTTATAGATAACACATTGGCAAGTTGTTTCACTTGAACCTCCAGGCTGAGAATAGAAGAGGCATGAGCCCTTGTTACTTGGTCAATTTGCTCTTCTAATCTCTTATGGGCCTCATCCATACTTATGAGCTTATCAATGATCTTGTCCAGTTTGGAATCATAGTCATTGTATTTATCCTATTGATATCCATGTGAACCTTGATTTCTGAACTGAATCTCAGTATTGTTAGACCAATGAAAATTTAGGTGGTTATACCACCCAAACTGATATGTGCTGAAATAAGGATTGCTATCTCCCTAACCAACTTGTGCTCTATTAAAGTTAAATTGCTCCATGTTGTTGTTTTCCCTGAGAAGTAATCAACTGTGATATAGCTCTCTTGTTCACATGACTCATATTTGTGTCGCATTGTTATGGCTGGAGAGGAAGAGGTAGCTTTCAGGCTATTCAATTGCTCAGTTAGGTTATCAATCTCAGCCTGCAATATTGTGATTGAATTTGCATCAACAATCCTTCCTTCTAGTTCCTAAATGGTTGATTGCTTCCTACTTCGTTATGATGTCTAAAGACAACTAGTGTACGCCTATTTTCTATCAGATTGTGTGATGCTTCAACTATTTTCCACATGAATGATACTCCAGCAGCTACGTCTATGGTGCTTCTTATGGGTGGATTAACTTTAGTATAGAAGGTTTACAATAGGAATTCGTTGGGTAGGTTATGACGAGGATAACTCTTTTACAACTCCTTATGCCTCTCCCACGCTTCATATAAAGACTCCCAATCATTTTTCTAGAAATTGATAATTTCCTTTATTAGTCTTGTTGTCTTGTTTAGAAGGAAATACTTATCTAGAAAATTTTCTCTCACACCAACTGCTCCTAAGTTATGATGTTGGATGGGTGGATAGAATTTAACCAGGCCTTGGCTCGATCCCTAAGTGTAAAGGGAAAGAACCTCATCCTAAAGGCATCCTCCGACATCCCAATATATCAAAAGGTGTCCCAAATTTTTAAGAAATTAACTAAATAAGCATTGGGAACCTCATTGGCTAACCTGTAAATTTGCATGTTGGTTCATAATATGTTTAGTAGTGATGGTTTGATCTCGAACATATTCGCTTGTACTGGTGGTCGCGTAATCCCTTGACGATGGGCATTGAGCTATGGCCTCATGACATCCATAAGGGTTCGTCACTCTCCATGATGTATTTCCTCCACCATCGTTCTTTCCATCTTTTTTAGCGCTCAATTCTTAAGATTCCCTATTGTCGTTTGGTGATATCCAAGTTGATGTGTCGTCTACTTTATGTCCAGTTTTTTTTTCAGAAAAGAAGGTGAAAAATCCTTAGACTACAAGAATTAAACTAATTTATTCCTCTCTGACAATGGTGCCAAAAACTTGATCATGTCATTCGAGCTTTAAAATTTATAAACCCTCAAATACCGTAAGCGCAGGGTCACAATTATAGTATAAGAGGTGTCGATCTCACGAGGAGGGTACTAGCCTAATCCTAAGTCATCTAAGGCTCAAAGAAAAGAATAAAAAGAAATAAAAATTGCACAAGTGAACACGAAAAGTAAATACGAGAATTTGATTCAAGAATTATCAAGGTTGATCTGTTTGGATTTTAGTCCATGATGGGCTTTTTATTTATTTTGACGATTAAATTTTTTCATGAATGGAAAAGGGGTGCTTTGGATCAGTAGTAATCACTAGTGATAGGGCAAAAATCAAGGGGAAGGACAAAGGAAAGAGCGATGCTTACATTTAATCAATTGATTCATTATAGTAGAGAAGAAAAACGGTGCACGGACCGTAAATACGGGAATTTGATTCAAGAATTGTAAAGTGAAAATTTCAACAAAACAGAATTAAACTAAGTAGTCACACAGGTCACAATGGAAATCTATCAAGAGAGTTAATCAAGTTATGAGAGAGGGGATTTTACCCGTCATTAAAGCTAATATAGCTATTTATGTGTTTACGGGGTGTCGGTTCTAAACAATCGTAGGGCTGATTACTCTCTCTTGAGTTATAACCATTAATACTTGTAATATCTCAATTCATAAATTACCCATAATTCTAATTAGTTTTAAAGCTCTCTAATAAACAATAGGGTCTCGTACGGGATCTCTCTCCTTGAAATTACTAACTAGATTGATTAAGTGGTCAATTAGATCGTTGAACTCTCATTAATCCGATCTAATCATTTTTATCCAACTCACCCTCTCAATTTGTTACCGAAACTGGCAATTACATTAATCAATAACAACACCCAAAAAAATAAACACAAAATAACTAAATCAGCATTAACTTAAAGTAAAATCCCAAAGGAGAGTTCAGAACATTATCAACAACTTGAAATCCTTTTCCATACGATCCGTCTCAACTTTATACATTTAAATGAAAAAGGAAATGAAGAAAAATTGGAACTTAGGTTGGACAAATTGGGAGGGCAACAATGTCGAGACCACCTAATCCAGGGAGCAATGGCGTCGGGATCCACTTCTTCTTTCTCCTTCTTCCTCTTCTTCTTCTTATCTCTCTCCTTTTCTTTTTCTCTTCCTTTAGGGTTTCCAAGACTGACTGAATATAAAGCTCCTTCTTTTTATTCTTGTTGTTCTATTTATGTTCTTTTATGTTTAGGGTTAAACTAGGGATTTTTTTGGGTCCGTAAGGTCCAAAACATTCTTTGAAATGTTTGGAAGTGGCTGCGCATATGTCCTATGCAGGCCACGATCGTGGCCTATGTTAGGCCTTTCTGTCACAATTATGGTCCATATAATTGGCCCCAATTTGCTCCAAAACTCCTCAGTTCTTCGATCTTTTCCCTGAAACACTACCAAACATATCAAGGTACCTCAAAAACATCATATTTAAGCTCAAAGGATTGATCTAACCCATAAAACACTTAAAACACGAATAAATGACAAACTAACACAATTCTACCCGAAATAAATACTAAACAATCAAATAAACGGCTAAACACATATCAAACTATATCCTAAGATATGATGAATTTCACACCTATCCATTCACTGTGTGCACAGCTTAGTGACACCCACAAAGTAACTTGTACTATAACAATCCTTCACATCATTATATATCAAAACGAGCAGAACATTTCATAATAAAATACGTATACATGTGTCAATCCATATGTATGAATGCCATGCGTTCATATGATAACGATGGCGATTTTTATGAAGAATATGAGAATGAATTCTAATGCATGTTCATAACCATGAATATTAACTCACAAGTAGAATTCACTCCTTCGCGTCGAACCTGGTTTCTCGAAGTGGAGGGTTCTGCTCCTGAATGATCTATAGGAAGAAAACTAAGAATGACCATTAAGATTTAAAACCTAAATGAATTTTAGACACCTCGAGAATAAGACCATGACTCAATATTAAGGAGCTATATTTTCTATTTAAAAATGACAATGTCATATTTTACGAGAAGCCTACTGAAAATTCAGCAGAGTTTTTCTTGTAAGATAAACATTCCCCTTCCTAAAAAAGGGTCATTCCTGCAATGAAAAGACACTTTAATAACCACCAGTAATCATAGCCCAATTTGGGCCTCTAAACTACATGTCTATGCCTAATTGAGTCTACATTTACATTGCAAAAATTCATAATAAATCCAATCATAATTCAAGTATACAAACTTCTAACCCATACACCCTCATTTATACTCAATATATCAAGATATTCTCAATTCTAATAAAAACAACTTAATTTAATAAATTTAATGCATTTATATCAAAACAAAACCATTTTTAAATTTTTATCTCACAAACTATGAAATATATTGTTTTTATGAAAATTGATCTAAATAATATTTGGAAAATTTAAAATTATTTTCAACCATTTCTGGGCTTGACCGCAGTCACCAGAGTGTGGGGCACACACATTGGCGCTAGAGGGGCAGTGACCTTCACCACCCATATAGAAATGATGAGCTCACCTCCAGGAATCCAATGGCACTAGTCTCATGTCAAAACTCCTCTCAGTTTATGAGAATCGAATGTTTAAAGCTCAAAGGTGACTTATTTCCGTTCATCGGTAAAATAGGCCAAATGATGTCGAGTTTCTCTCTTTTCCTACATTTTTAGGCCCATTAGACATGATGGTGGTGTTAGTTTCACCAAAAAATTATTAAAAATAGGATATCAGTGACTTACCTAAATGAACCAAAAATTCCAGTCGTCATTCCTTCAAATCTGGGTCAATTTTGAAGAAATAAGTTTAGGAGTTTTGTAGATCATCTCGAGAGCTTTCCGTAGAGCCCTAGATTGTTAGAACTGGTGGCCAGATGGTGAAGGTATACATGTCGAAAGTTGAGAGTGAATAGTAACCTATAGGGAAAAAAGTTTAAGAGGGAAATGAACTTAAGCTTTCTTAAGCTTAACTTATAGACTTTTCTTTGTATTGGTCCATTATGTGTAATTTAACAAAAATTTGGATCATTAAATTCTCTTCCCCTTATAAAACAATTCATCCACAAAATTTAAATCTAAACTCATTGTTGAAATAGATGTGGGTATTGACTTTGCATATCCAGTTCCGTCTCCTATGTACAGTCATCCACTGTATGATTAGTCCATAACACTTTCACCATTGGTATCCCTCTTGATCTTAGTTGTTAAATGTGATAATCTACTATGGCAATATTTTTTCATATGTCAAATCGCCATGAATCTTCACATTACATGGCCGAAGGATATGAGTAAGATCTGAAATATACTTTCTCAATATCGACACAAGAAATACAGGATGAACTTTAGACAGGTTAGGCAGTAACACTAACCTATATGCCACTTTACCCACTCTAGATTTAATCTCAAACGGGCCAATACACCTTGGAGCTAGTTTATCTTTCTTATCAAATGTCATCACTCCTTTCATTGGTGATGTTTTCAAAAATACCATATCACCTATAGAGAATCTCACATCCTTCCTCTTTGGATCTGCGTAACTCTTTTGTTGACTAAAAGCCATTTTCAATCTTTACTGAATAATAGGGATCCTTTCAGAAGTGATTTGTAATAACTCAGGTCCTATCAATTGTCATCACCAATTTCCCAACATAGAGGTGATCTGTATTTTCTTCCGTAAGGAGCCATTTCAATACTAACATGGTAACTATTATTATAAGCAAATTCAGTCAATGACAAATGCAAAGCCCAATGACCACCAAAATCAATAATGCACATCCTAAACATATCCTCTAAAATTTAAATAGTTCTCTCAGATTGTCTATTTGTCTAAGGATGAAAAGTAATGCTAAAATCCAATCTTGTACCCAAATATTTTTATAACTTTCACCAAAAAACTGATGTAAAGTTTAAATCCTTATCAGAGACTATAAATTATGGTACCCCATATAATCACACAATTTTATTGACATATAGTCTGACCAACTTGTCAGTAGAATAAGTCTTCTTGATAGGTAAGAAGTATGCAGACTTTGTTAATCTATCCACAATCACCCATATGGCATTATATCCAGTTTTAGTAAGGGGCAATTCAGTCACAAAATCTATAGTAATCATATCCCATTTCCATTAAAGCATGGGGAGTTGTTGTAATAATGCATAAGATCTTTGGTGCTCAAGCTTTACTTGCTGGCATGTTACGCGTTTAAACACAAATTTCACAATATCCTTTTTCATTCCAATCCACCAGTACGTGCTTTTAAGATCATGATACATCTTGGTAGAGTTTGGATCAATGCTATAAGCTGTAAAGTGTACCTCCCCCATGATTTCCTTTCTTAGGTCATCAACATCCAGTACACATACCCTAGTAACCATCCTCATAATACCATCGCCATCCACAATAAAATCCTTAGCTCGATTCTCTTGAATCTTCTAAACTATCTTACATAACTGAGGATCTTTGGACTAAGCAACCTTGACTCTATCCTAAAACATTGATCTAACCTTGAATTGTGTTAGCGAACATCCTGATCTTGATGTCTTTTATAGCAATCCTTGGTCAACTAACTCGTGCAACTCTTTAATTAAGGTTCTCATTATAGATTTGATGTGAGAAAGACTACCAGATGATTTTTTGCTTAAGGCATTAGCTACTACATTAGCTTTACTTAGGTTATATAAAATATAACAGTCATAATATTTGAAAAGCTCCATCCATCTTCATTGTCTCAACTTTAAATCCCTTTGTTGAAAAATATATTTCAAACTTTTATGATCAGTATAGATCTCACAAGTCACACCATATAGATAATGTCTCCAAATCTTAAATGTAAACATCACAGCTGCCATTTCCAAGTCATGAGTAAGATAGTTCTGTTCAAGCTTCATTAGTTTTCGGGAGGCATAAGCCACTATTCGTCTGTGCTACATATGCACACAACCCAAACTAACCTTATAAGCATCACAATACACTGTAAATCCATCTAACCCTGAAGGTAAGGTTAAAACTGGAGCTGATGTTAACCTATCCTAAATGTAACACCCCACTCCCGTTGGACCCGAACCCGATATCGATGGTGATATCCGAATCCGAGCCCCGCGAGGGTGGTGTGTCACATCACATAACAATTTCAAATCGGTATACATTTTTTTTAAATCACAAACATCAATTACAGAAAATCAATAACCAAAATATTCCACTTTGTTTAATACTCATTTGAAA
>JAOTAY010000004.1:7149148-7159984 GCA_025629805.1 Erythroxylum baracoense
AATTGAGAGAGATAATACAAGGGGTTGTTGAATTTTTATCTCTCTCTCTCCTATCTTACATGAGATAGCTGAAATTTGCATAAGAGGTGTCTCATCTTTGGCTTCTTTTCCTAAGGAAAAAACTCTTCAAGTTTTCTTCCCCTTTCCCACCAAAGGATCTTGTTAACCAAGTTATCCAAGGAGAACAAGTAGTAGATCAAATTGGTTAAGGATATAATAATGAGAAGAGGATACATCACCTAGGAAAGGATACATTGCCGAGGATAGGATAGTACAGCGAGGGGTTAAAGCTGTAGCAAAGGAATCGGTATAATTCTACTATCTTGTTCTTATGTTAAATATTTTCCTTATATCATATCATGTATGGCTTGGCATGTTGATTTGGTGATATTGCTTCTGTTGAAATTTGATTTCTAAAAAAAAGTTTTGAAATCTACCGTTTTAGCCAAATCTTGCATACTTAAGTTTTCATTCCAACAATATAAATCTACTGTGTAATTTACTCTCTCTTCCTTATTTATAAATTTCTGAATTGTAAGTTTATATTTTCAAGAAGCTTTTTAAGTCTTACAATAAGCTCCTTCTGTTTTTATAGCAAGAGTTTTCTTTCAAAAGTTAGCAAGCTCCTAACGATTAAACAGGCTCCTTTCTTTTTGAGCGCTAGCAGGCTCCTATTTATTAAATGGGCTCCTATCATTTTGAGCATTAATAGCCACCTTTCTTTTTCAACATTAACAGGATTCTTTCGATAGTTTATAGGAGCTTTCTATTTATAAATTTATTTTGTTTAAGCAGGATCTTATCAATTTGAAAATATTTTGAATTTTTTATTACACACAATTCACCACCCTTTTGCGTGTGTTTTCTTTATCATTTAGTATCATAGTGATGTTTCATATTTATTGTGTTTTACAACGTGTGATAGACCATGACAAACAATTTGAGAAGCCTTGAAGAACAATCTGTCTCAAAGCCTCCTTACTACAATGGAAATAACTACTTATACTAGAAAGAGAGAATAACAATCTATCTTTAATCTGTAGATATTAAAGTCTAATAAGCCATCAAAGTTGGAGGTACACTTCCTGCTACAGAAAACGTAAAAGTACGGTCTGATGTTGACAGAGGAAATGCATAGCTAAATGCTAAAGCAAAACATCATCTAATCTGTGCACTATCCGTAGAAGAGTATGAGAAGATATTCTACTGCTCTATAACAACTGAAATGTGGGATAAACTACAAGTCACCTTTGAAGGAACGAATGAGGTAAAGAAATATATAATAAACCTTTAGTGCATCAATATGAAACAATCGGCATGAAACAGGGATAAACCATATATGAATTCTTCGAATAGTTCAACAACATCAAGGCCTTAAAGAACTTAGGTAAGATATATTTATAGGTGCTTAATTGATTGTATAATTATTTTATAATATTTAGTAATTAATGACATGAAATTGCTTAAGATACTCACTTTGACTCATATGTGGTTTTAGGCACAATTCAGAAGCAAAGAAGTTAAAGTGAGTCGAAAGAACGATATTTGGGTCATTTTTAGAAGACTAGTTTTCACTTATCTTCATAGAGCAAGAAGAAGAAAATTAAAAGACAACAAAAAGAAAAGAAATAATGAAAACACAAACAAGAAAAATCAAAGTTGCTCATGGTAAAGAACTACAAAAGTTATGCATGCTATACAAGTAACGTGTATTTCATGCGAGCAAATTGGCTGTAAACTAAGAACAAAACGATAGAAGCAAATGAAGAATACGCTAGGCAATGGGTGGAAGCCAATAAAGCAATAAGGCAGCAGTCCATGAAGAAACGACACGCCAATAGTTGGCTAAAGAAGGATATTAAAATGCAACTATTTACATTTGTGTTTAAGTTAGCGTAGTTGTCTGCATTTCACATAAACAATGTCTATGTTTCATGCAGACATTGTGTAAAACACAGATGTTTAAGAGAGGCAATTATTTTAAAATAAAAAAGGAACAGTAGCAGTCTTTTTAAGGGTTTTTGAGGAGACAACAGCGAAAGTTTACCGGGGGTCTTCAGCCAAGAAATTTTCATGGGGCTAAAGCAATTACTTTTGGTAGCTCTTGATTTTAATGAAGATGAGGGGTAAAGCTCTTAACCGAGAGAGAACCATAAAGGGCTAAATGTCCTGACCTCGATTTGAGGTGGCATTGACATTGATGACAAGAGTTAAGTGTATTTCACTATTTTTGTTGTTTCTTTCTCTCTTTCGAAATTGATTGTGTTATCCTACATTAATTGATTTGGGTTTTATGTATAGATAATCGTATTTTCATTATTGTTCAATTATTTGTGTATGAGCTCATTGGGTATTGTGAAAAGATTACTTGAATGTGTTCATTAGATCGTTTATTTATAAACTCATTGCTATAATTTCGACATAATTTGAAATTGTTATGTTGAAATTCATGTGTAGCGATTAATGATTCGTAATCATTATGGATAATATAACCTAAGTTAAATGACGCATCGTATGTATTTGTTTCCTTGATTAATCGGTTTTCCTAATTCATAATACTACTACCCAACTAAATCTAGAGATCGTATCCTAGGTTATTTAGTAGTTAAGTTTAATTAATGATCATATCTTGATTAAATACTACCTAAGGGAAAACCCAGGTTAATTATTAACCCATGATTAATAGTTGCTATGAGAGGTTTTAGAATGAAAAATCATTGAAATATGCTTAATTAGGGTGTAGGTTGAGATTGAATGAAAGAATCGGGTCCCTACCGAATTCCCCACTTTTATCATTTTTTACTTGTTTTCTTTAAATTGCTTTTGTTAGTTAGTTTAAATTTATTTTATTTTCTTGTTTTTAAAACCAAAACCTCCCAAAACCTAAACACTGATCAATTTCACTTCAACAATTTTACACGCACTCTTTGTGAGATCATTTTAGACTCACCACTGCTACAGTAGTAGGTCTAGTTTATTTTGACTAGTGTTACAACGTGTTGTCATATATCCAATGATAAGCTTGTAAGAAAGATTTTAAAATCACTACCAATAGAATGGAGGCCTAAGGTGATAGTTCTAAAAATTGCAAAGGATCTATATACTATTTCACTCAACTGGCTAAGAGGAAACTTGATGACCCTGAAACTGAGCTTAGGCGAGATGAAGGATCCTCCTATATAAAAGGAATGGCACTACAAGAAACTAATGAATCAAACGGTGATGAAAGTGACACTGAGTTGCAAATAGATGAAGATGACGAGTTTAACTTCATAGTCAGAAAATATGCCCATTTCTATAAAAATAGGCTAATGAAGAAAAGATAAGGAAATAAGAAAGCTAAGAATAACAAGTTCCTATCAAAAGGAAGTTGCAGCAATAGTAATACACCAAACAATCAAATCATATATTATCATTGCAAGAAGCCCAGCCATATAAGACCTGAATGTCTTCTTCTTCAAAAGGACAAGTCAGAGAATAGAAAACCCAAATAGCAAACGATGACTACAACCTAGTCAGATGAGGATTCTGAAAACTTTGAAGAAGAAGAATCAAAAGAAATTAGCAACGTTTGCTTTATGACTAAATCAGGAGATGATAAGGTATATTATTATGACTCTGATATTGAAATTGGTGAATTAAGAAATGCATATCATGAATTATATGATTAGTAAAAAAATTTGACAGAGAAGTATTTCAAAGAAGTTGAGACCAAGAATAATAAAGCATCCTTGTAGAGTAAGATTAATTTAATAAAATCCATGAATGAAAATATGACAACTAAGAAAATGTCTCTTGAGGATGATTATAAGTAAAAGGTTTATGAAAAGGAAGTTCTGGAAGAAAGATTAGCCAAGTTGGAAAATACTTTTCTTGAGAATGATTCTGATAAAGTGAGATAACTAGAAGAAAAGGTTGTTTGCCTAGAACTTCAGAAAAAGAAATGCGCAGGAAAGATCTTATCTCTAGAAAAGATCTTGTAAAATTCGTTGATGGAAAGAACAACCTTGATGCACTATTTGGTTGTGGTAAATGCATTTTTGATAAAACTGGAATATGTTACAATGAAAATCATAATGTTAGGATATACATGAACTTCTTTGTTAAATCTAGCAGTAGTTATAGTCAAAACAGCAAGAACCTGATATATGGTAGAAACTATAACAATTCTCATTAATTTGTTTTATGCTTCTACTGTGGTAGACCTGATCACATTAGTCATTCTTGTAAATTTTGTAAAATGGAGAAACTATCTCAAATGTATATTTGGAGACCGAAAGGTTAAGCTACTAACCTGAAACGATCCAAAAAATGTGGGAACTTAAAATGAGATAATACTTTTTGTAGATATGCTTCAAAACGAAGACAAGAGAAAATCAATGGATAGTTGATAGTGGTTGTTCGAGACACATGACAAGTGAAATATCACATTTCAACTACAATGAAAGAAACATAACTTGTCGACAAAAACAAGACAAAAGTCACCGGAATTGGTAAAATTGGTGACTCTAACTCTACCTCTATTGATAATGTTTTTTATGTTGATGGATTGAAACATAACTTGCTGAGCATAAGTCAATTATATGATAAGGGTTATAGAGTTACTTTCTATACATCACATTGTAGAATTATTAATAATCTTAATGACAATATTGTATTTGTTGGTCTTAGAAATCATAACATATATTGTGCTCAATTGGAAGATATGTCTTCACAAAATGTCAAGTGTTTTGTTTCTAAAGAAAAAGACTGTCATCTAGCACATAAGATTTTTTTTAAGAAATAAATTGTATTGAATAGAAAATATATAAGAGAGTACATGGAGAGGGACTAACTCTCCTTAGTCTTTAACAACCAAAGCTAACTTAACTTACTATAAATAACAGCCCACGACATCATTACATGAAGGACCAAACAACATCATTTGAAAATGAGGTATGTATCCTCCAGTTTAACACATCAAATTTTCTAGCATTACGGAATTAGGGTTGTGAGAAAAGAGGAGGATGATTAGAGCTGCAATCGCACAGGCGTCCTTATCTCCTTCAGGGATTTCGACAAGTGACGAGGGTCTCTTGGAGAACTGGTGGTTTCGATATTGGATCAGTCGGTTAGGTATTTTAGTTTCCTCGTTATTGCTTTTACTATATTGTGTTTCCTCTGGTTCTCTGTCATACATATGATTAGCTTCCGAATATAGCTTCAAGTTATACATTCAGTGAAGCTAGAATATTTGTGTTGCATGTCTTATTAAGATTATGAAGTAGAATGAGCTCTCTGATTACATAAAGGATCTCAGATACAAGGACCTCTTTAGGCATATTGGTTCCTATTGATTATGAAACAGTCTACTCGTTTTACGCTCAAAACTGCAAGTAAATGGGTTGTGACTTGTAGTAATAAGCAGATATCAATACCACAGAGATTGTGCTTAGACACCACTTAATTAAAATCAATCTTTGTTTAAGAATCAAATTTTTGTGGCAATAAATTGGAAAAATTAAATTAAATTAAACAACTTAGCAAAACACAAATGATAACTCAAAAATGTAGAAACTTAGAATTCAAGATTTTCACAACTAGAGATCAATTTTTCACTATCTTGTCTCCCTTTTATTTTTCTATTTGAATTGTGTTTCACCTAAGATATCCTATTGTATTAAATACCCTCTCTCAATATCTAATCAATTGTCCCTAACCAAATTAAACGGAAATAATTAAGCAATCTCTCAATCTACAAAATCAATCTACCAATTCAAATAGTTATGAAATAATCCTATAGGTGATCAATTAAATTAGCCAAGATCTCTCCTTTAACTAATCAATTAACTTTATGGATGTAAGTCTATAGAATTCCAACTCTCATTGTACAATTCTCTATAAATAACCCAACTCAATCTCTCAATATATTGTAAGGTATATATATATTCAACATTCATCAAAAACATCTATCATTCAAATCAACAAAATAGGAGTTTAACAAGAAGTTCAAAAGCAATCTTTATTATTAAACTCGCCACTTATGATGTTCATAACATCCCCAACAATCAAATCATCCATCATACAATTACTACAAGAGAAAAGTGAAAGAAAACTGATTGAATCAAACTCCTCCTCTTCTTTTCCCGAATCTGGAAAATCCAACGTTGATATGCTCTTTTCCCAATGATGAACAAGAAACCTTGAATCTCTACCTCTCCCGAAGCTTTAAACCTGCATTTTTACTCAAAGAGGCAAGTCCCACATGAATCTCTCTCGTCCATAGGGGTTATTATCCTTAAATAGTTATGAAAACCTAAAAGAATAAGTGAACCTCGCCTATATCCTCGGGTTAAACATCCCACGATCGTGGGAATTGGCATGATTCCCATTATCATGGGTTCTTGCATCACAATGCTTCCTCTTCTCTTCTCCTCTTTTGGTCTCTAGCTCAATCGTAAAATTGCCAACCTCCATTCCTACATCAAAATAACAAATTGTTACCCTAAATCAACATCAAACATAAAAGAACAACAATGTAAATCAAACTAAATGAAAACATACAAAATGAATCCTAAAACACAGCAATAATAAACTATTATGCAAGAAACATATGCCAAATACTTAGAAAGCACACACTAATGAACAACTATCAGTTCCGCCAAACCGTCTAAGGTTCTTTGCTTCCATAATCCATATACACAGAGTCCTAAGGATTGAACATAGATTTATCTATTTAGGTTTCGAGGAATTGTATGGTTTTTGAATTTTTGGATCACCTCTATGATAGTGTTCCCAAGGTTTAGCCATAGGCATCTGTTGGCTACAGATTCCTATACATTGCTACTATAAAGGCATGTGAACAAGAGATTATCTCTTGTTTCCACATGGTTTTTGTACAATAGACATGTTCTCTCCATTTGTAAATAGTGAATTTTGTTATCTGACATAGAAGATTTGGACATGCTAGCATGAGCATTCTCTTAAAATTGTCCAAAAATGAGTTAGTAAAATGACTACCAACTTTGAAATTTGAAAGTCAGGTTTGTGAGGCTTGTTTAAAAGGTAAACAAATTAGAAAGAACTTTCCTCCCAAAATTATTGTGTCTACTAACCAACTGCTTAAACTTGTCTATATAGATTTATTTGGTCCCACAAGGACCCAAAGTTTTGGTGGTAAATATTATGGTTTTATTTTAGTAGATGATTATTCTAAATTTATATGGGTTTACTTCCTATCAAATAAGGATAATGCCTTTGAAGTTTTAGAGAAGTTTTGCAGAAAAATTCAAATTGAAAATGGAAATTGCATTAAATCTATTCGAAGCGATCATAAAGGAGAATTTGATAACAAAATATTCAAAGATTTTTGTAATGAAAATGGGATATCTAACAATTTTTCATACCCAGGGACTCCTTAGCAAAATCGAGTTCTTGAGAGAAATAATAGGACTGTCGTTGATATGGCCAGAACAATGTTATGCGAAAGTGGTCTACCTCATGGTTACTGGGCAGAAGCTATATCAACTACCTGTTACATACCCAATAGGTTCCTTATAATACCTATTTTGAAAAAGACCCCCTATAAGTTGTGGAAAGGAAGAAAACCGAATGCCGCTTACTTTCGAGCATTTGGTTACAAATAATTTGTTTTAAATAATGGGAAAAACAACCTTGGAAAGTTCGATGCGAGATCAGATGAAGCTATCTTTCTAGGTTACAGTACTGCTAGTAAAAGATTTAGAGTTTACAACAAAAGAACAAAAAAAATAGAAGAATCAATACATGTAGTGTTTTATGAAACAACACCTTTGACAACAATAGCTGATTTAGATGATGAAGAGCATTCCTTGGTTCCTAAAAATACATTAACTACACCTACAGTAGCCTTGGAACTAAAAGATCAAGAAGGTCCTTCTAAAGTCAAGACAGATCAAGCTCCTTCCTCTCAATAGGAGCCCATGCAACGAAGAACGTCAAAAGAATGGAGAGGTCAAGATACAAATCAATACATTCTACGAGACCCTTTTAAAAATCTAAGAACCAGATCATCCATCACGAACAACTTTGTTGCCCTCATCTTATAATTAGAACCAAAGACCATTGAAGAGGCTCTTACTGATAAACATTGGGTTTCAGTTATGAAAGACAAATTGAATTAGTTTGACGAAAAAAAGTTTAGAATCTAGTACCTCGTCTGTAGAACAAGTCAGTCATTAGAAATCATTGAGTTTTTGAAACAAACTTGATGAAAATGGTAAAGTGGTAAGAAACAAAACTAGACTTATAGCCCAAGGTTATAATCAATAGGAAGGTATTGATTTTGATGAAATTTATGCGCCTATTGCTAGAATATAATCGATTAGAATTTTACTTGCCTTCGCATGTTATAGAAACTTAAAATTATTCCAAATGGATGTCAAAAGTGCTTTCTAAAATGGATATATTAAAGAAGAAGTATTTGTTAAGCAATCTCTAGGCGTTGAAGATGAAAACCTTCCTGACTACGTGATGAAGTTGAGTAAAGCCCTGTATGGTCTAAAACAGGCTCCTCAAGCATAGTATGAGAGGTTAAGTAAATTTCTACTTGAGAATAACTTTGAAAGAGGAAAGGTAGATAAAACCTTATTTATTAAGAAAAAGAAGAAATACTCATAGCGCAAATATATATTAATGACATAATATTTGGTACAACTAATCAGTTCTTCTGTGAAGAATTCTTAGTATTAATGCAGGGGGAGTTTGAAATGGGCATGAGGGGAGAATTGTCTTTCTTTCTCAGATTACAAATCAAATAAACAGAAAAAAGGATCTTTATTAGCTAAGAAAAATACATAAAGGAACTCATCAAGAAGTACCATTTTGAAAATGCCAAACCGATAGGTAATCCTATGTATATTGGAACTAAACTTGATAAGGATGAAGAAGGCAAGGATATAAATGAGATAAAGTATAAAAGAACGATTGGGTCATTACTATATTGTACAAGTCCAAGATTAGCCATTATGCTTAGTGTGTGCCTTTGTGCATACTTTAATCAAATCTAAAAGAAAGCCACCTTCAAGCAGTCAAGAGGATCTTTCGATATCATCACAGAACTATCGATTTCAGATTATGGTATTCAAAAACTAACTCTTTTAACATAGTTGGCTATTGTGATGCAGATTATGCAGGTGATAAAGTTGATCCAAAAAGCACAAGTAGTCACTGTCAATTTCTTTGAGGATGTCTGGTTTCTTGGTCATGTAACAAACAAATTTGCACAACTCTTTCAACAATTAAAGCAGAATATATATCAACTGCTAGATGTTGTGCTCAAATCTTATAGATGAAGCTATCAACTCCAGGATTTTTCTCTAAACTTTAATCATATTCCTATATTATGTGATAATACTAGTGCAATAAATCTTTCAAAAAAATCTTGTGCATCATTCTAGGACTAAGCATAAATAAATGATCATTTTCTTAGAGATCATGTTTTAGAAGGAACCATTGATCTTTTGCTTGTTAATACTAAAAATCAAGTATCTGATATCTTCACTAAGCCACTCTCTGAAGATCGATTTAACGTGTTAAGAAAAGAGCTTGGTGTATGCAGACTTTCTTATATTATATTTGTATGAATTTTATATGCTACTTTTCTTTTTAGACATTAGTAAGTTCCTTTTACTTTAGAAGGCTCCTCTTAGTTTTGAGAACTCCTTGTAATAAGTTCCTTCTACTTTATAAGGTTTATCTCAGTTTAACAAAGTAGTATACACGTGTCCTAAAAAGGAAGTCGTTTATGGAATCTTTTCAACTTTTAAAATGCACACGCAGTTCTGACAAGTAGTTGTAAGGGACTGATAGAAGATATGCAAATGATCCATTTTCTCTTTTAGCATGTATGATTGTCCTTCTTAACACAAAATCAACGCTCAAAAATTGTTTACCACTCCTTAAGCAAGCTTTATTCTTCGACTCATCCATATTGTTCTTCAAATTACTACTCATTACTCTCTACATTCTAACTCTCTGTTTTCATCTCAAATCTTCTAAACCTTAACCATCATTCTTACAATGGGAAGAATGAAATCAAAGGGATAGAAGAAAACCATCGCTTCAACTTCCAGGCATGTGCAAACTCTCATTTCTGAGTCTTCTTCTCTATCTCCAATAATAGGCCCTTTGAATACTCGCACTAAACCTATCTTTGTTTCTTCTAAGCCCCAAACTTTAGAAAACCCCTTTCAAGAAACTCCATAAGAGAGAAAAAATTTTTGGCTATGCTATCACTAAAATTAGACTCCCAACCTATTCAATGATATTAATATTCTCATCATACCCTTCCTTTTTGCTGGTGGTTGGGAAAATTTTTCAAAATTGGATGAAATAGTGTGTGATGAATTTGTAAAATGTTTCTACACACACATGAGAAGAGAAAAAATTGGTGGCAAGCTAGTAATCATCTCGTGGGTACGTGAGTGTGAGATCTTGATAATAGAGGAAATCTGGGGGAACATTTTGGGTGTAATTCCAGTTGGTAGGACTAACGTTCCCTATCATAAGTGGGACATTGCTGACATTGACTTGGCAGAGGCTGTGGACTTTATATGTCTGCATACTAAGAAAGTCCATGAAGGGAGATCTTAGTGTAAACACTTGGACCTACTGCCAAGATGCCTTGCTTCCATTTCAGCTACTTTAAAATTTCCAAGGAGTAGCTCAGTAGAAAGATGCATCCTTCTTAATACATATGTGGTCTAGAATCTTTGGAAGGGTAATAAGATGAACCTCCTACCAATGATTCTGAAGTTTATGGTGGACAAGGGAAGTCACAAGAATACCACTGGTGGCCTACCGTATAGGATGCTGTTG
>JAOTAY010000004.1:7174487-7193074 GCA_025629805.1 Erythroxylum baracoense
ATAACTTTGCAAACTCATATGCACTTCTTCCTTGATAAATTTATTTAAACATTTTTTCTTTTTCTTCTTTCTTTCTTTTTCATTTTCTTTTCTTTTTTCTCTTTTTTTTCTTTTGCTTTTCTCTTTTCTTTCTTTCTTTTCTTTCTTTTTGCTTTTCTCTTTTCTTTTTTTCTTTCCCCCTCCTTTTTTTAACATTGAAAGAAACTACATTAACATGGGAATTTCAATGATAAGACATAAAATAACATCTCAATTATTATAGCCAATCAACGCATATGTACACCCCCACACTCAGAATTTTGTAGATCCACAAACTCGACAATCACAAATGTTCCACTAGCTTTATTGCTTAAGAAGGACATTTGGTTAAGTATAAAGCATGTAACGATGTTAATACAAAAAGAATATAAATCTCAAAGTGTTTATTAAGGGAAAATCATATAATGGGTAGGTTATTTGGGTAATGTACTTCGGAAAAACAAAGAATGCCTAATCATTTCCATATTGATGCATATGATAAAACTGTGGTCTTGAATAGAAATTCAAAGCAAAATCAGGGTGTACATGTCATGAAGGTCACATATTATCAAAAGACAATGAGACTGATACGAATGTGTCAGTCAAATAAGGCTCAAAATCTCACCAATTTTGTCTACCACTATTCATTATTCTTCTAAAGATAATGCAAATCGACCAATTACAAGAGCAAAAGTACATGTCAAAGTTGCTATGAAATTCTCTAGTCAATTCATTCTCTACTCATGATTAAATAATCCTAGAAGCAACAGCAAACGAGAAAACATTCCTATGCTTGTTTTATCCTTTTCGTATGCTTGTTTTATTCTTTCTCTAATTTTAAATGAAAACTTAAAACAAGAAAAAATAAACCAACAAAGAAACACGTATTCATAAAAAAATAATGTGAAAATTTAAAAGCAAAGAAATTTACTTCCCTTAGGTTGCCTCCCAAGAAGCACCTTTATTTAAGGTCACTGGCTTGACTCCTTTTTCTCCTCACGGGATAAAATTATGATCTTTTAATGGCACATGCAGTTCTTCAATATGAGGTTCTTCAGGATAAGGTCTTGGTTGATAATCATTCCCATTTAGCTCCTTCCCTATCCTTAGACTTTCAATCTCGACTAAGTCCATACACTCAGGAAATATTTCGAACATCTCTTCACATTTTTCTCCCTTATTTAGTTCCTTCAATCTACTATTTAACAGTGAAAAGTTAGTTTAAAAAATAATCACAGAATCAATACTTACCTCTGAGCTAAATGATATGTTCTTTTCAACTTTGAGCTCCCTCTTAACTTCTTCTTGACAAGCAATTCGTTAAAGGTTGACCTCAAAATTCTCAAGCTCCTCTTCACTCTACAAGGTTCACGTCTTAATATCCATCAGGTACTCCTCAGGTTGATATGGTTATGTCTCTTTGCTTTGTGATGCTAAGCAGTTGATAGCTTTCATCAATACATCCTCCTGGCTTGTCAAGTTCTGGATTCTAGAACTTGTTTCTTGATGGAATTTCAAAGGGTTAGCAACATACACATTAACTAATTCTTCCAAAGATGTACCTGAGTCTTGATAGGAAGCTTCTGGTATGTACAAGAATTGTTGTGCTTTCTACAAACTATCATAAAAGTATTTCGGCTAATTATCCAATCCATAACAAAAATTACGTTGATCAATCCAAACATTGTTATAGGATTAAGAATATAAATTAAAGAAAAAATTACTCCCATCCACGTCAAATTTAATTTTTTAAATTTTTTTATAAAAATGAAACAAAAAAGGAAACGATTACGAAATAACTGTAAAGAAACCAATTACGAACAAATATATACAAAACACCAATTAAAATCAATAACAAAAACCAAACACCGCACTCCCTAGCAATAACACCAAAATTGACAAGCGTGTCGTAATGCTAGTCAAAATAAAATAACTAGACTACTACTGTAACAGTGGTGAGTCAAGATCGACCCCACAAAGAGTGTTTGGTTAGTTTATGAAATGAAATTAATTGATGTTTAGGTAATGGGGGTATGAGGTTTGGATTTTGGAATAAGAAAATAAAATGAAACTAACTAATAAAAAAATTAAAGAAAACATGCAAAAAATGATAAAATTGGGAAATTCGTTAGGGATCCGGTTCTTTAGTTCAATCTCAGCATACACTCTGATTAAGCATAATTCATTGATTTGTTGTTCTTTTATCTCTCTTAGCAATTATCAGTCATAGATTAACAACAAGCTCTGTTAATCCCAATTTTTCCTTAGATCCTAGTTAATGATAAAACGCTCGTTAATTAACCCTAGCTATCAGGAAACCTAGAATAAGCTCTCTAAGTTTATCCAAACAACCACCTTATGAATCAAAAAAATAGACTAATCTAGGTAATAATCATACAAGCTCAGATTATTTAACCTAAGTTATGTTATCTCTAATGATTTGGATCCAATAGTCGCTACAAATGAACCGAGAATATAACGATTATGTATTACATTCGATTCTAACAATGGGTTTTCATGAAAAATGATTCAATAGAGCATTAAAATCATCTTTATTTAAATACCCAATCAATCCATACATGATAACATACTCAATTTCTAATGAGAGAAAGAAACAATAAAATAGTAAAAAAAATGCTTAACTCGGGTCGTCAACATCGATGTCACCTCTGAGCTGGTGTCAGGACATTTAACCTTCCATGAGTCTCCTAAGAAAATGCTTCAGCCCCATGAAAACTACCCTGATCAAAAGCCCCTTCAGTTCTTCACTGCGCAAGCTCTCTTCTCCTCATTATTCATTGATTTGACAAGTAAAGATAGTTGGTCCACCGTCACTATTCACTCCTTGACTCTTCTCTGTTTCATATTCTTTGTCACCACTCTCTTTTGTTTTCCAGCCCGAGCTGCCTAGCTACTATAGTTTGATGTGAAGAATTTAATAACGTGGACAATGCTACTGTTAATCTAACTTTCAAAATCCTCCAGCCATTTTTCGTAGACGTTGTCTGCGTTTCCTGCTCCACTGCATTATCGTTTCTGCTTCTCTTTATGCTGTTATCTTTTCTTCATATTTTGCATGCGTTT
The DNA here is from genome assembly GCA_025629805.1 of Erythroxylum baracoense. NCBI lineage: Eukaryota > Viridiplantae > Streptophyta > Magnoliopsida > Malpighiales > Erythroxylaceae > Erythroxylum > Erythroxylum baracoense. The sequence continues at coordinate 7,177,590 of JAOTAY010000004.1, forward strand.
TGGTCCATTTATTTCCACCATAAGCACATTCCACATGCTGCACCTTATCTATTGTATGAACATTAAATTAATGTAATTTCATGTAAATTTTCATTGATAATCATACAGCTCACGTTCTTTGCTTTTTTTGCTTTCATTTGTCTTGTCTTCTTCTTATCGTTTAGTTTTCTTCTTCTTACTCCAAGAAAACAAGTGAGAATTAATCTTCAAAAAATGGACTAAATGTAGTGCTTTTAACTCACTTTGGTTTCTTTTCTTCCAAATTGTACCTAAAATCATATACTAATTAAAGTGAGTATCTTAAGCATTTTCGTATCATTAATCGCTAAGTGTAAATGATTAAATGTAATAATAATTAAACACATATTAGACATTTAGTTCTGTCTAGTTTAGAGGTCACGAATGGCTCAAAGGTCTGGTCAGTTGATAATGAGGAATTACATAGAATACTTTTGTATAGCTTCTCATTTCATGTAGAACATGTTGTAAAGAGTAGTAAACTCTCATATGTTTTTGATACTATATATATAGATTATGTAGTGAAATGCTACAATGTAAATTATGATTTATAAATGGAAATGAGGAGTTGATCTTTTGACTACTTACGTTATGTACGATGCCATATTAAGTGAACGTGATTTCTCTAACATGCTACTTTCATAGGCTATGTTTCTGAATGTCCTCCGAATTTTCGTGTATGTGCTCTACGGAGGTGGGGTGTTATATCTTTACTGTTTTAAATACTTGCTTTAGTTACAAGCTTCTTGATAAAGCAAACATATGCAAGAGGGGGTCAATTGTGTGTGACTTAAAAAATTATGCAAGTTGCTTTCAATGTAAGAAGTAATGTCAGGAGCTTTCAATAGTTAAAATATTAAGAGCCTGTTATGTAATAAGATCTTGTTTAAACGAAAGGAGCCTATTAAACAAAAAGTCATGTTAAAAACCAATCTAAAATAGAAGGCTCTTGTTAAACTAATAGTATTTAGCTAGCCTCTACAAGCTCTCAACAAAAAATAAAGTTTGCTTAATATGAGCTACACTGATCTCTCTAAAAAATATTTTCACTTTCTAAAGAACAAGAGATTTAACAATGATATCACTTTTAAAAGAATTTATGCTATAGCTGTATTTCGAAAGTTTGATCTATGTTCATAAAAGTAGTGGCTTTTCCTTAAGTAGGCATTTCTTTCAACTAGTCGTTGCTTCACTTGCATCCTTAGTCAATTGGATGGATTTAAATCTAAATAACTTCGATGTCATCTTTTCCAAAAATCTTCCGATAATCACGCAACTTAATATACGACCTTCATAACTAGTAAGATCCTGTTAGATAAACCGTTAGTAATAAAGTAAGTTTATAAAGAAGGTTCCTGCAAGAAAAGAATAGTATTTCTTTTTATTTCCTTTTAAAAATAAATCCGTTAGTAATAAATCCATTTTGAATCTTGAAATATTATATAGTTATCATCAAAATCATTAAGAATAAAGCTTAAGCTAACACTTCTGGGTCTAACTTCTTATAATTTATAGTTAGAATACGAACCTTTTCAACTCTTGCTTCAACTTTCATATTCTTCTCATGGGCTTTCTTAATCTCATTTTTAATCTAAAAAGGTATATCCAACTTGTTTCAAAACTTTTCTAAGATCACCTCCCCGAACATAATCACTTATAAAGCAACTTTTAGGGATTTCTTAAGATCTATCAAAAATATAAAAATATATCTTAATAATGTTGGCACTAATTTATTGAAGCTACTTCTGAGAAATTCTTTTCTAATGTCTTTATATCTTATAGCAAGACTAGACTTTGACATATTGGCATCCTAATCATAACCTTCTCAAAGATGGAGACTATATCTTTGATATCCCACTTTGGGGTAAGCATCTCTACTTTAAGCTTAACTGTTCTCCCTTTATACTTATAGATGTTCTTAGATGTAGTTAATTGGAACCCTGGTAGAGGCTTAGACATTGAATAGCTAAGTAAACAACAAAAATTAAGATGGCAATTCTATTTTCATTGAAACTACTATGCTTAGAGTAATTCAATTGCAACACATTTATTAAAGTAAAATAACCTTTAAATATGCTTATATAAATCATAACCTAATAAGAAATAAAATTAAGATAATCTTATGATTATACCTAATGTGAAAAAACTAAAAAGAGATAAATAGCAAAAAAAATCATCCAATAGTGGTAAATCCAATCTTTCCACGCAAATACTTCAAAATCTTAAAATTTTGGATCACTTCTCAATGCTTCCCCTTAATAAAAAAATTACATATACTAAACAAAGACCTAAAATATTCATGTTTATTTATTGCCAAAGGTTTTATGAAGATATCTACAATTTTTTCTTCTCTATTATAGCATTACAAAGCCATTTTCTTTTCAACATTTAGGTCTTCAATGAAATTTGCCCTTATATTTATATTTGTGGTCCTTCTATGACACACATGACTATTTAACAAAGTTATAGTCACATTATTATCATAGTATATCTTTATAGCTCCACCTTGTTCTTGTTCAAGTTCTTCTAACATCCTCCTCAGCCAATTACCCGATATAGTGATGAAATTGATAGCATATACTTAGCTTTTAAAGAGACAATGCAATAGTTGCATGTTTTTTTTTAACTCTATAAAACTACTCAAAACATGGTACTAAATATGTAGCCTAAGGTGCTCCTCTTATCCTCCACACATCTCACCTAGTTAGTATTAGTGTATGCAATTAGTTTGCAATACACCATATGCTCATATTATATTCCCAAATCAAGATTGCTTACTACATAACACAATATTCTTTTTTTAATTCTAAATAGATGCTTCGAATGAAACTATATAAACCTAGAAACTACACCCATTGAATAAGAAATTTTAGACCTAGTATAAGTTAAACAGATGAGTCCTCTTACTAAAATCCTATAATTTTGTTTGCTAGCTAGTTTGATGCCATCCCCAAGTTGGAACTTCTCATTCATGTGTATAAGTGCATAAGAAACCTTAAAATTCAAAATATGGAACCTCTTTAGTAAATTCATTAATTGCTTCTTTTAAGAGATGCAAACACCATCCTTAACCGTCTTCACTTCTACATTAAGAAAGCAATATGATAAACTCAAATATTATATTTTAAATTATTTCCTCATAATTATTTGAATTTGCCAATAAGTAAAGTAGATGAGATTATTTAAATCATATCATCTACATACAAACTAACAAACATAATATCTTTACTTTCCCTTTTTATATAGAGTGTGTTCTTGTGTATACTCCTTTAAAATCCATTTTAGATGAAATAAAGGTATATCCTCCCACACCGTGCTTTAAAATCTTACTTTAATCTATAGAATGTCTCTATCAACCTATACACTCCTTCTTCTTTACCTTGAACTACAAATCATATTGGTCATGCTACATAGGCTTCCTCTTATAATTCTCCATTTAAAAAAGTTGACTTAACATCAAATTGATATATATACCAAATTTATTTCTCAACAAGACCTAAACATGTTCTTGTAGTTTTAAAGTGTGTAACCAGTGAAAATGTACATTCTTTGTCTGTACCTTATTGTTGAGGATATCCTTTTGCCACCAATTATACTTTGTATTTTTGTATACTTTCCTTTGCATTATACTTAGTCCTACACCCATTTTACCCCTATTACCTTCTTAACTTTTGGTAATTCAACTAGCTCCTATATGCCATTCTTTTCAATTGCTATTAATTTCTCCTTTATAACCTACCTTCATCTTTCTCCACAGCTTCTTTAAAGGAACTAGGATTGGCCAAATATAAAGCTTGCATTGTCTTTTACATATATATATATATAATGATTTGTATCTTAATGGCCCTTCTTCTTTTGTTAAACTTGGGGAGCTTAAGGGTGTTCTATTACTTGACATAGTAGTTATTTAGATGTTGTAGGTTTTGAAGCAGAAACCTATTAGAGGTGTCAGGTGGGGTTTGAAGATGATCCCATTAATGGATTGCTCTTCTACAATAGCTAATTCCTCAAATTGAATAACCCCTTTTTCTCTTTTCACTAAATGCATCTTCCTTCCTTATTAAAGATCATATTGCTATAATTATGAATTTTCCATTTCTAAGGTTGTAGAGTTGTATTTAGCCAAAATTATAAATTTTATGGAGTAGCCAAAAAAAATATTTTACGTCTTTTTAATGCAATTTGCTATGAATTTAAGAGTTAATCAGAGTATAACAAACACGCCTAAAAACTTTTCAATGACTTACCTACTACAACAAAGTTAATTTTTGGATACCAAAAAAATGTAGCTAAATGTTCGAAAAATTTCTCCTATAGTTTTTAGCTACCTTCCTGTTTCATTGCATGAAAAGTTTTTAGATAATTAATTTTTATCTTGTAAGATGAAACATTACTTTGATGTATTTTTAAGCACTTGGATAACCATTAAATAAAAATTTCATTTTCTTCAGGAGTATTCCTTAATAATCTAAGAAAGTTTGTATGGTAGGTTGGCGAAGCTTTCATGGTCATTTTTCTCAAAGTTCCATGTTAGAAACTCAATAGTAGTAATTAAATAATATCCTAAGTAAAATGGTTGTATTGAATAATTCAATCTAGCGTCCATCTAGACTAAACATAAAATAGTGAGTTCCACACCTATTCCATCAAAGAGAAAAAAATACAATTATTTTTCTAGATAGTTTACAAAAGATTCTAAGATAATATGACATGAGACTTAGTAGATAAGGTAAATAAATTCCCTATGTTTGGATCCTGAAGAAGGCTCCTTGCACGTACAAAGACATCACTTGAAATAGAAAAAGATCTTCCCCCAATAGTTGTTCATTGGCAGTAGATAGTTTCATTGGATATTGGAAGGCTTGAAAGTTTGATTCATTACTACCCTCTTCCAACAACTTCTTGGCTCTAACTAAACTAATAGACAGTACATTAACCAATTTCCTAGATACAGTATGGAACAGTGAATTAAATGAAAACCACGTACTATGATTTTTACTTATAAAACAAATAATATAGAACAATCACCTTAATTTCTTCACAATCCTTTGAAATATTAAATCCAAAAACTAAATAAGCTAAATCAAATGGTATAAGGAACCCAAATTTAAACACATGCATACCCAATTGAATGATTGCATCATTATCAAAATGAATAGATATAAAATGAATAGATAAGGTTTTCATAATGAACGATTGTTTCAAAACTACCGATTTGCCTAATCCTGCACAGACCATTAGGGCATCACCACCACCCCCATTTTAATCTACATTCTCTAAAAGATTCGAGCAACCTTTACACAACATATAGTATATACAATCACACATTCATCTAATAGCTTCTTAACGGAGAATGAGATACAGAGAATAAAGAGAGAGAGTTAAGTTGAATGGGACTAAAAACCTTGAAGAAGAAGATCAACCATTGAATGCAAGTTATGATTAGACTTTAGTGAACAGATTTTTTGTGCAATGATTTGTTCTTCAATAGGGAAGATTTTGCCAGATACCTCCCACCGGGACTCATTTTCGGTGTCAAAAAAAATCTACCACATTGACATTTTGTGATGAGTTTATATTGAAAATTTTATTTTGAAAATGTAACAGAAACAAAAACACCTCATAGATATAAAGCACAAACATGGTAGAGAGCAAAGAAAGATCCAAAATATTCATTACATTGAAAGGTCTAAGTTTTTCATTCTAAAAGCTTTGGGTAGGAATCAACTATTGCATTAACAAAAATAAAAATTCTATGAAGAAACTATATAAATTGCATTAAGTTAAAATAACACCAATACCTAAAAAGAAAAAAAAAACTCATTCTATGAGGATTTATTTAAAAAACATGGCTAACAAGATCCTACAACCAATTTTCAAAAAATTCTAAATATATTAATTAAAGAATTTAAGGGAACAAAGTCACAAACCTAGTAAAAATATTTTATAAAAAAAGGTTTTTATTGTTAGCTTTTTTTTCTTTTTATGTTGTCACCAGAATAAAAAGAATGTCTTTCAAGTATTCAATAATTTCAGATCCTCCAAGCTTAGAACTTCCAAATACTCTATCCACTCTCAAAATGTAAATCATACAATTAATACTCTTGCAGTTAAGTGATTAGTTAAGAAGAGGACAATAAAGGATAAAAGGAACATTTTTAAGGCATAAATATATGGACTCCATAAGGCAACAAGAAAATTATAAAACTTTACGAAGATGGCAAGAAAATTGAGGCTAAAATTAATTCCCATTAGAGAATTTGATTCGGGCAACTAAAAAGTTTTGAATTTAGTGATAATAAAATCAAAACCTACAATTACATTAATGAAGTGAATGAGATTACTCACAATTTTAGGATTGGGATTAATGAATGAGATTACTCACAAATTTAGGTTTAGGATCAAGTATCTTATCTATCAATGCCTTTGCCCCAGGGGAAAACCAAAATGGAGAAATATACTTTACACAGTTTATCTAGAATCCAATAAAAAGAAACATTAGAAATTCCAAAACTTACTTATGAGACTATAAATGCTTGCAATATAAAAATTTTTACCAAATAAGAAATAGTTTCTCATTGGATTGATAAAGGAAAGAGGAAAGTCTTTTAGGGACCTTTTTCAATCACACAATAATACAAAGGTTACTGGTAAGTTTTCAATAAAAATCTCCCAAAACTCAATGTGTAGTGTACATGAGGGAAAGGATATCAGTACCCAGAAAAGGCGAACGAGTGCCCTTTCTAATACTTATAAAGCAACCTACATAATGAGAAATATTAACTAATAGAAACAATATGTAGAAGCCACAAATATGGAATAGCTTCAAGTATGTTTGCTTGTGATATTGTAAGTATGGTGAACCCATAAAATGAAATCAATTCAAGTATGGTGAACCTATAAAATGGAATCAAATCAGGACAAATTGTCAATTACCATTGCATAATGAGTAGAAAATTTGACACAAGAAAAAAGCAAAATGTTGATCATGCACTGGTTTATTTTAGTCACCTGGGAAAACTACTAGAGACTAGAAGATATAAGAAAGTTACAATTTCATCAAAAAGTTCGCTTCCAGTAACAAGCTCAAGAACAATAATATCTCTAAATTACTTAATTACTACAATGTGACAAGATTCAAAGTATATTTATGATTGTTGTGATAAAATCATCTAACAAATGGAAAAGAAAATCCATATAACATGTCTCGAAATTTAGCTACAGAAAAATGGGAAACGTACAATTTGTACATATATTTTTGCTAAAAATTAAGTTTCAAATAGAGTACACTTCTTGGTTTGTGTCTTTTTTGCCAATACATACTTGACACATTGCCTTGTCCCACTCCCTCACACACAAGAAGATGTTTTGTGTGGTGGGAAAAGACAAACGAATAGTTATCCACATCACTAAGAGAATTAGCAAACATTCTTTTACAGATGAAATATTCTAAAATTGTCCATTCAACACAACTAATTCACAGCAGACCCAAAGAAACAAATACCTCAAAAAATAAAATTACAAGAATAAATGATAATATGGCCATCTTTATAGTTTACTTGAAGTGATAGTACGAATAAGCAATAAAAAGACCAAGTTCTAGAGAGAATTATTCTATTCACGAACAAAAAAATTTAGAGTTCTAGATGTGTTAATGAGTTAAATGCATTAAAAAATCCAACCAGAGAGGTATTGGAGATATCAAAGCATCAAAAGCATATAAAGAACAATCAATGAATATGAAGAACTCATAAACAAAGACGACTCCATCCTTTGTTAAATTGGAAAATGGAACTCTTAACTAATACAGAGAAGAATAACAAAGATGTAGCCTTTCATTTACAAACAAGAGGGAGGTTAGAAGTAAATCAAACTATCAAACATACCAAAGAACTATGTGAATAACTAAGTGAAGAAGTTTAAGTTACGAGAAACATTATATGCCATAGCAGGTGGAAGAGGCTTTATGGTGGTGTCGATGTTAGATACTCTTTGAAGAAAATGCATATATGAAGTAGTAAACTAGTTAATTAACTACTAAGTACATTAAAAAAAATAAAGGACAAAACATAATAAGAATAATCTTCTTAGAGAAACTAAATAGGAAGAAGGAAAAGAAGATGCAATGGGAATTGAAACATTTTTCAAGAAGATATAATGGGAACTGATACATTTTTTAACAAGGATAATAAGCAACATATGATCAAAATGTGAGAATGGCTTATGTATTACTCGAGTATTCCGTATGAATTATGTAGCACATAAATTGTAAACTGCCATAAAAGATAGAACTATAATTTAGCAAAATGTGTTTGTAATTGTTTAATCAGCGAAGTCCAAAACTTTTGAATCAGCTATGTATATAGAACCTTGGTAACAATTTAAGTAATGAGATATCAAACAAATTTAAGAAGCAAAAATGCAAAGCATACTTATGTCTCTCCAAATACGTCCCCTTTAATACTCGTACCAAGGAACTCATTGAACTACAACATCAGACATAAACCCATCCTTATCTAGTAAACAACAACTATAATAAGATCTTAAAATTTAAAGGGATAACATTAAACACACTATATCTCATCATAGCTAGTAAACTATATGTGCTAACATAATAAACTATGTGATAAGTGTTCAATTCTTATCAAATGTTTACAATTTTAGTTCCATAACTTTATATCAAATTTACCCAGAACTTAGAGGAAGCCTAAAACATATCCAAATGATGCACTATCCTTATGACAGTGTTTTAGTGAAGAACACACTACGACAAAAAACCCTCTTATAGATGAAGATGAAGATGGACGAACACTGGAGGTGAAAACAAACAAACACACTAGATGAAGACAAAGACGAATGAGAAGACAAAGACGAAGATGAAGACGATTGGATGAACAAAGATGAAGATGAAAGAACACCCTAAACGAAGATAAAGATGGACAAAAACATTACATGAAGAGAAAGACAGGCGAACACTGTAACTACTAAAAGTCGAAGATAAAGACAAAGATAACTTAATCAAATAAAGACTACTTCTTAATTAGGTTATTAATATACAAAAAACAACATCATTTTAATTGATAACAAATGTCATTTTTATTGTCTTTTATTCTTATTCTTTTGGATACAAAAATATTTTCGTAGCCAAATATTTTTAACTACGAAATCTATTTAGTAGCTAAAACACACAGGTTCCATAATATGAGCTCCAAAAATAGATATTTTAGTTAAAAACATAAATGTTTATAATCTATAATATTAGCTACGAAATAGATTTCGTAGTTAAAAACAAAAATTTTGTTACGAAAATATACTCATGTTAAATTTTGTTAACTATGAAATCTATTTTCATAGCTGATATTATGGAATATGTGTTTTAACTATGAAAATTATTTCGTAGCTAAAAACATTTTTCTACGAATGCTGTGTAAAACCTCACCAATAGTTTTTAAAAAGTCATGCACCATTTAACACCAACATTTTTATTATAGTAGGCTATGATTTTGGAAAATTGTAGCCAAAGGGTAACTTTTAGCTATGATTTTCAAATCATAACCAAAAAAAAAAGTTGCCAAAGGGTAACTTTTAGCTATGATTTTCAAATCATAGCAAAAAAAAAGTAGCCAAAGGGCTACTTTTTTGTAATGACTTTAGTCTTCTATCTATCCAAACTTCATATGGTGTCTAATTTGGAAATGCCCTCGTGGGTGAAATTTTAAACAGGTAAAAAATTATAGTAATAATTCTCCCCAAAATTATATTTATAATCCTTTTTCTTAGTGCATACTTTGCACCATTTCTACTAAAGTCCGGTTCTTACATTCAGTTACTTATTTTGCTTTAGTTTATAAGGAGTGGTGAGTTCTTTATGAATCATATGTTCTTCATAAAATGAGCTAAACATTTACAAATTAAATTCTTCTTCTCGATATGCTCTTAATGTTTTAAAATGCTTTCCTTTTTCCTATTCTCTTTCAGTTTGGCAGCTTCGTTGAGATCTATATGTTCTTCTTTAATAAGCATCTACAAATATTTTGAATTAAATAATGCCCTCATCTTTACGCTATAAAAATATTACTTATCTCTATTAAATACTAAGATGAGCAATTGTGAAACTAAAAAATTGCTTGGAACTATCTTTAAAAGAAAAACTCTCGTCTATCAGGTTTTCCTCTTTCTCTTACTTAGTCAAAGAGGAACCTAGTTTTGATAACACTTCATCAAAAAATAAAGCAAGCAAAAGGAATTTAAGATGAAAATTCTATTTGCACGAAAATTCAGATGCTTAAAGTTATTCAACTTCTATAAATTATTGAAGCAAAACAACATTTAAATAGGCTTCTACAAAGCACAACATAATAAAAAACAAACTTTAACTAATTTTATGATTATGCTTAGCATACTAAAACTAAAAAGATAAAAGATAGTAACAAATCATATAAGAGTGGTAGACCTAATCTTTCCATGTTGACAACCTCAAACTCCTAAAATTTTAAATCACTTCTTAATAATAAAGAGGTTCATATTCTTTCCTTGCTTATTCCTTATCTGAGCTGACTTAAATAACATAACCAACAAGAATATCTTATTAGGTATAGAGCCTCTTATTACACAACTTTCTTTATCAACTTCTTCAAAGAATCCTTTGTATTACAAGTAGTCATCTACCTCAAACTAAAGGCATATAGTCAAAGAACCTACAAACATGTTGATCCACAAAACCAACCTCTAATAAGACATCCTCCTTCAGTAAGATCTCCTTTAGAGAAGGGGATTCTTCAATTCTAGTATTATTTTTACATAAGAGAATATAAAAGCATATAAATCTTTTTCTTTTGTTAAAGCTTAGATTTACTTCCAATTAAAAATGACTAAAACCCCACTTACTCTTATCCTCTAGATATAAAAACAATAAACAGTTCTTTGACCTACATGTGCCTTTGGTAGTTTGTTAAGATTCATTCCATTCATGGTGTTTAAACTTTATAAGCTTAAAAGTTTCTCCAAGAGACAAATTTAATGTATCAACCTAAACAGGACTATAAATAGTTTAATGTCCCATTATTCCAATACATAATAACATAAGGTGTTTAATAAAAGCCTCATCCTACATCTAAAATTATAGTAATAGAAATTATTTTTATTATCTTGAAAATGAAAGCTCTCTCAGATAGGAGAGAGACCTCCTAATGCTAATATATAAGGGAATGATGAAACTTGACATACTTTTCAAAATCACATACCATAACCATTCCTATATAGCCTTCAGCCTCAAACTTTGTCATTGTCATAACATTAGGAATGATGACCTGACTACAACTACCCTCTATTAGCCAATTCAACTTATATTCAACAGTAATATACGTTAGAATAACATATTTACTAAATGTCGAAGAAAAAAAAATACCTCCAACCATTGATGTTTTCGCTTTTATTTTTAAAATTCTTCCAAGCTCTGAATTCCCAATTTGATGATGTATAATTTCAAAAGAGAAAAGAAGCTTAGGGACCTAAAATTTGCTTAATAAGTCTTTCTTTTTTTAAATACCAATTTGCAGCCTATGGGTTTTTCCCCTTTATGTAACTCAACAAGATCGCAAACATTGCTATTCTTTATGGAATTCGTCTCTTCCTTCATGACATTGTACTATAAATTTGATTCTTTACCACTTATGGCATGTGAAATGGTTTCAGGATCATTCTTGACTCCTATATTATAGTCAGGTTCTTGTAGATATACAACATAATCACTAGTAATAGTTGATTTCCTTGTTCTAAAAGATCCTTAATATTTCACCAACATCTGCTTGTGGAATCTGTTTTCAAATGGTTGCTGTTTGCTTTGAGGTAATACCTAAATAACTAAATCTAGTAAATTGTCAACAACTTGTGGAATTCCTTGATTGCCATTTATGTTGACCGTAGGTTGTTAAACTTCAACAATTGGTTGCACAATGTCTATTTGAACCTAAAAAGTGTTGTGAATGACAATCACCTTACTGTTTGAGGTGGAAGGTTGAGCATATATATGATCATTATTAAAAAATATATCTTGAAATATATCCCTCCCACAAATCAATTCATTCTCAATAAATTTTGCATTTCTTGATTCCATAATTCTAGTGTGATGTGATAGATAATAGAACTTATATCCTTTAGACCTTTGGGCATATCTAATGAAATACCCACTTATGGTCCTTAAGTCTAATTTCTTCTCATGTGGATTATAAATTCTTATTTCAAACAGATATCTAGAAATGCATATATATTGCAAACTCGACTTCCAACCTTTAAATAACTCAAATAGTGTCTTTGGAAGGACATTGGATGGTACCTGATTTAATATATATAATGTCGTCTTAAGAGCTTCAGTCCCCAAGGACTTAGGAAGTTTGGAGCTACTTAACATACTCCGTAAAATGTCCAATGATAATCGATTTCTTCTTTTTACACACCATTCTAGTTTGCATATTCATTTTCTTGAAGATACCTCACAAATGGACCAGGGGCTTGTCCACCCTTAATATATCTACCATAATATTCCTCATCTCTATCAGACCTCACGATCCTAATTTGCTTACCGCATTTTTTCTCTATTTTAGCTTTGAATATTTTGAAAGCATCTGGTGCTTCATTCTTGTTATGAAGTAAGTAGGATATATATATATATATATATATATATCATGAGTAATCATCTATAAATGAGATGGAGTATTTCTGACTATACGAATCCATATCTAGACTACAAATATCCATATGTATGATCACTAATATGTCTGAACTTCTCTTGGCACCTTTTCTTTAATTTTTTGGTCTGCTTTCCCTTTATACATTCCTCCATCATTCACCAATCTTTTAATCCTTTCTATGGAGATATGTTCTAATTTTCGGTTCCATAATATAGAGGCGTTTTCATTCATAACACAACGTTTTATTCCAATATGAACATTTGTTACACTATAAAAATAATATCTTTTAAATTGAAATGGAAAAGACCTTCAACTAGTGTATCATTCCCAACAAATTCATATTTGTAATTTAACTTAAAAGATTCATTTGAAAAATAAAAGGAATATCCAAAAGGTATAGGACTTCAAACTAAAATCAATTTCCTAAAGAAATTGGAAATATAAATGTCTTTTCTAATTTTAAAACAAAACCAGTACATAAAATTAAATTGCAATCCCCAATAGCCTCCACACATGAATGTATCTTATTTCTAGATAAGGTATACTACTCACTTCCCACTAGCTTCCTTGGGTTTTGCAAATCTTACAACTCATTTGTAATATGGATTGTACAACTAGAATCAATCCACCATATGTCATCATAAACTTTATCCATATTAGATTCAAAACAAACTAGTGAGATTATATTATCTTTCTTTTCAAGTCATTCTTTATGTTGGGCACAATCCTTCTTCATATTTCCTTTTTTCTTGCAAAAGAAGCAATTAGATTCCTTCTTAATGTCAGCTTAGCCAAATATTTGACCTTCTTCCATTATGGTAGTTTTCTTTTTCTTCTTTCCTTGAATAACCATATGTTCACTCTCTGAACTCTCTCCTTGTTCCATCGACAATCTCCCTCATTAATTCATTTATTGACCCCTTATCCTTATGTGTATTATAAGAGATTTTAAAGGGTTCATATGGTGGTGAAAGGGTGTTCAAAATGTAATGCACGAGAAAAGAATCAAACATCTTAACCTCAAGTTTATTTAATTAAATTGCAATGTCCCTCATTTTCATGATGTGCTCATGCACACTTTGGACACCGATGAGCTTTGTAAATGAAAACTTCATAATTAGAGTGCTTGCAAGTGCTTTATCTAAAGTTTTGAATTGCTCATCAATAGTCTTCAGTAGAATACATACATTGTCATGCTGTTATACAAAACCACGAATGCCAGCAGAAATTTTAGTTTTTATGAACATCACACTTAAGCAAATAGATCGCCCTCAACGTTCATAAAGAGCAATTTCAGTTGTAGTATTGGCCTTAATTGCCTTAGGTGTTTCATCCTTCCAAATAAAATAATCAATGTCCATCCACCCTAGATTAATAAGAATTATCTCCTAAATCTTATAGTTTTCACAACTTGTATCTATCAAAGAAACTAACAGTTTAAATAGTTGCATAGTTTAAACATATATGCTACGTATCAATAAATTGAGGTGAATAAACTATATATATGTTGTACTAATGTAAACATATCTTAAAAGACATAAATCAAATGACATAAAAATTGCCAGTGGGCTAAATTTTTAATTCAAATAGATTTATGCTAAACTTTATGATAAAACTATCAAATTATATTTCAATTTCTAATACTTGTGGAAAATTTGAAAAAATAATTTGATATTTCATCCTAATTAATTATTCAAATATAATAAAATTTTCTATAAGATAAAATATATTATACTAAATAATTAACTATAATTAAATTTCTCAACTCTATATGTGATTAATTATATAAATATAATTTTATATAATTAGGGTTGTTGTGGCTAAGCCCTAATAATTAGTCACTAAAACATTTTATTTACAATGCAAAATATAGACATAGTGATAATCTACCTCATATTGAACGTTTATATAAATATAATTTCAACGTATAATAAATCAGAATATAAGTTTCAGTTCAGTTGGCTAAGGCTCACCATGTGCAAGTTCAAGCCTCAGCCACTGCATTGGAATTTTGTTTTTGATCAACAAAAAAAAACAATTTCGTATGGTGAGAGGTCTTTTTCAACCTCTAGATGGGTCATATTGACTCAGTTCGTGATCGGTTAGATACCAAACAAAAACAAATTAGAGAAACACCACAAAAACTAATTTCTGTAAGGGTAGAAACACTTCCAAAACACTTAATTGAATATTTCTGCTTTTAATCGAAAGAAAAACTTTCAAAAACAACTCTAAATGAAAATTTTTTGAATCTGAAATTTTTTCATAATTTAAAATTCTCCAAAAACTAAAACAAGGAAGAGGTTATAAGGCTCTGACATCAAATGTTAGCAAATTTAACATATATTCAATAGTAATATATGTTAAAATAAGATATAAACTAAATGCGGAAGAAAGCGAAACACCTCCAACCATTGATGTTTTTGCTTGAAAAGTTTGCATTTTTATATTTTTATTTAGATTTTTTTCTTTTTTCTTTCTTATGATTACATATCCATTTATAATTTTATAATATATTCATGACGTATTGCATGTAAGTGTTGTTGTTTTTAATATAACTCGAGCTATAGGAACATTATATGTGTAGCGCCCACCCTACCGAAGGGTAGACACCGAGACGCTCGGAGGTCATTTTGGCACAAAACCTAGGATAAGGGCACTCTACGTTCGAACACTATACTAACTTCACGTGGCATCATATCATTATTCATTATAAAGCATCGTATGGAAAATCACAATATTTAAAACTCAACTTTTTCCTCATTTCATTTCATAAAA
>JAOTAY010000004.1:7193183-7216018 GCA_025629805.1 Erythroxylum baracoense
ATAAAAGCCACAATTATCAACAAAATCACATTCACAATTCAATTATAAATTAATTATACCCGGAATGTCTATAAATGTTTGGACAATTATTTTCATATGCAAAAATTCAATATTCAAGAGTATGAGCGGGAAATGAATTTTCTAATTTCTTACTAATCTCTCATATTTACTAATCTAACCTCAACACGGGTAACGGGATGTTGCAATATGTCATCTTGAAATGTATCCGAAAACTTAGAGAAAGAACGTATCAACGAAAATGATCGGACTTCAAAGGAAAATATTTGGACGACGGAGTCGTAAAATGAAGGAGATTATGATGGGTTTTCCACAGTGAGACGTGAGAGTAGTATTCAACTATTTATAAACATTCTCAGTGATTTGGATGTGTCATATAAGATATAAGAGCAGCTTTGAGTTCCTTCCACCTATTATTCTATGTAAATAAAATAAAAACGAAGAAGGAAAGTAAATAAAAAGCATAACTTCACTCTTAATTCTTTTAGCTAAAAAAAATAAAAACTAAATTATGAGAATACTTATGTCAAAGCCACCTTCAACATTGTTTTAGAGCAAGGGGTCGATATAACAAGTTTGCAGGTAAATCAGGAATCATCTACTAATTTCATCTACGTCTGCACCTACATGACCTCCCAAAGACGATCATCTACTAATTACAACTAGAATATGGGCAACAACATTATCTAAGTAATTAATAATATCATCAAGAATCTTTTCCGGAATGAACTTCAGTTAGTGAGCTTGCACCAATACACCTCGTCCCAGATAGCGTTTTTATTCAATTCCGTACATATCTCAGAGCAGCTCTCCTTAACGTGTGTTGGATTATAGTCAAACCTGAAAGTCGTTATCTAATTATCAACAGAAGAATTTCTCCAACGCATATAATGAGATAATTTGGATGCTCTGCCCACCTATTGTGCTCCTCACGTTGCACATTAGACAAGCCCACTTCGGTTATCACGCACGTTTATTACTTGTAGTGCAACCAAGTCTCCTAGGACACGCAATAATATTTTTCATCATATTAGAGGAGAACGATTCCTATAAAAACCCTCAATCTTCCTTGTCCTGCTCATCAACAGCCAATTGTTCCATTCTTCTCTATCAATCATCCAACAACAATGGCTCTTACCCGTGCTTTTCTTGCGATTGCGATTTCCGTTCTCCTTCTGCCGTTGTTGGTCAACTCTTCAAGGGATTACGGCTACGGCACTGGGACGGACAGCGTAAAGTCGAACTATCAGCCAACACAAGGTCCAGCGGCACCATACACCGTAAAAGTAAACAATGAACCAACGTCATACCCAGTCCAACAAATAAATGCCCCAAGACATAAGCAAGATGAAGTCAAACAAGATTACAACTCCAAATCATCATCAGATGAAGATAAATCAGATGTTGTTAAGTCGGATTACAGCCCGAAAACGTCAACTGAGTCTGTCAAACCAGATTACACGTCAAACCCAACACCAGATGTTGCTAAGCCTCATTACAGTGCTATTCCAAATCCATTTGTTGTTAAGCTCGATGACATCCCAAAATCAAAACCCGATGTTGATGTCGTCAAACCCACTTATAGCTCAAAGCCTACACCAGATGTTACCAAACCATACAATATCCCTAGTACTAAATCAGATACTGCAAAGCCTACCTATAACCCAAAACCTAAACCTGACGTCGCCAAGCCTAACCCTCAACCAAAACCAGAGACTGAAAAACCAAATTACACTCCCAGCCCAAACCCTGATGCTGTAGAATCGGAGACTGTTAAGCCAGCTTACTACCTCAATTCAAAACCAGACGCTACCAAGATAGATAAATATCCAAGCTCAAAACCCGGCATTGCCAAAACTGATTACAATTCGAAGCCAGAAATAAAAATTTCTCAACCTCAACAAGAATTTATTTCCAAACAAACTCCTGATACAACAAGCTACAATAGCCTAACATTAACACCTAGAAATGCCAAACCGAATGAGGAACTAAAACCAAAATCGAGTGGAGTAACACCTGACTACGGGAGTGGGCCAAAACCAGATATTGGACTAAAAGTAACCGTACCAAAGTTAGACAATGGGATGTCGAATTACGGGGATGTCCCAGAAGCAGAAAGCTCTCTCCCTATTGGCGTTGAAGGGCTTGTACTATGCAAATCAGGCTCCGACTATGTTCCTATCCAAGGTAATATCTACACATATATTGAATTCATGCATCCGTGCATAAACGTTCTTCCTTTGTGTTACGATAAGAGAAAAGACACTTCTTTTTATCTCACAAGTATTGCATCTCTCTGGCAAACAGGAGCAGTTGCAAGGATAGCATGTTCCACTGTGGACCAGAATGGTTACGAGGCAACACCATTCTCATGCTTGACTGGTGAAACTGATGCTAAAGGGTACTTCTTTAGGACATTATCACTTTCAGGACTTGACGATAAATTGCAGCTTACAGATTGCAAGGCCTTCGTTGAAAGATCGCCATTGGACACCTGCAAGCTCCCAACTGACGTCAACAAGGGGATCACTGGTGCGCTCCTCTCCACTTACCGTGTCCTAGCTGAGAAGAAGATCAAGTTGTTCTCTGTCGGGCCTTTCTTCTACACGTCGGAGCCTGCATCAGCCCCTGGTGGTTATTAAGATTTATTCTTATTTCACACTACACTATTGATTCCATCATTTATTTGTTGCTATTACATGTCTAACTGTCTTTGCTTTGAGCTTCTTTGAAGGAGAGACCTGAACTAATTATAATTTCTTATTGTTGTAATTTATGGGTGATTAATGTAATTGTATCAAGAGTTTTGTAAAAAAAAATTCTTCTTATTCATTTTAAATTTTATCTTAAAATATTTTTTTTACTATTTAAAATTTCTTTTTTTATTTTTTAATAATATATAAAAAGTTTCTAATTATAGTACGACGCCTAAATAGCAAAGGAGGTTTAAAATATATTTTGTACCAACAGAAAAAATCAGGTTTAAAATTTTTTTAACTCAAAATTTTTGAAAATTTAGAAATATTTAGTTTTTCTAAAGTTCTAACAAGAAATTGCTATGGATTCAGATAGCTGAATTATTATAAAATTTTCTTCGTCTACATCATTTTTTTTTAGCATAAAGACTTGTCAATAATCCTGAGAGATTATCCGAGATTATAGTTACCCAGCAGATCAGAAAAAGATATATCCAATTAAAATATGTAAGTTTTCAATTCATCCTAATAAATAAATAATTAAATAATAATATTGGTATAACTCAACAAAATTATTCGTGTAATACACTTTCTCTTTGAATAATAAATTAAATTAAAATAAGAAAACAAATAATTTCTTTAAAGGAGTACAGAAATAAATTATCTTAATTTCTTAATATTGATATGGTGTGGATTTCACTCCGTCAGAATATCAAAACATTTTTTTAAAAATTAAATTATATTTATTTATAAGTAAGATAAGGAAACCTTACTTTATAAAGTACATTAAGAAGAGTTTCACTAAGTGAACTTACAAAACTTGCCCGCTACCAAGATAAAGACAACATATGGTAAGTTAACCTTAGAATCCTTAGGAAGGGCACGCTGGAAGGAGTTAGAAATTTGGTAAGAGATGAATGGGTCTTTAATTGGTCCAATTAAGCATGTCAATAGTCCGAGCCTAGGCCGGGCTGACCTTGGGCCACAAATGCCCATGATCGGCCCATGGTTCGGTAGGCTAACAGGCCAGCCCATTAATTTTTTAAAATAAAAAAATTCAAAACGACATCGTTTTGAAAAAAATGTGCGGTTGGCCCAGTCCGAGCAAACCATAATCGGCCCGTAGCCTGCCCGTGAGCAGGTCATAATTGTCATGCCTAGGTATAATTACTAAACCAAAAACTGGTTTGTTCCGTATTGCCCATTATATGTTTTGATTTCTATCCATACTTTGTCTCTTAGGCTCAAAATATATTTTGTGGCTGGAAAGGAACGAGGCTTCATTTTCCAGAAGTTTGGATCTCTTATATATTATTCATTCATCCACTTTACCTATAAGGTTTTCTTATTTGTAGCGATAAGAGATTTTAGTCCTAACCCTACATGCCTTTCAAGTGTACAAAATTCAGATCAATTAACTTTAAGGAAACCCTTCAAAATGGCTAATCCAATCTATAGAAAGTTCATAAATATTTCTCTGTGTCTTTTATGATTTTGATAAGGATAACAACATGAGAGCTCTAATATACATGCATTCCATTGAGAATAGATTGTATCAACTGAATTCTACCTATATAGGAGAGTTTTTTATAACTCCAACTTGATGTTCTTTTTGTGATTGAATCAAATTACAATCATGGTAGGAGATTCTTAAGGCCGAGATAGGTAGTCCCAAGTAATAGAGGGGAGCTATTGCTAATTGTAAACTTGAAATTTGGGAGAGATTTGAGTAATGTAGTTAAAGTTTTTATAGATAAAAATATGAGTCTTTGCCTTATTTAAACCTAGTTCAGAAATACCTGTAAATGCCTCTAATCTATTAAGTAGTAGCTGGAAAAATTTGTCATCAACTTTACTTACAAATGATAAATTGATAAAATGGATCTTTTTGCACTTGTAGTGGAATTTGAAGGATCTATTCTGAGCTATTTTATAGTTTAACAATCTTTTGAGGACTTCAATTTCTATTGCAAAAAGATATGGAGAGATAGGATCATCTTGTCTGATACCTTTAGCACTTTTGAAGTAGGTTGTTACTTCTTCATTAACTAGAACATTGTCGGTTGGAGTAGATATATATATATATATATATATATATATATATATGAAATTAGGAGGGAATCCAAAGGCAATGAGAGTATCCATAAAAAAAATGACCAATTAAGGATGTCAAAAGCTTTTATGAAGTCAATATTTATGACATAATTTTGATACTTTTATTTGAATGATAATCCTTGAATACTTCGTGAGCTATTAGTAAGTTGTCCCTGATACTTACACTTATAATAAAATCAGTTCGAGAAAATTTGGTTAAAGAGTTCATTAGAGGTTTGGGCCCTAGAGTGAGGATCTTTGAGATAGTTTTGTAGAAGATGTTATAGTAAAAGATAGGCCTGAAGTATTGGAAAGTAGGGAGTTTAAGCTTTTTGGGAATAAAGCAGAGGAAAATCTTATTAGGCTCTTTAATCATGATACCAAAATTGAAGAATTCCTTGGTCATTCTACAGATATGAGGTTCTAAAAGACACCATGATTTTTGGAAGAAAAAGGCATTGAAGTTGTCAAGTCATAAAAATTTGTTAGGATTAAAGCTGAAAAGGGAATTTTTATCTCAAAATTGATTATAGGGGTAAGAAGATAGTCTGATTGGTCTGGGGATAGGGAATGAGGGATGAATATAGAAAGGAGTTTAGAGGAGCTTAAAGAAAGGGATTAAGATCCTAAGGAGCAATAGAAATGAAGGAAGGCTAAATGTTTTAGTTTATCCTAATCAAAGACAGGGGTACCTAATTGATCTAGGATCCTTGAGATTTTGTTGCAGTTTCTTTTATTTTAGAAATATATAAAGAAAAAGAAGACTTGATGTCTCCCTTATTGATCTAGTTAATCATAGCCTTTTGTTCTAGGATAGAATTATGGGTTTCAAGTAGAGAGAGGTAGTGGTTAGGGACTGATTTTTTCTTTTTCTCTCAAGTTTAGGTTTATAGGTTCTATATATTTAGCATATCTTGGATATGATTTATCCTAATCAAAGACGGTGTACCTAATTGATTTATAATCCTTGAGATTTTGTTGCAATTTCTTATATTTTAGATATATATATATATAAAGAAAAAGAAGACTTGATGTCTCCCTTATTAATCCAGTTAATCATAGTCTTTTGTTTTAGGATAGAATTATGGGTTTCAAGTAGAGAGAGGTAGTGGTTAAGGACTGATTTTTTTTCTTTTTCTCTCAAGTTTAGGTTTATGGGGTCTATAATTAGCATATCTTGGATATCATTTAGCTCAATCTTAACTAGCTCCACCTCTTTTTGGTTGTAGACTTATACTTCTGTTTTTTAATCTTTTAAAGTTCACCTTTACTAATCTTCAATCTGGAAACCAATTTGTAAGCGTCACACCCTTCAAGTGGAGTGTTAAGGGTTGTTTTAATGATATCTTAAATCCATCTAATCCAGTTACATGATTAAATAATATGAATGGAGTTTTTAATTGCCTTATGTGTTATTCCATATTGACTTCCAAGAGTGTATAGTCTAAAAATTTGTAATTATTGAACAAGGATATTGAGTTTGGGAATTTCAATATCCAATTTGAGTTCACCACTCTCTATCTAATTTCTTCCTTATGAAATGTCTATTTTCTTGCTTGTTATTCCAAGTGAATAGATTTCCCTTGATAGTAAGGTCTATTAAACTTAAGTTAGTTAAGCAGTCTATGAGGTCTTTATTTATTTTGCATGTGTCATTACTTAGTCCTTCAACTTCATGGGAATATAGAATGCAGTTGAAGTCACCTAAGACTATCCAAGATTCATTCATTGCATTTTATGCTAGTTTAGTTAAAGCCAAGAAGTTGTTAAAAGAGGGTGTCAATAACCCAACACCTGAAAGAAGATCTTTAACTGTTTCAATTGATGCCTTCATGCGTGCAAGAACTCTTCTTGGGAATCCAAACATAAGGAACTCCTTTACCTCTTCTACCGAATCTCATGTCACTTGGAATCTTAAAAAATAATTAATTTTTTCTTTTTGATGGAATAACCATGAAACTTTATTTATTGTTTTGTCCATAATAATTCTTAAACTTCTAATTAAAATCTTATACTATTTACAATATATCATTATATGATATTGCTTACCATATTTCAATATTTATATGTATTATTATTTTATTGTTAATAAATATTAATGATTAAGAATAGTAGTCAATTTAAAATTATTATATTTTGATCTTATTACTATTTAAATTTTATGTATGTTTAATCTTTTATATTGAAAAAGATAATTTAAAAAGGTATGTTTATCTTTTAAAATTACCTACCATCGCATGTTTTTCAACAATAAGTTTAAAAACTTTGAAAACATTTAACAATTTTAAGATGCTCAATATTTTCATAAAATATTTATATTAATGGATTTATACTATGTACAATAGGCATCATTAAAGAATTATTTGTGTATAAAATCCATAGATTTAAACAAATTTATATAGTTTTAATGCATTAGCTATTTAAGCAAATTAATAAAGAAGAAAAATGAAAATATATGAAAAATCATTTATAAACCTTAGGATTATTAAATACGCTTAGTATTAAAAAATTATATTTTTGACATTATTAATTTTAAAATATTTAATATCGAGTTTTGGCGACGAATTCATTATTTTGTTACCAAAAATCTAAGTTTTCGCGATGAATTTGAGTTTTTGTGATGCTTAAAACTAGCATCACTAAAGGCGACGAAATACATAGACCATCACCAAATGTCCACACTTTTGCAACGATTGATAATACTATAGATCGCCACCAAATCCTTGACTTTTGATGAAAATTTCAAATTTATTACCAAAAGTTGAGTTTTAGCGACGAATTGTAAATCATCACTAAAAGAAACATGGCTAAATGTCTTTTTTGTTTTAGTATCCTGATAATCGTTTAATTAAGCATTGATCCTCGTAAAGGCCTATTCTTGTTTGTATTACTTTTTCATCGTCTATCTCAATTCATCAATATTCAATATCAATGTCATAGTTTCTAATAATAAAAGAATATGAAATCTTTGAAATTTTTAAATGATCAATCAACTTACAATTTAAAATATCAACAGTTCAATTGTTAAAAAAATTCGGATAATTAAAAAATAATAACACTACATATTTATTTCAATTCTGATAATTAAAAAAAGAGTCCATCTTCATATTTACTACATATTATAAATTACTTGCAGAACAACAATTCGATTCAATATTAGAAAAGAATATATAATGCGATTTATTTATACAAGAAACTTTAGCATGGTCCCTTAAAACAAACTTCAAAGAACAGAACATGAAACACATCAACTGTGAACGAGAAGAAAATAGAACTCCAAAGCCAAAGAACAATACAGAGTAGGAGTCTAGCAAGTCTATAACAGAACACGTGTAGTTATTCAGATTGTAGAGTAGACAAATTTAGTAATTGTTAGCTATTGCAGGCTTCGATGTGTAGAACAATGGGCCAAATCTGTACAACTTGATGTTCTTATCATTTAGAATTTAGAAAGAAGAAAAGAGAGCACCACTGATCACCTTATTCACTTCAGTTGAGACATTGCAGTTCTCCAATATACTCTTTTGAAGGTAGGCTTTACATTCTGTAATGATAAAATTATGTTGTAAAAGGTAAAATTTTCTTCCAACCAACTTTATTGATGAAATGATTGCCTATATATATAGGCATGTGCTAAGAATACAGTAGAAGTATCTAGATAACTTGTGTTATAAAGAATTCGTAACAAATTCTTGAAAGTTAGGAATAGTGGGTTCAGACTACAAATGGGCTTGAGATTATTATTGAGCTTGATGCCTTATAACCCAATAGACCCATATTCTAGAGTATTCTTGTTGTGCGATGTTGTAATTCGTTTTTGGCTTAGTTGGCTTTTTAGAGTGTTCCTGACGTCTCTTCCTCTTCTTCTCTACTGCGCGCTTAGTTGGCTTTCTGGAGTTTTCCACGTGTCTTTCTCTCTTCTTCTCTACTACGTGTCTCTCCCTCATCTTCTCTGTATCATCCCCCCTTAAGCTGGAAGACATTCTGGATTCCAAGCTTAGAGATAAGAGGGTCAAACTAAGGTTTAGGTAAAGCCTTAGTGAAATTGTCTGCAAGTTGAGAGTGAGAGGCTACTGGTAAAAGATGAATGAGTTCAGAGTGAAGTTTTTCATGAACGAAGTGGCAGTCGATTTCGATGCGTTTCGTTCATTCATGAAAGACGGGGTTTTTTGCAAGGTGAATAGCAGATTGATTGTCACAGTAAAGTAAGCAGTGGTTTGGTGGTGAAAGTCGAAGTCTTGCAATAAGTAGAATAGCCATTGAAGCTCGCACGAGGTGGTTGTAAGGGCTCAATACTCAGCCTCGGAGAAAATTTTGGAGATGGTGGCCTGTTTCTTAGATTTCCAGGAGATTAGGGACGAACCCAAGAAAATGCAGAAGTTGGTGATTGATTTTCGAGAGTTGGGACAAGTGGCCCAGTCTGAATCAGAGAACGCTCGAAGTTGCATGTTAGAATCCTGGCAAAAAAGGATACCTTAGCCAGGAGCTTTTTTGTGGTATCGTAAAACTCTGTGGGCCGCTTGCATATGTACTATTGTAGGTCTGTCCAAAAATTGAGAGAGTTATTGAACAACGAAGATAATGTCTGGTCATGTTATTGTCAGGTACAAGAGCTTCCTAATGAGGCGGCGATAACCTGTGATGTCAGTGTAGGGTTCTCCATCAACCGTCAATTTCGCATATGGAACCATCGGTGTAGACAAGGGTTTGCAGTCTAAGAAGCCAGCTTTAGACAATAAGTCCAGAGTGTATTTTCTTTGAGAGAGATTGATGTTGAGAGATGATCTGGCCAGCTCCAAGCCGAGGAAGTACTTGGCAACGCCAAGGTCTTTGATCTGAAAGGTAACATCTAGAAAATCTTTAGTGTTTTTGATAAGATTTAATTCTTTGCTAGCTAATAGTACATCATCGACATAAATCAGAAGTATATGATCAAAATATTGTTTTTTGTTTTGGTGAACATGGAGTGATCTGAGGCAGACTGCTAAAACCTATTTGAAAGTAAAGCAGAGGTGAGTTTTTCATGCCACTGTCTACTGGCTTGTTTGAGTCCATAGATGCTTTTCTTTAACTTACATACTAGTTTTGAATCAAGTAAAGGAAGTCCTAGGGGTGGCTTCATGTAGACCTCTTCTTGGAGATCTCCATAAAGGAAGGCGTTGTTGATGTCAAGCTGATGAAGGTGTCAGTCATGGGATGCAGTGAGAGCAAGTAACAGGAAAATAGTGGTATGGTTGACCATAGGAGAAAAGGTCTCATTGTAGTCCACACTAGCTTGCTGAGTGAAGCCCTTTGTGAAAAGTCTACTTTTGCATCGATGAATTGAACCATCTGGATTGAATTTACACTGATGTACCCATTTGCAGTTATCTGCTGATTTCCCAAGAGGTAAGTAGGTGAGTTCCCAAGTTTCATTTTGAATTAAAGCCTTCAATTCTGCATTCATTGCTTCTTGCCATTCAGTGTGTTGCATAGCTTTATGATAGGTTATCGATTTTGTTAAAGTTGCAAGAACTAGAGAAAAATGTTTGTATGCTGAGGATAGGTTATTGTAGGAGATGACTGTGGAAATTGAGTAAGGAGAGATGTGAGACAATGTGGGACAGATATAGTCATTTAAATAAGATGGTGGTTGAGTTTGTCTAGTAGAACGTCGAGGTTAAGGTGTGGATTGAGATAAGGGAGATGGCTTATAATTAGTCAGTGTGGACGGTGCCTGAGTGACATCATAAAGAGGAGAGTCCTCAGTAAAGGGTAGAATTGGGCGTGGTATAATAGAATTATGGTAAGGAAGGTCCTGAAAGGGAAAAGAATCTTCATAGAAAATGACATCCCTTGATAAAAAGAATTGTTTGGTTTCCAGATCAAAAAGTTTGTAGCCTTTTGTCCCTGTAGAAAAACCAAGGAAAACAGCCTTTCTTGCCCTGGTATCTAACTTCCCTCTGTTTTCTTCTTTAGTGGAAGCAAAGCAGAGACAACCGAACACTCTTAAATGTGTAAGAGTAGGATTAGTCCAAATAGAGCTGAATAAGGAGATTTGTTGGATAAAAGAGGGGTAGGAATTCGATTGATAAGAAAAACTGCATGTAAAACACATTCTGACCAAATTTTGGTTGGAAGGTTGGCCTGAAACTTGAGAACTCTTGGCACGCTAAGAATGTGTTGATGCTTTCGTTCGACCCTTCCATTCTGTTGAGGTGTCTCAATACAGGTGGTTTCATGCAAAACACCATTCTTTGCAAAGAAAGCAGTCATTGAAAATTCAACTCCTTGGTCACTTCTTATGCATTTTATCTGTTTTGAGAACTGTCATTCCACATAAGCAAAGAAATTTGTGATTAAGTCTCTAGTTTTTGACTTATGTTTCATTAATTATACCCAGGTCATATGACTGTGATCATCAACAATGGTTAGGAAAAACCAATGGCCATGAATGTAAGCTGTGTGGTAAGGCCCCCAAATGTCAACATGCACAATGTTAAAGCAAGAGGAAGCAATTGAAGAACTTAAAGTAAAAGGTAATCTTTTTGCTTTTAAAAGTGACAGATTTCTCATTGAACAACATTCTGGAAAATAACAGAATTGTCTATGCTAGATAACAACTTGAGTCTTGCATTTGAAACATGTCCTAGATGTTTATGCCAAAGATGGTGTGAGTGATTTGTAACAGAATAGGCTTGTGGCAGAGGGGTAAGATAATAGAGTCCATTAGAATGCTTAGCAAAACCAATCGTCTTCAAAGTGTTGAGTTCCTAAATAACACATGAATGTTCAGTAAAGGTCAGTTTGCAGTGTGAGACTGAAGTAAGTTGACTAATGGAAATGAGGTTGAAAGAAAAGAAAGGAACATAAAGAACATTTGTTAGAATAAGAGAAGATATATGTACTGAGCCAATGTGTGTGACAGGTACATGTTGACCATTGGGTAGTCTTACTGTTAGATTATGAGCTGTGGTATATTCAGTGAAGAAATGTAGATTGCAGACAATATAATATGTGGCTCCCGAATCCAAAATCCAAGTGGAGGACCATAAAGAAGATTTGGCAGATAGAGATGTACCTTTGATATCTTTGGTAATGGTGTTGACCTGAGGTATAATGACTGACTTGTGTGAGACATCCTTGTCTTTGTTTAGTAAGTCCTTCAACTGACAGTATTCTTTTGGTGTTAGGTTGAAATTGGATGAAGATGCTTCTCTGTGTGTGTTTGAAGTGGCATTTCTGATAGTGACAGTTTTAAGGTGAGTTTCTGCATGGTTGACAGATTTATATTTATATTTTAAGCTATCTCTTGACTGATAAGTATTCATTTTTCCATTGCTTGACTCAAAGTTAGGTGGAAACCCATGTTTTCTATAACATTTATCTTCTGTGTGTCCCTTATAACCACAGAAGGTACATAGTGGTCTTTTGTTTGATTGAAAGGGTTTTCGGGTATTTGTTTTGGCGAAAAAAAGCTTAAGATTCATAACTGGGTAATTGTGGTGTTGTTGAAAGAAGTTGTCGTTCATGTTGAGCTACCATGGAAAAAACCTTTTTAATATCAGGTAATGGTTCAGTCAGCATGATTTGTGTCCTGACAGTGGAATAGGATTCATTTAGGCCTTTCAAGAAACGTATAACACAATCACTGTCTTGATATGATTTAATAATGCTCAGTATATCACAGTGACATTGAGGATGACATTTGTATTTAGGCAATGGTCTTAAATTGTGAAATTCTTCCCATAACATTTTTAAATGAGTGTAATAATCACAGATAGATAGACTTTCTTGTCTGAAACCATAAATTTCTTCTTACATATCTGAAATTTGAAAGGAATCTGTTTGTAAGAATCTATCATGCAGGTCTTTCCATACATCAACTGTTGAATCCAACCAAATGACACTTTGGATAATACCATGGTATTGCATCTTTCCCAATATACATAAGTAGGATCACCCATATTCTAGAGTATTCTTATTGTGCGATGTTGTAGGTCGTTTTTGGCTTAGTTAGCTTTCTAGAGTGTTCCGCGCGTCTCTCCCTCTTCTTCTCTACTGCGCTCTTAGTTGGCTTTCTGGAGTGTTCAGTGCGTCTTTCTCTCTTCTTCTCTACTGCACGTCTCTCTCTCATCTTCTCTATATCATGTAATCGTTAACTTATTGTCAAGCCCAAACGTGGGCAATGTTTTGAAGAAGAAACCATTTGCATCAGTTGCGTCAGCTTGGCAGGAGAAAGGTTGTGGATCGTACCCATTCTGATCCGTAGTTGAACAGACTATACTGGTCAAAGCTCCTACATTTTTTACATAACAAAGTTTTAATAAGGGTTTAGTAACACAAACAACTTAAAGAAACACGAACTTTTATGGAGGAAATTAATTTCCTTTTATGGCACATACGTAGAGCCTGATTTACAAAGAACAAGACCTTAAATGCCAATAGGAAGTGGCTTTTCTACTTTTGTAAGGTAAACATTTGTAGCCTTGTCGTTAATTGGTTTTGCAACTGTTGATGGTTTTAGGCTATAGTGTTGGTTGACCTAGCTGTTGTCTACTTTAGGTTGGGGCTATATTGTGGTTTCACCACAGCAGTGTCTGGTTTCAAACTGCGAAGTTGTTTGTAATTGAGAGGTGTAGGTTTCATGTAATAAACCTTGTCAGACTTCACATCGTCAGATTTTACTTTTGGCGCTATCGAAATTCAACCGTATGGTCTCAGCAGAAAATTTTTTTTTGCAAATTTTGAGCTGATAATTGATTAATTTGAATAAATAAAAATATAAATTGTAAAAAATGTACCTTATTCATCCTCTTATTGAAATCTTTTGAAAATTATTTGTGAATTTTCAACCACAAACTATTCTAATATCTATTTTCTGGTAGTATTCACAAAACAATTTCTCAACATCTTTTTTAGAGGAAGAATGTAAGAGTGCTAGCTTTTTTTATTTTCTTCCTATTAATAGAAAAATCATTTGGGTGTTTTGTAATTTTATTAAAATTAAATTCCTTATTATAATTAAAGTCATACTCTAATTATAATTAACTTAATTTTAATAAAATCAAATATCTTATATTTGATCCATAAAGTTTCTCAAACTTTATAATTAAGTCCAACTTAATTAAATTATTTTTTGGTAAATTAATTAAATTGTTTTTTCCTTCACAAGCTGCTCTTTAATAGGTAACTTATTAGATTCTTAATATATTGACAATGATTATAAATTATAATTTTAATTCACAATTAGAATTAGATATATTAAAAGTCCTTTTAATTTATCTTTAATTCTCCAATTAAATAATTTATAATCATAGGTCAAGATTGACGTCTAGTAACATGTCATAACCACCCAAATATCAAAAATATCAAAGTGATTTAACTTAACCTGTTCATGCATAGTTATAATGTATAATTTAATCCTTTTATCATCCAATATTCCAATTGGACAGAGTATAAATATAGTGTCTACTCTTTTATTCTAATCATGTTTATTCTTGCTAATTAGCAATTGATTTATAATTAAAATTTGAAAATACCTTTTCAAATGTCAATTAACTTTGGCCAAAGAATTTCATAAATCACTACTAATCAAGAACAGTGGAACATTCTTTCTAATTACTTTAGAGTGAGAAATCATTTATTGACTTACTCAACTATATATCTCTATATGGTTCATATTGCATCCAATTACTATCGACTGAATTATCCTATGACGGTTTATAAGTAACATCAAAATAAAATAATTCCTACACAAGATATCTTGGTAATCTCAAATTTAAGGATCAATTATACAATCATCATTATGAGAAAATTCACAGACATATGAGTAATATTTCATTTGGGGTTCTCATTGTCAGATCAATTCAGGGACTTATTGTCTAATAATCACCCACACATTAGTTTAAGTATCTCCATACTTTAATTTATGAGATTAATTATTTTCTTCATAAGAAAGAAACACGATGTGTGCTAGTTTTACCTTTTCAACAATATCCCGTCTTGATAAAACTACAATTACAAATATTTAGGAATAATACGTAAATATAAATTGAATATCACAATTATGATCTCATCATAATTTCAGTTTCACATTAATTATTTCAATGATTTTATCTTTAGTATTAAAATATCAAATGTAATTAATAATTGTGGCTAAACTATAAATAAAATGATTGGTTGTAGAGTATAAACTAACCTGTGCATCCCCATAGCCAGGTTTTACAGCACCTAATGCTGGCTTTGGACCATAACCTGAATCAGGCCTTACGAGGTCAGACGATGGATTTTGACCATACGATTCATACTCCTCGTCTGAATTCTGTTGGTTTGAGCCATAACTATAACTATATATCAGCATAGGTAATGACTAGCAATGAGAAAAGGAGGATAGAAGCTGAAGGAAAAAATTGGCTAACAGAATTATTTAGAGGCATTGTTGTTGAGTAATTATGTTGCAATGCAAGGACAGAAGATATGAACTGTGAAGGATTGGATTGGATTGAATGGAGAGGGGAACCATTATCATTCTCTTTTTTTTTATATAAATCGAAAGAAAGCAAAACAAATTACATTATGAGTCTGGGGAGACAAATCCCTGATAAATCCTCTAGAAGGGACTGAGCGACACTCAATGGGTGTAGTGTGTAGGTAAGTGACGCCGATATCAAAATGAACTGCGTAGTTAGCAAGCCAGTAGGTGCTTCTGTTGCTCTCTCGATAGATGTATCGATGAACAACAGACCAGTTTCATGTAAACAGTTTGTTAATGCCCATTATAATGGGATTGAGAGCCCGTGATCAGTTGGCAGAGGAAGAAAGAATATTTATCACCTCGATAGAATCCACTTCAAGCTCGATCTAGCGATAACCCAGATTCCACGCAAGCGTAAGTCCCGTAAAAACACCCCAAAGTTCTGCAGACACTGCTGAGCACCAGCTAAGATTTTGAGTGAAGCCGCTAAGCTAGTTACCTGCACTGTCTCGTAGTAGTCTTCCTGCTGTGGCTATGGATGAGGACCTTTTGCATGCTCCATCTGTGTTTAATTTAACCCATCCTGAGGGAGGTTTGCTCCATCCAACGAGTTATTCCTATCGAGGGCGATGTTCGACATCAGATCGACTTTGCCATGCGGCGGACTGGTGGATCAGATCTGCATAAGACAAAATAAGAGAAACTGGTGATCAGTAAGGCCAAGTAAAGTGTTCATCAAAGAGGGACAAATTCCTCCATTTCTATAAGAACCAGCAAGTAGTGCCAAAGATAATCGACCAGTCACGACCAAGCGCTCGTTGACGATTTCAGAAATTCGTAGTGATCCATTCCCGAGGCGTCATAGTAAAGAAGTCAGAAGAAATGATTTGCGAAGGAATTTGTCACACTTGAAGAGCTCTAGCACAGTCTCGCACTACGTGAATCGAAGACTCTATCATACGGCAGTGATAACAGATGTCGTCCGTAGTGAGGTGTTATGCTCGTGTTGTTGATTCGTGAGTAACCGGTCTTTAGCGAGGAGCCAGAGGAAGGAGCGAATGCGTTGTGGTCCCTTCCACTGTTAGATTGCCTTCCAAATACCCTGAGGCAAGGCGAGGCATCGCCTGACCCATTATCATGGAATAAATAGAAGCTATGGTGAATTGTCCAGTATCGGAAGATCCCCAGATTAACTTATCCTGACCAAAGAAGGGTTTTGGGGGAAATGTACCAGCTATAGCCCAGCAAATCGACATCGGGAGGTAATTACGAATAATTTTCCAATTTCACGTACCATTTGTGGTCACAAAATGTTGGACATTGCGGTTGGTAAAAACATCCGGGATTAGGGTGGTAGTATGGGTAAGGAGAGGTCCGACTCTCGCAATCTAAGGGTCTTTCTAGAAGCGCGTCTTCGTGCCATCTCCAACCATCCATTTCATGCCCTAACGTATGATGTGCCAAGTTGCCTTTATGCTCCTCCAGATCATTAAGCCCCCGGTTGCATCGAACAAGTACGGAAGATTAGTGACGTCAAAGTTGTATTTGGCAGAGAGAACTTTGACCCATAATGCATGTGGCTTTGCAAGCAGGGTCCAACCTAATTTAGCTAAGTAGGCATCATTGATCTCGTGGATTTTTTTGGATGCTAAGACCCCTAGTTTTTTCGGTCTGCATACTTCCTCCCAGTTGATTAAGTGGATCTCTTTTTTGTTATTCGACGAACCCTATAAAAATTACCTTATAAGTTTCTCCAGCTCATCCTAAAGGCAACGGGCCGTTATCGTTCTCTTTAATAGGACAGACTGTTATTAAACAAATCTGAACACTACTGTTGAGGAAATATAATATATAACAGATAGTCGGTTGACACGACAGGGTACTCACACCTGAAGAACTGTCTAGACACTTAGTTGGCACCTGATTAAGCTTCAATGCTTACCAAAAATGTGAGAAGAAAAAACAAAATATCCTAAGCCTTTATATTCTCGATTGCTCATTATAATTTCAAGTGGAACCGTTTGAGAGATTCCCTTCTGCGTGACGTCTGAAGGTTTCATTATATGTCAACCGAACTATATTCCCTCAGGCCGACCCAAACAAGGACATTGGACTTGGGAAATAAATTGATCTAACTTTTGCAACTACTGATTAACTATATTTTAAGAGATGACTTGATTTACCATAGAGGTTGTGTTGCATGTCCGTCTCGTACAACTTTCTAATCACAAATTTGTAGACTTGCCCTAGAAATACCAAAAAGTAAAGTATTTTGGGAAGAGTGTAGTCAATAAGACCGTCTAGATGGAACCGCATAAACTGTTGGTCATCTAGGGATAAGAGCAATCGAAAATTCAAACCGTACTTAAATCAGGGAATCTGTAGTAGTTTAATGGTTGAATTTAAGAAGCTAAGGACAAGGATTCTTAGACTCACGTCGTCCAAGTAATGTCATCCCCTAATCCATCATGCAATCAAGTAAGTTCCTTCTTCATAATATTTAATTTGTCACGGAAACACCAATTATGAGCTCAACTTATATAACAAGCCGTGATGATAGTTCCTCTATGTTACCATAGACATAAGAATCCATAGCCCGCCTGTCCTTCAGTTGTGCGGGCAGATCATAATTAATTATGTCTTCTAGTCATGTCAATTTGGCCATCTTTCTGCTTCTCTCGTGGGTGTTTATTGCTTCTGCCGCTGACGTTGGTTACGGCTCTAAACCCATTATCGAGAAACCAGAACTAGACAAGGACAAGTTACTGACATCTCTGATTGGTATTCAGGGGCTTGTTTATTGCAAAACAGGCACTAAACACTTCCCTCTTGAAGGTAATTCCTTCTCGTAATAAACCTTTAGAGGTCTGGAGTTCTAAATGTCAAAATTTCTTTTTTTGTTAGACGATAGAACACCATTACAACTTTTTTCTCTTTTACATTCATCGTTTATCTATTTCTAAACTGATAAAAATCGTATGAATATGAGAGCAGGGGCTGCGGCGAGAATAACATGCATATGCGTTGATGAGTACGGTTACGAAACATCACCTATGTCCTTCCTCAGTGGTGCGACGGATCTTAAGGGCTACTTCTTCGCAACATTATCGCCTTATGAGGTGCAAGGGAACTGGAAGGTCAAAGAGTGCAAGGCTTTCCTTGAACTATCTCCTCTGGAGACGTGTGAAGTTCCGACCGACATTAACCAAGGGATTAGCGGAGCTCCTCTTGCTTCTTACCGATTCCTTGATGAGAAAAAGATGAAGTTATTCACGGTTGGTCCTTTCTTTTATACCTCGGGGCCTAAATCAACCTCGAATCGTTATTAACTACTAATTTTGGCATTAATCGACTGTATTTGCAACTGAGAGTACGTCAGTGTTGTAATCAACATTTGCTTACCGAAAAAAGACGCAATAATGTCCATGTTCTTGTAATCTACGTTTCGAGTTGAACCCTTCGATTTCTATATATTTTTGTTACAGCCAACACGAAATATTGTCATTTGGAATACGGTAAAGCTCCAGCCATACACCATCATAAACTTCTAGTTACATCTTTACTAAAAAAATTTTGGAATAATAACAATTAATCATTACTGACTCGCATTTCATACCATTATTTTTATAGTTTATTATGATTTGAATTTTATCAAGGAAAAACTAAACTTAATAATTTTGAAAATTAAGGTATATCCGCCAAGGATATATTTGTATAAAAGAAAAATAAATAAGCTAGCAAGAGTTTATAATTAATTATACTTATATATATATTAAGTTGATTTATATATATATATAATATGTAATCGTCAACAAGTAGATTATTGAATCAATAGTAAAATCAACTGCTCTTATTAACCGCAACTTAACTTAAACATAATTATAATAGGTTATATAATCCTTTCAAAGTTTAAAATCCAAAAAAAAAAAAAACATCGACACACATTCTAACATACTTGTGTCTCATATTACGGCTCTTACTATTTCCCTGTTATATAGGTTTAGATACGTTCGTACTCCAAGCCATGTCTCCTTCGAAAAACCTCTCCAAACCAACGCGATCGAGTTTAGCTTATATCTTCATCTTTGAATTAGACATATCAATGAATTGGATCGGGTCTGGGTTGAGATGGCCCGTAGGTCAACCTGTGGCTTGCATTGGCTGGATATGCCAGTCCGTGGCTCAACCCGTGAGCTAGCTAACCGACCGATGGCCAGGGCTATGGCCAGGTGGGCCACGGGTGGCCCAGCCCAGCCCGACCTTCCTATTTATTTTTAAAAGGAAAAAAATTCAAAACGACATCATTTCAAGAAAATGGGGGGCTCGCGGCCCTCGCTGACCGACCTTGGTCGACCCGTAGCCTGCTCAACTCAAGTCAAAAATGGACCGAGCCAGACCGGAATTGTCATCCCAACTTTGAATTCTATAAAAGGACACACCTCGCGCATGATCGTATATTAGACTGTCTTCACTCAAGACTTTTAATTCAAGGTTTTTTTTTCTTTTACCCTCAACACGACAACAGATAAAGTTATTTGTGACGAACCTAAACATTGCTAAACATTTCAAAATAGTCGTCGTCCCAATCGTCGCTGAATCCCGGTAGGAAAATAACATTCACGATGTTTTCGTAAAATCATCATAAAAATTTTTTTCGACACAACAAATTCGTCGGTAAAAAATATAACCGACGAGAACTTAGAACGTCGTACATAGGTTTTTGCAATATTTTTGTTTTGTAGATCATAAAAGTTATTCCCGACTAAACAGTAGTCATAGGTAATTAGTTTTGGTGACAATTTCCTTTTTATAGCAGAATAGTTTTAGCGATTAATTATTGTTACAGGTAAATGTTTTTAGAGACATTCCTACAAATGTCGCTAACAACCTTTTGTGACGATTTTTTTTTGGCAACTAATAGTTTTTGGTGACGATTCTACTTTTGGAGGAGAATAGTTTTAGCTACTAATTTTTTGTTGTAGGTAAATATTTTTAGGGACGTTCTTGTAAACGTAGGTAATAACTTTTGGTGACGATTTTATTTTGGTAGCTAATATTAATTGGTAACAAAATTTTATTTTAAATTTAAATATTATGTTAATTTTTAAAAACAAGTTTTTTTAATTTATTACAAATTTTAAGACAGTTTGAAATATAAAAAATGATTCATTTTATAATTAATGTTGGTGACATATTTTTAGATAATAATAAATGACTACAACAAAATATGGAGTTTAATGATACAAAAGGTGGAGTTTTTAGACTTTTTTGTATCTTAAAAATAATTTTAGACGCTTTCTAAAGTGTAGAAAAAAAAGTATCACAAAAACTATTTTTGACAGTTTTCTTAGACACATAGATGCGTAAAAAAAAACATACAGTTTTTACGCATCTAAACATTGAAAATCTAAGTGTCGAAAATCTATTTACACATCGATGCGTTGAAAACATACATTTTCGACAATTTTCTTAGACACATAAATGCTATTTTATACGCTTTGTGTAAGTTTTTATATGCTTTTCTCTATCGATATTTTTCACTTTTAGATAGTTTTTTACGTCGAAAAATTCCACCATCTTTGAGTAAAACAATAAGCTTACAATTTGCCTTGTGTATCTTTTTTAAGATCACTCATATATTATTATAATATATTTTAATAAATTATAATAAATTAATCACATATTTATTATTTTAATAAATTTTACAAATTAATCTAAAATATTATTATAACAAATTAACATTTTTGTTAATCAATTATTGCCACTTTGACTTGAAGAATCAATATATTTATTTCATTATTACCCTTGAGGTTTGATTACATTACTTATAAGGCCTTCCTCTGCAGAAGTTAGGACAGATGCAACATTATAAGCGTTTGTGCTCATTAATCATATGAAAAGAGAAAAATGAATTCAATAATTTATTTTGTATACACAAGAAGTGCAACCCAGTACATATTAGATATCTTATAGTATTCACAACTAAGTCAAACAAAAAGAACATGAACTTTACAACTACAAATCTCAACTTCAAAAGAACATCTTCAGTACATTTCCTTACGAGTCAAACCTCACATTCCATCGGCTGTTCATGTCTGCATTTAGAGTCCAATTATTTTCCTTAATTTAAAAATAAGGCACTTGAAAGATAGAGAGAAGAAAAATAATTTATAACACTACAAATGCAAGTTAATTATATGATTTAATTGAAAATTACAATGTCAAACTTCTGGATTAGCTAAGAAAGCAAAACGAAGTGAAGCATATTTGGCAAAATTGTACCATATAACTTGCCCAGAACATCACGACTACATATAAATGTATCAAGCAACAAGAGTTACTTTCAAGACCAAGCCATTTTGCTGTCTTATCATATGCCTCACCAATTGCATCATCTATAGTGGTCCCAAGCTGTACATATTGACCAAGTTCATGTGCAAGAATAAGAAGATTGTGTCCTCCTAAGAAACATGAGAGCAAAATAGACACTATAAGAAAATCACGTAATAGCGTCGGAATATTTCCGACGGAAAAACGGAACGTACATATTCCGTCGGCAAATAGAATGTTTTATCGACGGACAATACATTCGTCGAAAATACTGTAGGAAAAACTTTCGCGCAAAATCTCCGACAGAAAATAGCAACGCCAAAAGTCACGACGACGGGAAAAAATGCGAGAATTGTTCCCGCAATTTAATTGCTTCGCCGATTTACCGACGAGAAACCTACCGTTAGTATTTAGCTTTCATTTACTGACGGTCGAACATTCCGTCGCCATATCTTGAAGCAATATACCGACGAACAGTCTTTTCCATCAGTACATTGTTTACAGATGTCGTCGTGTCGATAAGAAAGGGACGATACACCAACGACATAAAGTTTTCGTCGGTAACTGTCGACATCTTCGTCCACCCTTCGTTGATATAACCCTACTATACTGACGGAACATCTGACGTCCGTTGGTAACTGTTTTATGAACAAATTTGACCGACGGAACTAATATTCCATCGGTACACTTGCCGACAGTTACCGACGGCAGATGATATTCTCGTCGGTAACTGTCAGTAGCGAAACCTAGTTTGCTGACGGAATAATTTTCCGTCGGTATTTGAGTTTCTACTGTAATAAAAATGCCACGCTTTTACCGACAGAATGGTCTTGTCCGTCGGTAATTGTCGGCGGATGCGTATTCTAGAAACCTAGATTGCCGACGGAATGTTGTGTTCCGTCGGTAATCCAACGGCTATAAATCGTGCTCGACTCCCTCCCCTCCCTTCGCGCCTTCATTTCTCTTCTTTCCTTACGGTTCAGAGTTTTCCGACTCCTTCTCTTGCATTTTCTGATCGTGTTACGATTATTGTCTTACTCATCGTGCGTTGTTTGAGGTAAATTCTCTTATAAGTGTATTATTTTACAAAAAAAACATGTTTTTAAGTTTTAAACGTGAATGTTTGGTTAGGTTGAGATTATACATATTGCGTATAAAGTGTTTGATAAAATGCCTTTTATGATATTTGAAATGTTTTTTGTAATTTTTGTTTTAATTTGAGAATTTGAATATGTAATTTT
>JAOTAY010000004.1:7239281-7260174 GCA_025629805.1 Erythroxylum baracoense
ACATTCTAATTAATTCCTAACCAAAACAAATTAATCAAATTAAACCTTAAAATAAACTAAATACATGCTTATTAGTAGGAAAAGAAATCGGGGTCCAACACTTCGAGTCTAAGAAAGTATTAAAGAATACCTAGATATTTTATGGTGAAAGCGAAGTGAATAACATCAATGATGGTTTAAATGAATTCTTGTGAAGAACCAGTCACTAAGATATCATTCACATAAATAGGAGAAAGGTGGTGTGAATTGTGTGGAGTGAATAAATAAAGAGGTACTAGCTTTGGATAAAGTGAACCTAAGGTCAGCAAGTTTATGACTAAAATGATGAAACCAAGCTCTAGGGGCTTGCTTAAGACAATAAAGAGCTTTATGCAGATGACACACATAATGAGGATGATGAGGATCAGCAAAATCGGGTGGTTGTTGCATGAAAATAGGTTCTTGTAAGTTGTTATAAAGAAAAGCATTATTAGCATCAAGCTGACAAATGGATCAATTTTTACCTAAAGCAAGTGTAAGAATGAGGTGAATGGTAGCTGGTTTGACAACTAGACTAAATGTGCCTTTAAAATCAATACTGAGCGATTGATGATAGCTTTTAGCTACCAGGTATGCTTTATAGCGATATAGGAAACTATTAGGATTAAACTTTGTACGAAATACCCACATACAGCTGATAATATTTGCACCTAGAAGAGGGGGAATAAGGGACCAAATATTATTGTG
The DNA here is from genome assembly GCA_025629805.1 of Erythroxylum baracoense. Lineage (NCBI taxonomy): Eukaryota > Viridiplantae > Streptophyta > Magnoliopsida > Malpighiales > Erythroxylaceae > Erythroxylum > Erythroxylum baracoense. The sequence continues at coordinate 7,240,008 of JAOTAY010000004.1, forward strand.
ATAGAGAGTTTTGAACTCATTTAGCATAGCTTGTCGCCAATGTGGAAATTTGTTTGCATAAGAAGTAGGGTCCGGATTAAGAGACGTAGGAATAACGATGTTGTAAGTAATGCAGTCAGGAAAAGATTTTAGAGTCAAGTATGGTCCCAAGTGAGAGTGACCATTAGATGAGATGAGGAGGATGATGGTTGAGGAACAAGTGGAATAGGCAAGGAAAAGGGTATAGGAGGAATGGGTGAGGCAGAAGTAGTCGAGACTAGTGAGAAGGGAGAACTAGAAGGTGGTGGAGGAGTAGACGATAATGGAAATTGTAATGGTGAATAGAGAAGTGGTGGAAGGGGAAGAAAATTAAGTTTCAAGAAATAGGAGTTGAGTTGGAGATTAAAAAATTAATTTTCAAGAAATCTAACATTTCAATAAATATAAATTTCATTGGTGGAGGGATGAAAACAATTGCATCCTTTATAATTAGAGGTGAAACTTAGGAATACACAAGGCATGGATTTGAGTGTGAGTTTATCAATTCAAGTGTGAGCAAGAAAAGGATAACATATGCAACCAAAAACACGAAGATGATTAAGATTGGGAGAAGAATTGAACAACATTAATGGTAAAAGATTTATAAGGTAATCAATAATAGAAAAGTTTTTATGCTAAAATAGCTTTAGAGGAGAGCTGTGAACAAGAAAAGTGATTCCTATTTCAGTTATTTAACAAATTTTAAGTTCAACAATACAATTTTGTTGTGGGGTATTAAGATAAGAAATAAGAAAAGAATGTCATGAGTTGTGAGAAAAGTAGCAAGCGATCCTTTGATGAGTTCAAAAGCTCCATCATATTGAAACATTTTGATTTTAGTTGAGAATAAGTTTCTAGCAGTAGTTTTGAAATTTTGAAATTTTGTAATGCTTGAGATTTATAATCTAGAGGAAAAATCCAGATGTAACAACTAAAATGGTCAATAAAAATTATAAATTATCATAAACCAGAAAGTGATAACAAAGATGATGGTCCCTAAATGTTACAGTGAATAAGTTAAAGAGGTGCAGTACAAACTCTAATAGATGTAGAAAAGGGAAGAAGATAACTTTTTCTTTGAATACATGAATTACAATGAAGATAGGTGTGAGATACTGGATCAGATGTAAATAATTTTGAAAATTTTGAGTACATGAATGACCTAGATGTTGATGTCAGAGGTGTGAAGAAGTATGTTGAGTAGTAAAGGCTATAAGATTTATGAAATTGACAGGAACCTTAAGAGGGTAGAGATCATTGTGGATGTTTCCACGAGAAGTGGAATCTTAATGGAAAGGTCCTTCACAACATAACAAAAAGGATTAAATTCAATTTAACATGAATTGTTTTTAACAAATTGAGCAACATAAAGTAAATTGATATTAAGGTTAGGCACAATGAGAATATTATTTGTGTGTAATGGATGAAGATTTGTATAGAAAGATAAGGAATCTTTGGAAGTTATGGGGAGAGTGGTACCATTACCGACAACTACTTGATTAGTACCGTGATATGTTTGAATGGAATTGATAATATTATTATTGCGTGTCATGAAAGGAAGAATAAAGCTAAGAAATTGAAAGTGAAGTGTAATGTAATGATTTCTTAATATCTTTTGCTTTACAATGTACATTGTACTTATACACAGTTTGAAATAAGAGTCAATTTTTATTTTATTTAGTCTAAAATAAATGATTAGATTATATATGATTCTATCTAAACTAAGATGATTTGATACAAGGAGGATTTTATCTAATGTAATCATAACATAAAAGATTAGGAAGATGTTCAGTTATCAATTTCAATTACTGATAAATGTACAATAGAAGTTAGGGGTATGAATATTGTTCTGTACTAGCAGAAAATAATCTTCGTACCTTAAGAATTGTTCCATTTATGGATACCGATCGATACCCAAAATACTGACATTTATTAAGTAAAAGCAGTAAATTTCAAATAATGAAAGGACAAATTGAAAAGGAAAATAAAACATGTAATATTATCCCTAGCAAATAGCACCATAAGAAAATGGGTATTTAGCGACATAAATAGACGGAATGTGAAGGTTTTTTGTCAACAAGCGAATTTGTCAACAGAAATTACCAACCATATGAGTCATCAGAGAAACGATCATCGGTAATCTTTAACGACATAATAGAAATATTTCGTTGGTAATTTACCGACGATCATGAATTTTTAAGTTCGTCGATAATTTTACTGACGAAATATTTCTATTCTGTCGATAAATATTACCGACGAACAAAGTATTAAAAATCCATCTATAAGTTGTGTTTTGTTAATAAATTTAGCGACAGATATTATATGTGTCGATCAATTTAGCGACGGTCAAGTTGTTGAAGTTCCGTCGAAAAATTTAGCGACAGTAGGTTTTCCATTGGCAAATTATTTACTGATGGGTATGATAATTCCGTCAGTAAATGTACTGATATTGTTTTTTATTTTTCATACATTTAAGTTGCAAATTTAATTTTGATTGGTAATCTTATGATTGATATTTAATTTCTATAGTTATCTGGTGATAATATATTGAATTTTTTCTACATTTAATTTATCTAAACAATAAGTTGAATGATAATATAAAGTATTAATTATCTTAATTGATAATTAAAAAATTATTATCTAAAACAATAAATATGTATTCATACAAAATGACTTGAGAGTAGCAAAACTAAGCTATACAGTTGAAGAAGGCAGATGATCTGACTGATGCGATGAGGTGCTACCCTCCCCTTCAACTCATCCATCTTATTATGGAGCTATATACTCCATCGACTGTTGTAACTGAGTTGCCAGCATCTATACTGTGCTCTCAAGCTGAATGACTCTCTCATTGGGTGTCAACCGCCTACTAGATTCAGTTATACTAGACGTGGAGAATTGCAAGTAGTATATGTTCACAAATAAACCTAAGTCGAAGATCCTTCTATGACGGTCCCTACCACCCACTGCACCAAGATATGCCTGACTCCAAAACTCGTGAAAATTTTCACTGATAAGCCTCATAGGAACTACATCACAGGTTTCCAGCCTATGTAGCATCTTAAGGGTTTATTATGCCTACACAACTTACTACTTCTTTAATTTTTTCAATCAAGTTGGTACAGTAAGTTCGAATTAAAAGAGACATTAAGGTACGTGGCATTGTTACACTAAATGAATCAAGAGAGCAAGTTCTCGTTGTGCCTCTAGGCTCATGGAATTTTTCACCAATAAGCCTCATAGGAGCTACATCACGGGTTTCTAACCTATATACCATCCTATGGGTTTATTATGCCTCAAATCATTGTGAATTTTTTGTAACTATACAACTTATTACTTCTTTAATTTTTTGATTCAATTTCTTACACTAAGTTTAAATTAAAAGAGACACTAAGGTACGTGGCGTTATTACACCATATGAATCAAGAAAGCAAATTCTCGTTATAGTTCCTAGGCTCGTGAAATTTTTCATCGATAAGCCTCATAGGAGTTATATCATGAGTTTTCAACCTATATACCATCCTAGGGGTTTATTATGCCTTTAATCATTATGAATTTTTCATAACTATACAACTTACTAGTTCTTTAATTTTTTGATTCAAGTTTGTACACCAAGTTCTAATTAAAAGAGACACTAAGGTATGTGGCAATGTTACACCATATGAATTGAGAAAGCAAGTTCTCGCTGTGACTCCTAAACTCCTGGAATTTTTCACTGATAAGCCTTATGGAAGTTGCATCGTGGGTTTTCAACCTATATACCATCCTAGGGGTTTATTATGCCTCAAATCATTGTGAATTTTCCATAACTATACAACTTACTACTTCTTTAATTTTTTTTATTCAAGTTCGTATACTAAGTTCAAATTAAAAAAAACTAAGATACATGGCATTGTTCCACTATATGAATCGAGAAAGCAAGTTCTTGCTGTGACTCCTAGGCTCATGGAACTTTTCCACTGATAAGCCTCATGGGAGCTGCATCATGGGTTTCTAACCTATATACCATCCTAGGGGTTTATTATGCCTCAAATCATTGCGAATTTTCTGTAACTATACAACTTACCACTTTTTATTTTTTAATTCAAATTCGTACACTAAGTTTAAATTACAAGAGACACTAAAGTACGTGACATTATTACACTATATGAATCAAGAAAGCAAATTCTCGCTATGACTTCTAGGCTCGTAAAAGTTTTCACTGATAAGACTCATGGGAGCTACGTCATAGGTTTCCAGCCTATAGACCATCCTAGGAGTTTATTATGCCTCAAATCAATAAAATAAATGGATCACAAAACTTTATCATTGTATTCCATACTAAAATAAACTTTACTTGCCATAAGAGATATGCTTATAAAATATATAGCTTCCATATCGTGCTTCCCCATCACAGGCTCGATATGGGGCTAGTCTACACTGATCGGGATCTATTTGCTACCCAGACTTCAACCCATTGATTTAGATCATTTATTGGGCCACTTTATTACCTTTATCTGGATCAAATTACATAACTTAATCAAAAATTTATTGAAAAATCGAAAAATACAATTAATGGTTGTCCAACTTTATGGGAAATGACAAAATTGTCCAACATTCCTCCCTTTGGACAATCATCAATTGTAGTTTTGACTCAAGTTTAAAATAGTTTGAAATCGGTTAAGTCACGCTACTATATTGGTACCAAATTTAGAAATTAGAAACATTTGATCCAAAGAAAATGAAAGCCTATCATTATGTCCTGTAAGACTTTCGATACCGAAAAATATCAAACACATGTGTCATGTGTGACATAAGTCCAATATAATCACCAATTTCGAATACCTTACTAACATGAATAGGAAAATGGAGTATGGCAAACTAGGATGATACTTGTATGTTCTAATATGTATCATCTTCGTTTGTAGGTCTCAATTTCTCCAACTTTATGCTAAATTGCATATGCTAAACTGCAGCAGAGAAATCTTATTTTCTCTTACCAAATGCTAAAAAAATTAGAGAAAACTTATTTTTCTCACCAAATGCTAAACATTATTAGGGAAAAACTTTATGTTTTTTAACTGAATGTTAAACTGCATTAGAGAACCTTTATGGCATTTGACTTTATATCCCCCTATATCATGTTAAATTTATGGATATCTTTACTAAACTGTATGATAGGCTCAAGATCAATCTTTACATATGCCTAATGGCCTTTAAAATGCTTAAGATCAACACAAATCTTAAGACTTTCGTATATAGTATGGCTATACACAAGAACAGTTATTACTGAGGATAAAAAGATGATCATCTATATTAATAAATAATTATAACATCATAATATATCAAAATTTACAAACATTTAAGGAGTAAATACAACAATCCCTAACTACTACTATCTGAGGACCTTAACACCAAACACTAGTGGGTGAAGTCCTTTAGTCAAAGGATTGGCTAACATCTTTTTAGTCCTGATATACTCCACTTCGGCGTCACCTTTCTGAATTGACTCCTTTATCGTCAAGTATTTGACCTTTAAATGATTAGACCATGTGATATTCTCATTGTTATTACTGAACAACAATGTAGTAAGATTATCATAGTACAACTGAATAAGTCTAGCTACCAAATCCACCACAGACAACTCAGAAATCAAGTTTCTGAGCCAAACTGCCTGTGTGGTAGCTTCATCGCATGAAACAAACTCTGGACGCATGGTCGAGGAAGTTCCCAGTGTCTGCTTAATATTCTTCCACGATACTGCACCATCTGCCAATAAAAAAATGTACCCTAAAGTGGATTTGCTATCATCCGGACATATAGCAAAATCGGAGTTTGTATACCTGTGAGGTTTAAATCGTGGACTTTTTTGTATGTCAACTTATAATCCTTGGTACCCTTTATGTATCTTAATACTCGCTTAATAGCATTCCAATGGTCTACACCTGGGATAGCCAGATATCGACCCAGCAATACAACAACAAATGCAATGTCTAATCTAGTGCACACCAAGTATACATCAGGCTACCAACTGTACTAGAGCACGAGACATTCCTCATAGCCTCTCTCAGCTTCATTGTTTGGACACTGTGCTAAATATAATCTTTGTTTAAGATAGGTGCTACAACAAGTCTACAGTCAACCATATTAAACCTTTGTAACACTCGCTCAATGTATGCTCTTTGTGAGAGGCTCAATGAGTGTTGAGATTTGTCCCGATGAATCTGTATACTGAGGACAAAAGATGCTTCACCTAAATCCTTCATATGAAAGTATTTGGCTAAAAGTTGGTTCACCTCATGCAACATGATTAAATAATTTGACGCAAGTAAGATATCATCCATATAGTGTAATAAGAAGACAACTTTGCTCCTCTTGACTTTATAGAATAAGCATCTTTCAACTTTATTTTTCACAAAGCAGAACGAGGTCAAAACCTCATCAAACTTTAGGTACCATTGATTGGAAGCCTGTTTCAGATTGCATATTGATTTAGTCAATTTACAAACTTTTTCAATTGCATCTTGATCCTGAAATCCTTCAGGTTACTCCATATAGACCTCCTCATAAAGGTCACAATTTAAAAAAGCGATTTTAATGTCCATCTGATGTAGCTCTATATCATAATAAGCTACTATTACCATAATCACTTTATGCATTATTCGAGGATCCAGGAGAGAAGGTAACATTGAAGTTAACTCCTTCTGTCTGAGTCAATCCCTTAGCAACCAGTCGCACGTTAAACCGCTCAACTTGACCATGTGTGCCCTTCTTGGTCTTAAATAGTCATTTGCAACTGACAGGCCTGCAATGTTGAGGTAAATCAACTAACTCCTATACCTTATTATGCCTCATAGGTTGCATCTCATCCTTCATCACTTCTATAACACACCACTACCATAGAACATATACCCGAACATCTAGAGGACACTCAAGAATATTCCATATTAAAATGGCATGTTAGAGTAATTACATTAACTTATTATGGCATCACATATAACACAAGTATTCAAAAGATCAAATTTTCCCATTTCATTCACAAACATAACTTACACTGTAACATTACACTTCATAATCCATATATTTACATTTCCAAAATTATTTGAGAGTTTACTACTCTTTTACAAAATGTTCTACATGAAATGAGAAAAGTAATTAAACGAATCTACTAGACTCGTCAAATATCAACTTACCAGACCTTTGAGCCATTCTTGTTTCCAAAATTGACAGTATTAGACGCCTACTAGAATGCCTCAATAGCTAGGTCTCCCTTGTACCTGAAAAATCAATGTTTGTAATTTTGATGAGTTTGTGAACTCTATGAGTTAACCATCATCGATGTGCTCACTCAAGTCAAAACACAAATATCACAAGTGTATTTCTCAATTCGGCAGATGTATCACATAATTCCATATTGAATACCAAATCACAATATACATCATATCTTAGCAATACATCATGAACTACAAACATTACATATAATCATTTCAGAATAATCCAATCATTCATCTCAATCATTCATATCATCAATATGTACACAAACATTACATATCATTATATTAACATAATTCAGTAATACATCGCAATCATTCACATAATATATGTAAAGATGTATATATAAAAATGTAAATGCACATATGACTCCACTTTTATTTTACTTTGTTGTGACCGAGGGCCTATTTATTGTCACGTGTCTGTTGTAGATACTGGGTCCATTTCATATTATGTCCCGTATCAATTGTAGATACCGGGCTCATTAATAACTGAGCTTGTGACTCTTTGTGCACATTTATGAACTTTAAGCTCTTTTTCACACTAGTCACTTTGGTCACAACTCCTTTTATTTGATCATGTATAACAATGTGATGGAATGCATCAATTCATATAATAAGCTATCAACTCTTTCATTCAATGTACACAATCATTAATCACTTTCATCATGCGTCCGACATTCAACATTCAACGAGTACACATTTTCCATATTCACATATAATTTAGAAAGCACTTCTAATACAATCCCGAATATCGAACTCCTCGGACCATCAATGTCCAGAATTATCACAATCATATCAATAATAGTCCAATATCTAAAAGTTAATAAAAACAATTCAGTTATAATGAGAAAACATCTAGGTTAACTCACAGTACGCTCCAAATAAGCTATTGTCTTGATGATCCGGTAATGTCTGGATGTTGACGATCAATTTGTGTTTCTTTTGTCATACAATACACACATATAGTTCACACATTACTAAGTTGATCAATCATATAAATATTTAATCATGCATATATATGTGTGTGTGTGTGTGTGCGTGCGTGCGTGTGTGTGTGTGTGTGTCATGTTTAATGCATACTCATTTGAGCTTTTCAGGTATGTAACTATTCATAAATTTTGACCATTCAAACATCATATTTTGTATACTACCATTTTGCAATCAAGTTTGTACCTTTAAGTTAGCTTAATTTACTCCAAATTCACTAACCATACTTTAAACTTATCCTTGAACATTTCGATAATCAAAAGCCTCTTATAATACACACACAATTGTTACTTTAAATCTAAAATTTTAGTAAGTTAAATATATACTTCACAAAAATTTCTCCAGCAACATATTCTCATACATTTACCCAATTCTCATTCATAATTACCATATGTTCTTCAATGCTCATTCATCCATACCTTATACACCTTACTCATGTCCTTAAGATCATGTTTGCATTAAAAGAAACTCATTTATTCATTTACTAAATCAGAATTTCCAGATTTGAACTCAACCACATCAAAACAGTCCATTCTTTAGATTATGGCATCAATTAACTACATAAACTTATCAAGCTCTTAACTAATTAATCAAGCAACTATCTAGGCTCATTCCTAACCTTGATCAAGTCCAAATATACCAATTTAGAGTGAAATTTCTCAACTGGTTCAACATGTACACAAGGCTGAAACTAAAATTCTAGAATATGTCATCAACAACACTAATGTGTGTAACTTTTCTACCTTCAATACCTCACGAATTTAACAAGCTTAAAGACATCACCAACACCTAAAATTTTCCAGATTTCATGTCCTTTAGGGTTACTTCATTTCAGGTTAATTTTACTTCCATATTGATTACACTAAGGCTTAAAAATTTTGCTCACTTATGTCATTAACCTTAATTTTTTACAAACACACCTACATCTCAAATTTTCCAGATTTGATAACACTTTAATAACACCTATCTTTATCATGAATTCCTCATCAATTATACTTCAAATCCCAACTTAAATCATCCATACAACAGCCCATAATCTACCATTTTCGTATATGCAAAACAAACCAGAAAAGTATCCATTCATTCTCCATTTTCAAGCACATCTTTAACATCAATATCATATACAATCTATCCCAATTCAATCATCATTATCATTCTATTAAAACATGCCATAAAGATCAGAATTCTACTTACTTGTTAAGCTCAAATTCCACCTCAATACATCAAGTTAACCTAGCCCTCCATGTAAGCAAGATCATTACAAATTAAAGGTAGAAGCAAGTTGGTTTTCAATTAGGGTTAAAAGACAACAATAAGCTAGTTCTTTAGCTATCTTATGAAGGGTAAAAGTATGGATTTGGTGTGGCAATTTAGCTAGGCTTAAACCAAAATAAAGAGATGTAAGTTAGAAGCAAATTTCAGTGGAGAGAAAAAAAGAAGATGGTGAACGTTCAGCAGAAACGTTTGCTGCATTAGCTTAATTCAACTAGGTGCAAGGTATCTTCATATTTTAATGACATATGTCATTAGTCATGTAAGCCATTTATCCCCTCCATAAGCTGTCATTCATCACTTAGTTACTAATCTATTTTTCACTCAATAATTGCTTCCATTTGTGTGAACGTTCAGCAGAAACTTTTGCTGCATTAGCTTAATTCAACTAGGTGCAAGGTATCTTCATATTTTAATGACATATGTCATTAGGCATGTAAGTCATTTATCCCCTCCATAAGTGGTCATTCATCACTTAGTTACTAATCCATTTTCACTCAATAATTGCTTCCATTTGTCAATTAATTACCCATATCAAATGTCGCTCATTTATCTATGCCATTTGTCACTTATTTCATAGGCTTAGTCATCATAATTTTTCATGTGTTAATTTGTCTTGCCATGTGGCACTTTTCCTAGTCCAAATATACAATGCAATTCATCAATTTTCTAATTGTAAGAATTAATTTCACGTTCACCACTTGTAACCAATCAAACCAAAATTCAAGACATAAACATTCATAATTGACATCATGATCATTCTCAACCTTTCATACCCTGGAATATATCAATTAAATGCATATACTATCTTTACAATATTTACGAAATCATAATTCATGTGTGTATGCTAATGATATGCATGTGAATGAAATGCACTTCATGAATACTAAAATGATTTGACTCATATGCATTAATCTAAGGCTCTAACCCTTAGTATAGAAAGCGGGCTATTACAATAAAGGTGTAAAAACTAGAGTAAGGGCGATAGGAGGAGATACAAAGCATTTTTCTATAGATATTGGGCTATACCAAGGCTCCTCTTTAAGCCCCTTTCTATTTACGGTAGTGATTGATAAGATTGCCAATAGTATTTAAGGGGATGTGCCTTGGTGTATATTGTTTGCTTATGACATTATTTTGGTAGATGAGACAAAAAAAGGAGTCAATGCCAATCTTGAACTTTTGAGGGATATGTTAAAGTTGAAAGGCTTTAGATTGAGTAGGACTAAAACTGGGTACGTGAAGTGTAACTTTTTGGGACATAAGGTGGTTAACGATGTTGAGGTAAAGATTGGTTCAAAAGTTATACCGCAAAAGAATTGTTTTAAATATCTAGGATTTATCATTTAGAGCAACGAAGAGATTGATGAAGACATAGTTCACTGGATCAGATCAGGGTGGCTTAAATAGAGAAGTGCATTAGGAGTTTTATGTGACAAGAAGACACCACTCAAGTTTAAAGGTAAATTTTATTGTTTAAGTCGGTCATGCTCTATGGGGCGATGTGTTGGCCTATCAAAAAGTGCATAGTCATAAGCTAATGGTGATAGAAATGAAGATGTTCTGTTAGATGTACAAACTTACTAAAAGAGATAAGGTTAGGAATGTAATGGTAAGGGATAAATTAAAGGTGTTTAATATTATTGACAAATTAAAAGAGACAAGGCTTAGGTAGTTTCTCGTAAGGTTACAAGCGCCAAGTTTTACTATTTATAACCTTTGCAAATTCCGCAAGCGCACGAGTAGTTCATATAGTACCTAAGGTGTCAATCCTACGAGGAAGCCTAATCTAGTCCTAAAATCTAAGGTCATCCTAAACTACAATAATTCTAAACAAATAACTAATGCAGAAATTAAATCAATCAACAAGTAATTATAAGAAATTAAAGTGCCGAAGTGAAAACAAAATAGCAATCACACAACCCAATTCGAAATTAACCTAGAAATTACCAAATGAGAAAAAGGGGAATTTAATTCAAAATTAATGGAAACCTAACCAATTATGCAATCACTGACTTAACGGGTCTAGACGGCCTTAGGGTGAATTACTCTTTCGAGTTATAATTCGTAACCCTAATTGATGATCCCTAACTTAAATTATGGAATTACAATCTCTTGATTTGCAATTGGCCCAAAACCTGAATTAGTTCTAAGTTGTCTATTAACCTACTGAGGAACTTATGCTCGTCTCTCGTTACATAATTCTACTAGTTTGATTCAATTATTAACCTATCAATTCACCTAACTCTCGTTAGCCCAAATTGATTATTTTTACCTAGCTCACCCTCTCATTTTATTGCCAAGTTATTAAGAGTAGAATTGAAATCACAATTAAATCAATAAAAACATAATCAATTGATTTTTATTAATCTCAAAAATCAAGATCCAAAGGTGAGTATAAATATAAACTCAACATTCAACACAAACGATTCTCAACACCTATTTCATTCCTATACATAAATAAAACTGAAATAAATGGAAAATATGTAGGGAATGGAGTTGGGGAAGTGGCGACAGTAGGAAACCATCTGTTCTGGGAAGTACGTCGCGTCAAACTCTTCTCCATGTTTCTCTTCCTTTGTCTCCTTCCTCAATCTCTTGATTTCTCTCTAGGTTTTCACTTGAAATTTGCTTAATCAAAGCTTTCTTGCATGACTCTCTCGACTCTCTAAAGACTGCTACCTCTGACTTGTAATTTTCTATTTATACTTTTGAGGCTCTAGGTTAAAACGGTCCAAAAGCTCTTGCAAAACTTGAGTTTTTCTGTTAGCCTGACGCAGGCCATGATCGTGGCCCTACCTGCTATGATCGTGGCCCTACCTGCTATGATCGTGGCCAGCAATTTAACCTTTCTATCACGATCATGCCCCATGTGCACGATCGTGGCCTAGCTACTGCTGGCTCATCCTTCTCTGTCATGATCATGGCCTACTGTGCCATGATCGTGGGCTATGTCTTTGGCCCAAAACTCTTCAAATCTTCTCGGTTCTTCACCATTTACCCCGAAACATTAACAAACATATCACAGTACCTCATAAATATAACATTTAAGCTCAAAGACTTAATATAACACATAAAAACACTAAAAAACTCTAACTAACATAATTAAACCCTAAATGCATACTTAATAATCAAATTCACACTAAATACGTAACAAATTAAACCCTAAAACATCATGCAATTGACAACTATCAAGTATAGACATAACTCAGCATTCAACAAATCTTATTCTCAACAATTATCTCAATTCTATACATCAATAAAATTGAAAATAAATTGGAAAATACGATTGGAACAAAATGGTAGAGGCAACAATGGCGGGAAAGCTCCTGTTTCGGGAAGCACTTCATGTGGCTTCTTCTTTGTGTCTCTCTTCCTTCGATCCTTTCTCAATCTCTCGATAAAGCTCTCCCTAGGTTCGAAATTTTGCACTGTCTTTCTGTTCTTGTTGTTCTATTTGTGTTCATTTGTGTTTAGGGTTGAACTAGTGTTTTTTCGAGGTTCGAAAGGTCGAAAAAATCCCTCGAAACGTGAAGTTTGGAAGTGGTTGTGCATCTACCCAACGTAGGCCATGATCGTGGCCTATGTCAGCGTGCACTATCAAGCCATGATCGTGGACCATTATTTCGACCTGAATGTCTTCCAAAACTCCTCCATTATTCGATATTGACTCTAAAATGCTAGCAAACACATCAAGGTACCTCATAAACATAATATTTAAGCTCAAAAGCTTGTACTAACCTTAAAACACTTAAAACACAGATAATTAACAAACTAACACAATTATAACCTAAACTTATACTAAATGATTGAATTAATAGCTAAACACATATCAAACTATACCTTAAAACATGATGCAATTTACACTTATTAGTTATTATGTAAAATTATGGTTTTATGGACAAGAATTGTGACTGGCCAACAAAGAAGGGGCAATTCATTATCTAAATTAAAATTAATGAAAAGTCTGGACAACCAATGTTTAAGAGGTTTGACATCATATTCAATGAATTGAAGTATGCTTTCCTTAGAGGTTATAGGAAAATAATAGGACTAGATGGATGTTTTTTAAGACATTTCTTAGAGGTGCTTTGTTAGTTATAGTTAGGCATGATGGAAATAATCATGTGTGCCCTATATGTTAGGCTATGTTCGAGGGAGAGAATTATTAGTCATACAACTGGTTTTAAATATTCTTGGTGAAGATCTAAACATAAGTGGGAATTCATATACTTTTAAAGATTCATACTATTTATTCCTATATGTTTTTTGAATTATTATACTTACAATATATTGTTTTATTTGTTAATTTTTTGTGTTTAAGGTTTAGTAATTGTATTCAAGAATCTCTTCCTATAAGCTAAGCATAGAAAATGTGTCTGACATGTTTATACAAATTGGTTTAAATTATATAAGGGCCACATATACATTAATTTATTTTGGCAAGCAAGTAAATGCACAATAGAACTAGAATTTGAAGAGATAATAGAGTAGTTGAAGAATGTATCAAAGAAGGCTTGCGATGACTTCAAAGTAAGGAATCCTGAGACTTTTGTGAAAGCATTTTTTAGCATAAAACAAAAGTATGAAATTGTTCACACACCATATTAGAGACATTTAACGGTTTCATAAAATAAAAAAGCTTAATCAATATGCCAGAGGATATTTAAGTTACTTTAATAACTCAAGGATGAGGAAGAAGATAGAGACTGCACAATAGGAAGCAAGGCATTGTATCACTAAAAGAAACGAAAGTTTAAAGTTCAAAGTAATGTATAAAGTCATTGTTGATTTATAAAGTAAGAACATACCAAGTCAAAGTAATGTTTCCTTTAACTTTTGCTAAATTGTCAAAACAATAATAAATAGCATTCTTAAATCCACTAACAATAACTTGACACTCTTCCTATGTTAAGTATATACTAGGTGGAAAAGTAATAAAAGCTACTTATATTTTATTTGCATCTATATTGTTTAACAATACATAAGATGGTTAGTCCCAAAAATAGTTCAATGGGCTAAATGAATATTGCATAGCAACAAACAAAATATGGGCTCATTACTAATATACCTTTATGTTCACACGTGCATTTTAAATAAGATTAACATATTTAAAAATAATTTTCAAGGAAATTAAACAGTTTTGATAGTTTTCTGAACCTTTTCAAGTAGATGATTACTGATACTTGACTAAACCTTTTCCCTCTTTCTTAATTGTATTCTCTTAAGTTTTAAAGATATGTGTAAAACTTGTCTCAGGGGTACCAATAACTCATAAAATATTACTATAATAAATATTATTATAGTATAGAGCTGCTATCTTATTATCGAAATGCAGTGTTATAGTTTCTTAGTCGACATGCATCAGAATGGAAGTATGTATCAGTAAGGCACTAGGATACACGACATCATACATTAATTAATACAAATCTCTTCCACTGATACGCATTTGAGTGGATAACATTATGAAACTAAATAATGTTACATATCTCTATATTTACAAAAATGCTAATGAACCAGAAATAATTGAGCTTCACTACCAAAAACTTATCTTTAAGGGTTGAAAATGAAATGAACAAGAACATAGAACATAGAATAGAACATCGACCATAGGACATGGCATAAGCATTGAAGTAAAACAAACAATGATAAATGGAAAGAAGTAGACCTTGGGTATCTCTTCTAGGCAAATAAGAACTTAGTCAACTTAAGGAACAACCTACAAAACCAAATCAACAGTTTTGTAAAATAAGGAAACCTCAATTATATGAACACGAATAGATATAAAAAGAAAAAGACAAAGACAAAACCTCAATTGTTAAATACATACCTGCACAGAAGATGAAGGAGCAGGATGGAAAATAATGAAATCTAAGACGACGTACGTAAGTTGAGGGAAACACTAGAGTAAGGTGAGGAAAATAGTGAAGAAGTAAGTAGCATGCCCATAGAGACGATGAACCAACCTGTCAACGAAGATGAAAAGAGTGCAGTTATTTTCTTCTGATTTTTTTGGGTTAAATTAATTTTAAGGATTTCATAAATTTTGACTTATTTTTAATTTTTGAAATAATAAATTTTATATGTAGCACAACTACAATATGTGGCAATTATGTGGCAAAAAAATACTTGTATGACATGCTTACGACGTTATCCAACGTTATTAAAATTAATAGAAAACTTAAAATTTTGTTATTTTTGCTGTAAATTGAAACTTTGAATATTTTAGTTTCGTTTTCTAAGTTTGAGTTATTATTACAAAATTAAGTTAAATTTTTTTTATAATTAATCGTTTCTGTATATATGGACATGAGCTCAAACACACGTGTGCTTCTTTCAGAAAACTTTTGTTACATCAGTGCGTATGGGTTTCAACTTGTATTTTCACCATTGGTTTTCAGAAAAAAGGTACGCTCTAGCACACAATCATGTTTATTTACAGACTTTTAGGAAACATTTGTTTTCTTCCTAAAACTTCAAAACTGCATACTTGTATATGTAAGTCATACATAAGTAACTAATTAAATAAGTTATATTTTGATATTTTATTTATAATTAAATTATACATTTGATCAATTTTAGCCTAATATAATTAACCAGTGACTATAAATTATATTGAATTATAATATTAGACTCATAATTTTGTAAAGTAATATAATAATGTTAAAAATGATATATTTAACTATTTATTAAACTACAAATAATTTAACCATATTTTAAATCAATTTTCAAACAATAATATCATAAGAATGCTCTATATAATTAACATATAGTTGAGTTGTATCTACCTTAGTTTATTAATAGAATGATAATGAATAGTTAAATTTTATCACATCTCCTAACAACGTGGTATAAGTTATTCTAATTGTTAAAACAATTGTTGGTTAAATTAGGACCTTTTCAATATAACAATGAGGAGTTCATCCTTCATCAATCAAAATATTTACGCTTGTTTTTTTCACAACATGAAAGAGTTGAGAAACAAGAGTGCGTTTTGTGTGGAGTGAATGTATGTCATGCCACTGCTCTTTAAAAAGGCAAGGAATAAATATTCTTAAGACAAGCCAAGTTGACTGAAGCTATATATATATATATTTAAAGGATATTCTTCCTCAATAAATAAATAAAATTATTAACATATACTGATTTAGAAAAGATAAAATGTATTAAGATAGTCTATAATAATTTATTTCATAATAATTTGACTTCTTAATCTTTTAAATGAATATAATTATAAATGAAAATTTATTTTATTATTAATTAAAATGTAATAAAATAAAAAATTTATGATGCAGCCCTTCTCAATTTTTGAAAAGATTTTGTATATTTCTAATAATTTTAAAATTATAAAATTAAATATTTAAAATCTTTTTAAAATATGTATAATTAAATTTTAAAATTATTAGAATTTAGATCTTAAATAATTATTTAAATATAATTTATTATTTAATTTTAAATTATTAATAATTTACTTAAAAGATATATTTGATAAATTAATTTTTTACTCAACTTGTGCTTAAAAGTTTCCACATATCTTGACTTCAACAGTAGGCCCACTGTCCGATTAGAAGATGACATACATAATTACATATAAAATTGTTAATTACCAACAGTTTAAAAATTATTAGTTCACTTTTCAGCTTTTTGGTGAGATTTATTTTAATAAATCTTATTGTTAAAATTTATTTATTTATTAATTAATCTGTTAAATTTTAAATTAATAAATTTATATAAATCAATTAATTTTTATTAACAATATCTTTTTTAGTTAAATTTTAAATTTTCCAATAGGTAAGGATATTCTCTTTCAAGCATATTTCAAATTCTTCAATTTTATTCAATCTTTAACTAACTTTATGGTCATCTAATTCTAATTAAATATTTTAAACCTTAAACCTTTTACAAATAATTTGAGCATCATTATAAACCTTTTACTAAAATTTTGACTTTTGGTTCAGGCCAACAAATAATCATCGAGTCCTCTTTTAGAACAACATATATAAGGAGACCTACCAATACTCAAGCAATTAATGAACCCATGAGAAATGTTTCAAATTTATTTTTTTTATTTTGTATCTTCTATCTAATTTCTTTAGTTATCCACTAAAGCAACTATGATTTAGAAGTCAATCCAACACAAATGTTTATGATATATCAGTGAGGAACTCAATAAATCTTTTTAGACTTTAAATTGATGCAAAATTCACTTTTTTTGTGCAACCTAATGTGTGAATTTCTTAATTTAAAGTTCCTAACTATAGTTCCTTTTTGTTTTACTTTTACATTAAAAATATATTGGTCTTACTTTTTACTAGATTTTAAATGTCTAGTTCAAATTGGATAACAGGTGTTCTATTTCTTATCTATATTTTAAGTATTTAAAGGGTATCTTTTACTTTTTTATAAATTAATATTTCATACTAGAAAATTAAAAATTGTAAAAGATAGAAAAAATTGTAAAAGATAGATATTCTATATTATTTATTCTAGTTGTTTATCTTATGACATACTGGATGAAAAGAATAATTTTAGAAGGAATATAATGAAATTCATGACATTCTTTGATTGAAAAAAAAAGTTCATTTTATTTGATTGATGAGGACACCAACCAATTAATCCTAAACAATAATCCTATTATAACAAAAAATAAAAAATAAAAAAAGGAAAAAGGGAAAATAAATGATAAATAATAAATAATAAAGAGGATCTTTTTTATAAAACACCTTGGGATCTTTAATCAATTTTGTGCTTTGATATAATTTTCAAGAGTAGGGGCAATAACTTGTTTCTTATAACGAACAACCTAGATAATACAAGCCTCTACAAGTTTAGATTTGCCCTATTGAATCTTCTGTTCTCCTTAATCGGAATAGGATAGACAATCAATTTCCTTTTCTTAGAACCATATTTAGAGAGTTTCTCATATCGCATGACTCAATAGTTGGTTGCCCTATTTTTCTAAAATCAACCAAAATATACTAATTACATGAGTTCTACACTTAAAATTTTGATTCAATTAATAATCATTTTTATTTTTCCTCTTACCTACAAAAGAATAAAATAAACATAAGCATACTTTTCTAAAAGGTAATTGCCTCAATTTTATATATCATCTAGAATTTTATGTGAAATAGATATAGAACATTTGAAAAAGACCTTTTTCATAAGAAAGAAAAGACATACTATCTTTAGATTTGATGCTACACAGTTGCTCATACTTTAGGAGATTGACTCTGTTACATAATGAGATTTTTTAACTTTTATCTCATATTATGACATAATTAGTTCTTTTTACTGTATTGACTAATTAATACAAGGCTCCTTTTATCAATCAATTAGATTATTTTTCTTTAGCTATAGACTTAAATATCTAGACATATTTCTTCATATTTTGACTTTTATGAAATTTTTTTCTTTGTTGTAAATAGTAAAAATTATTTTTTAGAAAATGGAAATGTGGAAAGCCTAGTGTTTTTTTACTAGGCAATTTTGCTCTTTTCTTTCTATAATGGATAGTCATATATAATGATATATCATGACCATATTATTAAAACATGTGGTAAGAAAGAATTTTGTTTTAATAAGTAAAAAATATATTCCAAAGTTTTGTATATTTTCTATTACTTATATGGATAAAGCCTATGTTACATAGTATCTAACTTTGATTGTAAGGATTGATTTCTAGTTACATAGCTTCATAACAATTCTATAAATCTTTTGTATAATTTCCTTTAGATTGAACATACATCTAGTACGATAGTCATTCAATTAAAAAAAATTTCATTCTAGAATCATATATGAGATTTTCACATTATACGACTCCCCTCCTTTATGTTCATAATAAAAATAATACGTATGATAAGAAAGGGATTGAATATTCTCACTATCAATTGGACAAGATAGAGAAGATAGCGAATATTTTTAAATTTGTTATCAAAAGTTTATAACCTAATATTTTTAAATTTGTTATCAAAAGTTTATAACATCTCAGATATATATCGGTTCAATATGAGATCTCTTATTGAGTTACTCATTTAATGAGCATTCTCAACATTATGCCTTGAGCAGGACTCAAACCTCCATTCTCTTTAGCATGAGGTTTTGAGTCTTATACCATTTCACCACTAAAGCATCTTAAAAGTGAATCATATTTTATAAATATGATATCTATCTAATTTAAAGTACGAAATATATGTTAAATATAGAGACTTAGATTCTTTATGTTGATTGGTTATATCATATAGGGCCCATTCAAACATCTAATTGCTTTAATTTGAATTATTCAGAAGAAACATTATATATATACAATCAAACCTATTTATTGATTTCAATAAAAAGCTTAAATAGGTGAATAGAATAATGCCTCAAATAAGGACACATATATGTAATAAAAAAGTTGCATTACGCCTATTTCTAATCCAAAATGGAAGGGAATGATTAAAGGATCCATATTTAAACATAGTATACATTTAGAAGTGCATAAAGTATCCCTTCTTATTCTTATAATGAGAATCTTAGCATTATAATGAGAATGCATATTAATTGCAGAACCGAATTCGTTGGTCAGTAGATCGATTAAAGCTAAATATTACTCTAATGGGAGGTTGATGGATGCTGTTGTGGGACATAATCCTAGT
>JAOTAY010000004.1:7269216-7283696 GCA_025629805.1 Erythroxylum baracoense
ATACATCTCTAGATAAGATGTAATGATCTTGATGATAAGTACCAAAGTATAAGAGTAAATGGATGTGTTTATTGCTTTACTGAGCTTTATTATAAAGAGTATTCTGACCATGTAAAGTATGATAGAAATTGATTTTATTGAGATGTTATGAATAGTTGAAATCTTATTGAGGCATTAAAAATGACTAGAAAGCATGATGAATATAATTGATTGATAAAGATTGAACAGTATAGATAACAGTAGCAAGAAATCTTCTTTCTAAGAAGACTTCTGCAGAATTAGGTCAAGTAGACCAAATGGTTTACTTCTAAGAATGAATGAATATTGAATGAATCAAAAGTGAATACTAGAGTCAGATAGATATGAGACTCGTTTACGAGAAAAAAATGAATATAGTATAGAGAGTGCATATGTTTTATCTATTGTAAAGTATCCAACTATGTTATTGGATTCTTGAATGGGAGATGATATGATTGCTATTGCTAAAGGAAATCATATCCACAATGTGCTCTATATTCATATATCCAGAAGATACAAATTAGATTTTGACGTTTATGTTTAAAAAATTGAGATTTGCAAATAAATTGAAATGTGTGGAGAAACTAGTATTTATGAACAGAAATTAGAATAAGTCAACAAGAAATTAGAGGAAATCTAATGAATGGAGAAAGTCATTCGAGAAAATCAATCAATCAGGAGACTGAGAAAAAAATGAGATAATGTTACCCCATATGAGGAATTAAAAACACCGATGTAATTATATCATCTGGATTTGGAGATTTTATAGTATATTATGATTTTTCATACCAGAAATTAAGATGTAATCCAATGAAACATAATAAGGTGATTTTGTATGCATCGAGACAATTAAAGTCTCATGAGTTGATTATTTGATACATGATATAGAATTTGCTACTATAGTAATTGCTTCGAGAACTTGAAGACATTATATATACAGTGAAACATTTTGGATATATATGTATATATGATCATTAAAGTTTGAGGTAATTATTGAGTTTGAAAAAATTGGATACGAGACTAAGACAATGGATAGAGTTACTTGAAGATTATGATATACAAATGAGTATTACCATGTAAAGCTAGTGCTTTCATCTGAAGCATTAAGCAAAAAATCCAATAGCAATGTAGCAAAAATTGAGATATTGAGGTTAACAGATCTAGTGCAACGAAGAGCTTAGAATGATTTAGTTAAAATTGGGGCACAATGAAATGTCATTAACCAAATTGAAATTAAGATCAGTTTTGCATAGAAGGACTAAAAAACCTCAAAATGAGGATTCAGAAATTGTGAATCTTATTGAGAAAGTGAAAAATGAATCCGAATTTGTGTTTGAATAGAAAAAATGATACTTTGTGATTGTAGTAAAAAGTACGTGCACCCGATACCGATGATTGAGCAAAGAGATTATTAGAGAAAGCATAAATAGCAACCTATGCTATACATCCTACTAGGAATATGCTGAAACAATATTTAACAGCTAAGGATGTAGAAGAAAGTGACTGTATGTTTGAGCTACCAACAGTCTTAACTATTGGAGATATGTTTAAAGCTTATATTTTGGAGTTCATAGGAACGTGAGGTCAATATACAGTTTTGATAAATTTTTAGCATAACAATCATTATCACAGTGGCATCGGTAGGATACTGTATGAGGTAGTGACATGTAGGAAGTGACAAGTGTTAGTTGCCATACCATATGCCTTAACCCACGACACCCACATATGTTAAAGACCATCCTTAGCTTTCAATCTTACTTTTGCTAAATGCTTTCATCTTCTTCTCCATTTACAATTCTTGCTCCCCACATTCACAACCTTGATTTTTGTTGACAATAAAACCACCCACTTCAAGATCCTTGTTATCCTTTTCATCTTGCTACAAAATGAACCAAATCAATCAGCTCTTCATGCAATCAATACACTTCCAAAATCAAGGTAGATGTAAGATGAGCTTAACACTAAGATGATAACAACTTAGAAGGTAGTATAAGGTAGCTTTCTTGATGCAGGATCATACAAGTACTTCAAGTGACGATGATGATCCAAAATTAAGCAAAAATTCCAAAATTTGAGATGGGTTAAGAGGTATCGGTGGTGAGAGTAGTGAGAAGGTAGCAGAAACACCAAGTGAGCTGGAGTGATTCAGCTCTTGCTTTGCAAGGTATGCTAACTTTGAAGGGACATATATCCTTCCTTAGAGTGACCTACATGGAAAACATAGGAGTGAGGCACTTGTCTTCTTATCATACTGCTAAATGCCACAATTCAATTAGGCCACTTGTCACTTAACCAGTATTCAAAATGTCAATACCTTAGCTATGCCAAATGTCACTGGCTTATAAGCTTACTCATCCAATATTTCATGTACCATCTTGTCCTACCACTTGATCTTTTTCTAATCCAAATGTACATTTTAATACCTCACTTCCCTAATGGTAACAATAAATTCCATCACTAAGTATGATCCATTAAACTAAAATTCAAGATCAAACTAAAATTTAATACGTATATAACTTACAATCATATCATAATTTTAACACCTATCATATATACCTTCATGAATATGTAATATTTCAACTAGGATATAATTTAGGACTTTATAACGAGCCCCTCCAAGCTCACAAATACATATTTTTCAAGGTTCTTTAACGTTCTATACTTTTAGCATTTATCAAACCTCTATAAGCTCTCAACAAGAAATGTATAAAGGATTTAATAGTTTCTCTCAATAGTATGATTTCACTTTTTAAGCCACAGAGAGTTTGATATAACTTTTAAGGATATTGATACTGCTAAGTATTTTACAAGTCTGTATATATCATAAATGTAGTGGCTCTTCCTTAAATAGACATTTTCTTTAACTAACCGTTGCTTAATATTCCATATCATATTTGTAGAAATCTTCAATATTCAAACATTAAGATAAACTTTTTGTCAAAATGTTCGGAGCTAATAATTCGAATTAGTAAGATCCTTTTAGATATCATGGAACCATTTCTAATTAGGTAAGTTTATAAAGAAGTTCCTATAAGAAAGGAAGCAATTATCCTGTGATTATATTTCCTTTTAGGAATTATATCGTTCTCTATACAAGGAAATAAATCCAATTTGAATTTTAAAATATTATAAAGTTTATAATCAAAATTGTTAAACATAAGCATTGAGCTAACAATCTCCCCCTTTTTGATGAAGACAAACAATAATAGATATATTTTCAAAATTCAAATAATAATAAAGGATTTCGAAAGATACCTATAAACTTTATATGTTCTTAGTCACTGTTATAATTGGAAGGAGCCTATCATTTGTATATCACAGATTTAAACTTCGTAAGTTCAACAACATTTCAGCAACAATTAGTAAAATATATCACAATTGAATATATCACAGATATAAATAATGAAAATATATTAGAGATGTAATAGACAAAGTATATAACTATTTTCCTCTTTTGTCATTATAAAAAAATACAGGGAAAAAGATAACTAAGGCATAAAAAGAAAATAACAAGTATGTAAAGACAAACCAAGCAAAAAATTGTCATTAAGAAGATTCATAAATTTTTCTAAGCAAAATCTGCATATTAAGAATTTGATTTTGCATGATGTCTATCAGGCCACGCATTTGATCTTGATTAGAAACAATTTCCTTCAGTTTTTAAAGGATTAGATCATTGGTGCTATGGAGTGTTGCAGGAGATGATTTTTAAAGGGCAGGACCCAAGAGTTATGCTGCTCTTTCAGTTTTCTTCTCAACTCACACATTGACGTTTAGCTTGTATCTAAATTAGTAGGGAATAGAAGAATAAAACTTAGTGCATACCAACCTAGATTATCAAAAGACAATCCATAGTAAGTAAAAATCTTGATTAACAACATCCTATATGGCATACCACCAGTTGTTTTCTTATGACTTCCCTTATCCACCATAAACTTCAAAATCATTGCTGGGAGGTTTATCTTGTTGTCCTTTAAAAGATTATAGACCACATATGTATCCAAGAGACTTTATCTTTCTACTGAACTATTCCTTGGAAAATCTGAAGTAGCTGATATAGATGTAAGCCATCTTGGTAGTAGATCCAAGTGTCTAAATCGAGGTCTCCCTTTATGGGCATTCTTAGTATGCGGACATATAAAGTCCATAACCTTTCCTAGATCAAGATCAACAATGTCCCACTTAAGATATAGAGGGTCAGTCCTACCTATGGGGATTACATGTAAAATGTTTTCCAAAATTTCTTCTATATTCAAGATCTCACACTCACGAACTGAAGAGATCATTGCCAACTTTCCATCAATTTCTTCTTTTTCTCATGTGTGTGTAAAAACATCTAATTAAGTCATCACACACTTGTTCATTCAATTCAACATAATTTTCCCAACTGACAACAAGTAAATGAGAGGAGATGGGAATACTAATTTCATCGAATAGGAAAGGAGGAAAAATGTGTCCTACAAGTACCTTGTACTTCTTATATCGTATTTTGCATCTTGTTTAAGCTTGCATTGATTAAAATGGCCTAACAAGTGTTGAAGATTCTCCTCTTTTTTGTTTCTTCGATTTGATCATTTTTCCTTAGGTATTTCTTTAAACAAGCCTTCTTCAAAAACTGGCTCGTCCCTATTAATTGGGTCCTTAATCTTTTGTTCAACTATAAGCGTCTTGCTTTTTCTTATTTCTTCTATTTTTCTTTTCCAAGTTCCTTCTTCTTCTTTGTTTTTAGCGTCAGGGTTTCTTCTTATTCATTAATTCTTTCAGCTTGCTTTAGGATACTTGCTCTCATCCGTGGTCTTCTTCTTAATAGAGCTAGTTCTTCAGTTGAACCATCATCATTTACAATCTAGTGAAGTTCATGTATTTTCTTATTCTTAGAGTTAGGTTAAGGCATAGTGGAAGGTGGTGCAAAAGTTTTGGAAGAGAGGATAAGCGGAGTCAGAATAAGCAGTGAGAATGAAGGAGAGTGGAACCTTACTTTTCTCACTGGCTCCCCTTAACTAGAAATTCTTTTTCTTCTTTTTCTTCGGCTTTTTCCTCTTCCTCTTTTTCCTTTTCTCTTCTTTTTCTCCTTCTTCTCTCTTTTCTTCTTTTTCTTCCCCTTTTTCTTCCTTTTCTTCTTTACTAGAGTTAGAGACATATTGTTTTTTGTGCTCAGAGGATGAATTAGAGTTTAATTATAGAGATAGCATAGCCAAAATCTGCCTTTTTCTCTCCTCTAGAGTCTCTTGAATGGGCGTTTTCGAAATTTTTGGCTTAGAGGAAACAAAAATAAGTTCAATAGGAGTGTTTAACGATCCTACTATTGGTAATAGAGACAAAGACTCAGAAACTAGAGTTTGTTCATGGAGGAGAGTTTCGCCACGTCTAAAGGAAGTCGAGGCATTTTGTTCGTGTCGTTATGAGTAAGCTTGGTAATGTTTAGGAGAGAAAGAAGAGAGCTAGGGTGCAAAGAGCAAGGAGCGGCACTTCTGAGAAAGAAAAATATGAGTAGAAAGAATTTTGTTTAATGATTCTAGGACGTTGATTTTGTGTGAGGATTAGCAATCATACATGCTAATAAAGGAAGTGTGATCATTTGCATATCTTCTATTAGTTATGTACGAAAAAATTTCAAGGCAGCAAGGGTGCATTTTTAAAAGCTAAAATGATGCCATAAAGTAACTTCCTTTTTAGGACACTTTGTATCCTTAATTTGTCAAACTGAGAGGAGCCTTGTAAAATAAGAGGAGGGGCCTTCTAAACTAGATGGAGCCTACTAAACTAAGAGGAGGTCTCGAAATTGAGAGCGGCCTTCTAAACTAAGAGGAACCTACTAAAATAAGAGGAGGCTTTTAAAGAATCAAATTAGAAGGAGTCTAATAATGTTTGCAAAGAGAAGTAGCATAGAAAATTATTACAAAAATGATATCAAATAGTTTGCACATACCAAGCTCTTTTCTTAACACACAAAATCTATCTTCAGATAGTGACTTAGTGAAGATATAAGCTACTTGATTTTCAATATTAACATGCAAAAGATCAATGATTTCTTCTAAAATATGATCTCTGAGAAAATGATGATTGATTTCTATATGCTTATTCCTAAAATGATGCATAGGATTTTTTGAAACATTTATTACACTAGTATTATCACATAATATAGGAATATGATTAAGGTTCATAGAGAAATCTTAGAGTTGATGCTTCATTCATAATATTTGAGCATAACAGCTGGCAGCTACTATATATTATACTTTAGTTGTTAAAAGCGTTGTGCAATTTTGTTTTTGCAAGTCCAAGAAACTAGAGATCCTCTAAGAAATTGATAGTGACCACTTGTGCTTTTTCGATTGACTTTATTACCTGCATAATCTACATCACAATAGCTAACTATGTTAAATTAATCATTTTTTGGATACCATAATCTGAAATCTATAATTTCGTGAAGATATCAAAAGATCTTCTTAGCTACTTGAAGATGGATTTCTTTTGGATTTAATTGAAAGTGTACACAAAGTCACACACTAAGCATAATGTCTAGTCTTGAGCTTGTAAGATATAGTAGTGACCCAATTATTCATCTCAACTTTGCTTCATTTGTAGCCTTGCTTTCTTCATCCTTATCAAGTTTAGTTCCAGTACACATAGGAGTGCCCATCGATTTGGCATTCTCAAAATGGTACTTCTTTATGAGTTCCTTTGTGTATTTTCCTTGGAAAATGAAGATCCATTTTTTTGTTTGTCTGATTGGTAAGTCGAGAAAGAAAGATAGTTCACCCATTATGCTCATTTCAAACTCCCTTTGCATTAATGCTGAGAATTCTTCACAAAATGATTGATTAGTAGCACCAAATATTATGTCATCAACATAAATTTGCACTATGAGTAAATCATTCTCCTTTTTCTTAATAAATAAGATTTTAACTACCTTTCCCCTTTCAAAGTTATTCTTAAGTAGAAAATTACTTAACCTCTCGTACCATACTCAAGGAGCCTGCTTTAGACCATACAGAGCTTTAAATAACTTCATCAAATATTCAAGTTGGTTTTCATATTCAAAACCTGTAGGTTGCTTAATAAACACTTCTTCGTTAATATATCCATTTAAGAAGGCACTTTTGACATCCATTTGGAGCAATTTGAAGTTTCTATAACATATAAATGCAAGTAAAATTCTAATCGATTCTAGCCTAGCAATAAATGCATAAATCTCATCAAAATCAATACCATCCTGTTAATTATAACCTTGAGCCACAAGTCTAACTTTCTTTCTTACCACTTACCATTTTTGTCAAGTTTCTTTTAAAATACCCAATGAGTTCTAACGATTGACTTGTTTTATGGACGAGGTACCAGATTTCACACTTTGTTTTTGTATTCAGTTCCTCTTTTATAACTGAAACCTAGTTTTCGTCAATAAGAGCCTCTTCAACATTCTTTGGTTCTAATTGTGAGATGAAGGCAACAAAGTTGTTATTAAAGGATGAATTGGTTCTTAGATTTTTAAAGGGGTCTCTTAGAACATACTAATGTGTATCAAGGCTCTCCATTCTCTTGGTGTTCTTCGTTGTATAGGCTCCTGCTGAGAGGAAGAAGCGTGCTCTGTCTTAGCTTTAGAGGAACCTTCTTAATCTTATAATTCCAAAGGTATTATAGGTGTAGTGTTAGGGTTATGTAAATATAGTGCCCTGGAAAGCAAGTGTATTTACATATAACTTAATTTTCTTCCAGTTACAATATTGTAGTGAAAATATTTATTATTAATAAAACAAAAGA
The DNA here is from genome assembly GCA_025629805.1 of Erythroxylum baracoense. NCBI lineage: Eukaryota > Viridiplantae > Streptophyta > Magnoliopsida > Malpighiales > Erythroxylaceae > Erythroxylum > Erythroxylum baracoense. The sequence goes on from JAOTAY010000004.1 coordinate 7,276,993, forward strand.
GTTTGGTTTTAATTGTGTGAGCATAATATAAGTAGTCATAAGGTACCAAGGTTCTTTTGTAAGTAATATACTTATACATGGAGATGTATGAGAAACATGTATATTATTATAATATAAATTAATTGATTCACACTCGAATAATCAAGTTGGTCGCTTAATTATGGTTTAAACTGTAGTGTTGCGATTTACCTCTGTGTATGTAAAGGAGTTTACTTCAAGGGAATGATGAGTTTTAAATCATGACAGTAGTTGACTATCGATAATGGCACTATTAAATGAATCTAGAATCTTGTATGTTTTTAAAGAATAAAGTAGGCTGTTACTTTCATCTTAAAACATACACCTTAGCTTTCGTTTATTACGAACCACAATCTTAATGAGTGGTGAACTTATGTGTGTTTCGTTATAATTCTTGATATGATCGGAATGGACTTTTGCAGGGTATCAATCCATTGTCTACATGTTGGAATTATTAATTTGAAACATGCATCAAGGAACATTCACTCAAATAAAGAGCTTATAGTGATATCATCACTTCTAAATATTTTACAGGGATTAGTGATTTAACTGACGCCAGTAGTTTGATGGACTAGCTACCCATGAAGTCTTAACACCAAGATTAAATCTTATGTGTTAATCACCATGTAGAGTAAAACGAGAGATCTAGAAGGAAAAACCAATATAAGGGCAAAATGGTAATTTTACCCTTTGTTGTGTGGATGGCTCTAATATGGTTTATAATAGAGTTTGTGATTGGACATCGAATTAATAATTTTGAAACATGAATTGCAATAATTTTAAGTAATTCAAGAGTTCAATCAAATGTCTTTAGTGGAATAACTTTTGGTTAATAAGTCAAAATTAATTCTAATAAGATTAAATTAATTTCAGGCTTATTGGAGCTTGAATTATTTAAGTCTAATTAGATTCTCCACTTGGCTTCTGGGAAGGTTATCAAGGAAAGTAAAAAATAAATGGAGGTTATCGAAAAGAAAATGAGACAGTTTAGAGAGAATTGGACGAATTAGATTTGGGCCAATAAGACCTAATAATTGAATTAAGAGTTAATTAAGTCGAGCCTTAAGCCTATAATTAAATGTTGGGCTTATACTAATTAATTGTTAATTACAAGCCTAAAGGAACATTTAATATTGGGTTGCGTTTTGATTTAATTAATTAGATTAATTTAATTAAAATTAAAATTAAAAAGGGAGCAAAACCGAATTCTACAAAATGTAGGATTCGGTAATGCTCTTCATTAAATGGTTTAATGGTTGTTTTTTAATGGCTTTTAAAGGATCCATTTTCGGTGATAGCATTCTTAAGTAATGCTCATCATCATTAAATAGTTTAATGGCTTTTAAAAGATAGAAAAATGTTAAAGAATGAATGTGTGGCTTTTGCTCTCTCCACTCTTATCCAATACATTTGGTAAAGATCATCTTCATTAAATGATTTAAATGGTTGATTAAAGAATGAAGTGAGGTAGTGGAGAAAACATGCAACCCTCTTTGTATTCTTTGATTAAAGAATGAAATGTTGCAATTTTTTTCTATGTATCTTCACTCTCTCGTAAACATCCAAGGTTTTGGACTTGTAAGGACATTTATTTCATTTAGCTTTGATGAAAAAATGAATGTTACGTGATTGTCTCTCTCAATTCTCTCCTAACTAGCCAAACATAGAAAAAAAGAAGGTCTATTTGTTTTTGTCCTCTATACTAATCGGTCATAGAAATTGAAAAGGTCTCATATTTGTTTTTGGAATTAGCCGAATAAAGAAAAGATAATCTCCATTATTTTTCTTCTCCTTTCCTACAAAATGATTTTGATAATCAAGGAGAACAACTGGTAGATCGGATTGGTTAAGGACACAACAATGAGGAGTCGAAGCTGTAGCAAGGAGTCAGTAATATTCTGGTCTTGTTCTTATTTTATTTATTTTTCTTATACCATATTATGTATGGATTAAAAGTATGTTGATTTGGTGTTTATGCTTTTGTTTTATTGTGATTTCAAAAAAAGATTTTAAAATCTACTATTTAGCCAAACCAAGCATGATTTTGTTTTCGATCCAACAATTGGTATCAGAGCTGGTTTTATTATGCATGATTAGGTTTCTATATATGGCATGGGATGGCAATGAAGTTAAATATGTATGTTGCAAATTGTTTTATGTGATAAAAATATATGCTGTGTATGTTTTGGTTTGCTCTTTTGGTTGTCCCTAGAAAATCGATTTACCGGTAAGTTTTCTTTTATTTGTTTGTAACAAGGAGGGTGACCTATCATCGCCATGTTTCCTCCTTATCTTAATTTTTCTGTTTTCATTATTTTTGTAATATAAAAAATTCTGAAAATTTGAAGATGGAGTAGCCATGGATCGAAGAAAAGTAGGTAAATATTTTCAAGTTTTATTTTGTGTTAATGGCAATTTTTATTTTGATTCAATTATCTTAATTCTTGACTTTTTCAAGTTCTGGAATTTTTGTTTTACTATTTACAAATCAGTTTTTTAAACAAAAAATGTCATTAACTCGTTTTATCAAACAGGTCGGGTCGTGCAAGCAAAGAGTTCAAAGCAAAAGATCCAAGTTTAAGAAGAATTTTTGGGCCTAAAGGCCTTGTAATTTTCTTTTAATTTTCTAGGATGGACAACTAAAAGTACCTATTTTATTCATGAGATGAATGGATGGATGGATGCAAATAATATGTGATATTATGTGAATGTATGCCATTTAGAAAAATTACCAACCCTAAGTTTTGCCATGCATTCATTATGTATGAGATATATAATGAAACAATATAGGATGGTTAATAACTTCCATCTAGATAAGATGGGATTAATTAAAACTTAAAGACAGAAAAAGATTGAGTGGGAGAGGATGCTCATGTGAGAGTCTATGGTCTCTATGCAATGGCCCATTTGCAAGTGGTGAAGTGTTACTCCCCACCGGAGGACATGAATCCTAGATCTTACATTGTTTGGGTCTCCTAAAGGATAAGTCCACTCACTAGTGGAAAATGTGACCTCCCATCGAGGCATGGTTTGTAAGTATCTTTAGTGGATGAATCAAATGGTTGCATACTAAACATAGTCTATCAATAACCTACCCATCGAAGCTCTATTAATACATGCATAAACCAAATTATGGCACTTCTCAAAGAGTTAGGCATGAAGATGCTAGGTAGTTTTTTGAGTGGGAGGGTCCCAGCTTTTTCTTTTAATGGATAAGATGGCCCACCGTCAGTTAGATCGTTATAGATAAGAAAATAACCATCGCATAAAGATTTAATTTTTTAGTTTTATTAAATCTATCATTATGCATACGTGCATCATGATTTTATACAAAGTTCTAATATTTTTTACTAGTATGCTCATTCTTTATTAATTTATATTTTCAGACATAATCACCACAATATGAATCCACTCACAATGCTCTTGACTAATAACAAATTAGAAAAGGAGAAAATTTTAATGAATGGAGACGTAACCTCGACATTGTTCTCCAATATGAACAAATTTCATGGGTATTAATAGACAATGAGCCTGCACTTCTGGGTGACAAATTAACTCCTGAGCAAGTCCAGCAACATGAGCAATGGCAGAATGTTGACAAGACTGCCAAGTGCTATATTCTGGCTTCTGTCAACATAATGATGCAGAAGCAACTTGCAAGCATGCAAAATGTCGATTCAATGGTCCATCACCTCCATGAGATGTTTGGTGTGAGGACTAGGTCTGTAACGGTGAAAGCTATCCAAACCTTTCACAATCTCAGATAAAAGCCTGGTGAACCGGTGCGGGATTACATGCTTAAGGTAATCTCTGCGGTTACTAAGGCTGAGTTGCTTAGGGCAAAAATGGATGCAGAAATGTAGATGATCATGATCATCAACAGCTTCAACTCATTTTTTCAGCAGTTTATGTTGGACCATGAGCTTAACAACATGAATTACACCTTGAGTGAGTTGATGAATACCCCCCAAAATACGGAGGAGAAATTAATTATTAGGTCCAATGGGCTAGACGCTCATGTGGCATCTTCTTTTAAGCCCAAAGGCAAGGGTAAACAAAAGAAAAAGGGTGCAAAGAAAGGAAAGGCCCAAACAGGGGTCAATTCCTAACTTATGAAGAAGAAGGCCAAAGAGGACACCAAGGGAAAGTGTTTCCACTGTGGTGAGAAGGGCCACTCGAAGATGAATTGCATGGTCTACCTTGAGACCCTTAAGGGCAAACAAGGTACAGGTTTCCTAATTTTGTTAGGACCTAAAAATGTGGCAGATTCATCTGATTCTTAGATATGAGATTCAGGAGCCACTGACCATGTTTGCAATTCCATACAGGGAGCCAGCCAAGGAAAAAACTGCCTAAAGGCCAGTTTCAAGTTAAGATAGTGGATGGATCCTATGTTTTGACAAAAGCAGGGGGAGTAGTTATTTTAGATTTTCCTAGTGGTTATAGGTTATATTTAGAGGATGTATATTACATCCCGATGGTTGTAAGGAACATGATTTCTATTTTTTGTCTAATAAAATCTAGTTATTTCTTATATTTTGAAAACGTTGTTTCAATATATGAGAATAAGGATTTTATTTGTAATGCGGTAATTAAACAGCGATTGTTCTTTATAGAACCTATTACAGGCTCACTAAACATCACATAATTAATAAAACTAAGAAAAGCCAATGACTCTAGCATTAATTAAAAATATTTGTGGCACTTAAGGATGGGTCAAGTGAATCAGAATAGACTTGACAGGTTAGTGAAGGATGGGATCCTTACGGGGTTAGATAATAATCCATTTTCCACCTGTGAATCTTGTATCAAAGGAATGATGACTAAGACCTTATTTCCTTCCAAAGGAAACAGAACTGAATCTATGTTGGACCTGGTACACACTGATATATGTGGGCCTATGAATGTACAAGCTAGAGGAAGTTATGAATACTTCATAACCTTCATAGATGATTACTCTAGACATTGGTATTTGTATTTGATGCACAAAAAGAGTGAGTCCTTTGAAAAGTTCAAAGAATTCAAAGCTGAAGCTGAGAAGCAGCTAGGCAAGCCATTAAAACAACTTTGATCGAATCGAGGTGGTGAGTACGTTTTTGGACAGTTCCAACAATATTTAATTGGCAACGGAATTGTTTCCAACTTGTCTGCTCCTCAAACACCTCAACAAAATGGTGTAGCTAAGAGGAGAAATAGTACTCTATTGGAAATGGTAAGTGTTCGCTCAAGGTTACATGCTCTAAGTTTCAATATTTTAAACCTTGGTAATTACTGCAAGTGCACAGGTCGTTCGCGTAGTACTTAAGGTGTCGATCCCATGAGGAAGCTAAGTTTGTAAAACCTAATTAAACAACTATTGCAATAATCAAATATGAGAATTTAAATCACCAAAAGAACAAACAGAAGCAACTCAGACAAATAACCCAATTTTCAACCTAGAAGTGACCAATTGAGAGAAAGGGGGAATTTATTGAAAATTAAAGAAAATTTATCCAATTATGAATTTTTTCTGATTTAATAGGCCTAGATGGTCCTAGGGTGAATTACTCTCTCTCAAGTTATAATTCTTAACCCTAATTGATATTCCCTAATTCAAGTTATAGAAATTGCGATCTCTCAATTTGCAATTTTGTCAAAACCTAAATTAGCTCTAACGTTGTCTATTAACCTACTAGGAATCTATGCTCGATCTCTCATTATAAGACTTGACCAGTTTGATTCAATTCTCTACTTATTAATTTACCTAACTCTCGTTAACCTAAATCGATGATTTTTACCAGCTCACCCTCTCAGTTTATTGCCTAATTATGAAGAATCGAATTAAATCACAATAAATCGAAATAAAACACAATAAAAACAATCTTATTAATGTCAAGAATAAATCAACCCAGAGGAGAGTTTAGACAATATCAACACTCTATGAAAAATATTTCTAATCAATCTCCAAAATTCCATACATCAATGAAATCGAAATAACAATTAGAATATAATTTTGAAATGGATCTCAAAGGTGCGACTGTGGGGAACTACCTATTCTGGGAAGTATGTCGCGTCAAGCGTGTCCCCGTGCCTCTCTTCCTTCGTCTCCTTCCTCGATCAATTGATCTCTAACTAGGATTTCACTTGAATTTTTGATAGAGTCTCTCTCTTTTTCATCTCTTGGCTTTCCCTTCATCTGTCACATCATATTCTACTTATATCTTCAAGGCTCTAGGTCAAAGTCAAGGTCAAAATGGTCTAAAAATTTGTTTGAAACTTTAGTTTTTCTGTTAGCCCGACACAGTGCAGATTCGTGGCCCTACCTACCATGATCGTGGCTGACACTTTTTCCTTGCTATTACGATTGTGGCCTGAAGTGCACGATCGTGGCCTGACTTGACACTCTCTGTCATAATCGTGGCTCTTGGTGCACGATCGTGGCCTGGCTACTTCTGGTTCTTCCTCTTTTGTCATGATCGTGGGCTATGTGCATGATCATGGCCTGTGCTTTTTAGCCCGAAAACTCTTTAACTCTTCCCGTTCTTCCCTATTTACCCTGCAACACTAGCAAACACATCAAGGTACCTCAATTTAAGCTCAAAGATTCAAACTAACCCATAAAAAATACTTAAACACAAAAACTAACCTAATTAAACTCTAAATGCATACTAAACACTTGAATTGACATTAAAATACTTATCAAATCT
>JAOTAY010000004.1:7295664-7321366 GCA_025629805.1 Erythroxylum baracoense
CTCATACTATAGCAATCCTCCACATCATCACATATCAAAACGAGCACAACATCGCACAACAAAATATATATACATATGTCAATCCATATGTATTAATTCCATGTGTGCATATGATAATGATGGTGATTTCCATGATGAATATAAAATTCTAATGTATATTCATTACCATGAATATTATTGCACAGGTAGTCCTTCACATCGAACCTAGTGTCTCGATGTGGAGGGTTCTACTCCTGATTGATCTGTAGGAAGAAAAGTATAAATGACCATTAGGATTTAAAACCTAAACCAATTTTTTTTTACAACTCGAGAATATGACCATAATCATTATTAAGGAGCTCTATTTTTTATTTTAAAACAACAATGTCACATTTTACAAAGAGCCTACTGAAAATTTGGCAAAGTTTCCCTTGTAAAATGGACATCCCCAAAAGAATGGTCATTCCTATAATGAGACAATTCTAGAACCACTAGTAATCACAGCTTAATTTAGGGCTCCAAACTACAAGTCTATGCCTAATTGAGTCCATCTTTACATTGCAAAAATTTATAATAAATCCAATCATAATTCAAGTATACCAATTTCTAATTCATACACCCTCATTTAAACTCAATACATCCAGATAATCTCAATATTAATCAACAAGGACTCAATTTAACCAAATTCATGTATTTTTATAAAAACATAACTCTTCCCAAATTTTTATCTTACAAACTATGAAGATTTTCAATATTTTGCTTTTACGAAAATTGATCTACATAATATTTTGGAATTTTTATAATTATTTTCGACCATTTCTGGACTGGTCAGAAAATCACCACTGTTACTAGAGCATATGATACATGTGCCAATGCTAGAGGGGCGGTGATCTTCACCGCCCACCCAGAAATGAAGAGCTCACTTCCAAGAATCTAATGGCATTGATCTCGTGTCAAAATTTATCCCGATTTGCAAGAATCGAAGGATTAAATCTCATAGGTGACCCATTTTTGTTCACCGATAAAATGGGCCGATTGGTGTCAAGTTTGCTCCTTTCCTATGTTTTTTGTGACGTTAGACATGTTGGTGGTGTTATTTTTGCCCAAAATGACTAAGAAAAGAGATTGAGGACTTAACTAAATGAACTAAAACTTCCAGTCATGATTCCTCTAAATTTAGTTCGTTTTTGAAAAAACAAGTTGAGGGGTTTCATAGAACATCTTGAGAGCTTTCCATAGATCCTTATCAAATGGTGAAGTTGTAAGTATCGGAAGTTTAAAGGGAATAGTAACCTATATAGAGAAAGGTTTAAGAGAGAAATCAACTTGAGCTTTCTTAAGCTCAACTAATACTTTTATAGGCTTTTCTCGTTACTGGTCCATTATAACTAATTTAACAAAAATTTAGATCATTACATTCTCTTCCCCTTATAAAAAAAATTAGTCTTTGAATTTAAAATCTCACCTCATTGTTGATATAGATGTGGGTTCTGACTCTGCATATCTAGCTTCATCTCCCATATACAGTCATCTATCATATGATTACTCCATAACACTTTCACCATTGGTATCTCTCTTGATCTCAGCTGACAAATATGATAATCTACTATGGCAACATATTGTTCTTCATATGTCAAATCTCCATCAATCTTTACATTACATGGCTGAAGGATATGAGAATATCTAAAATATTCTTTCTCAACATCGACACATGAAATGCAGGATGAACTTTAGACAGGTTAGGTGGTAACACCAACCTATATGCCACTTCACCCACTCTAGATTTAATCTCAAATGGACCAATGTACCTTGGAGTTAGTTTACCTTTCTTACCAAACCTCATCACTCCTTTAATTGGTGATATTTTCAAATATACCATGTCACCTACTGAGAATCCCTCATCTTTCCTCTTTGGATCCACATAACTCTTTTATCTACTAAAAGTTGTTTTCAATCTTTTTTAATAATAGGGATCCTTTCGAAAGTGATTTGTACTGACTTAGGTCCTATCAATTGCCATTCACTAATTTTCCAATATAGAGGTGATCTACATTTTTTTCTGTACAAAGCTTCATAAGGAGTCATTTCAATACTAGTATAGTAACTATTATTATAAACAATTTCAATAAATGGGAAATACAAATCCCAATGACCACCAAAATCAATACGCACATCTTAAGCATATCTTCTAAAGTCTGGCTAGTTCACTCAGACTGGCCATCTATCTGAGGATGAAAAGCAGTGCTGAAATTTAATCTTATACCTAAATATTTTTGTAACTCTTGCCAAAAAACTTATGTAAAGTGGGAATCCCCATCAGAGACTATAGATTGTGGTACCCTATATAAACACATAATTTTATTGACATATAGCCTGGCCAACTTATTAGTAGAATAAGTATTCTTGATAGGTAAGAAGTGTGCAGACTTTGTTAATCTATCCACAATCACCCATATAGTATTAAATCTAGGATTAATAAGGGGCAATTCAGTCAAAAAATCTATAGTAATCATATCCCATTTCCACTCAGTAATGAGGAGTTATTGTAATAATCCAGAAGATATTTATTGCTCAAGCTTTATTTGATGGCATGTTAGGTACCTAGACATAAATTCCACAATATCCTTTTTCATTCCACTCCACCAGTACACGCCTTTGAGATCATGATACATCTTGGTGAAGCCTGGATGAACACTATAAGCTAGAAAGTGTACCTCCTCTATGAGCTCAATATCCGATACGTATACCCTAATACCTATCCTTAGAATCCTATCACCATCCACAATAAAATCCTTAACTCGATTCTCTTGAATCCTTTAACTATCTTACATAACTGAGGGTCTTTAGACTGAGCAACCTTGATTCTCTCCAAAAACATTGATCTAACCTTTAATTGTGCTAGCAAACATCTTGATCTTGATATCTTCCATTGCAGTCCTTGGTCATCTAACTCGTGTAACTCTTTAATTAAAGTTCTCTTTATAGATTTGATGTGAGAAAGACTACTGGATGATTTTCTGCTTAGAGCATCAGCTACTACATTAGCTTTACCTAGGTGATATATAAATAGAACAATCATAATCTTTCAAACGCTCTATCCATCTTTGTTATCTCAAGTTTAGATCCCTTTACTGAAAATATATTTCAAACTTTTATAATCAATATAAATCTCACAAGTCACACTATACAAATAATGTCTCCAAATCTTAAGTGCAAACATCACAACTGCCATTTTCAAGTCATCAGTAGGATATTTCTGTTCATGCTTCATTAGTTCTTTGGAAGCATAAGCCACTACTCATCCATGCTATATAAACACACAACCCAAACCAACCTTAGAAGCATCACAATACACTATAAATCTATCCAACCCTGAAGGTAAGGTCAAAACTACAACTGATCTTAACCTATCCTTAAACTGCTGTAAACTATCCTCACATGCCTCCAGTCAAACAAATTTAGCATTCTTCTGAGTTAACTTAGTCAAAGGTGCAGTTATTCGAGAGAAATCTTGGACAAATCTCAGATAATAGCTCATTAAGCCTAAGAAACTCCAAACCTCACTAATAGTAGTAGGTCTTCGCTATTCTGTGATAGCTTCAATCTTCTTAGGATCCACTTGGATGTCATCTTTAGATACCACATGTCTTAAGAAGACTATATGATCCAACCAAATTTCACACTTAGAAAATTTAACATATAACTAATGCTCCCTTAACATTTGAAAAACCATTCTCAGATGTACCAAATGTTCTTATTCACTCTTAGAATATACCAAAATGTCATATGACAATCCTATCTAGAAAAGATCTAAGGACCTTATTCATCAAATCCATAAAGGTTGCAGGAGCATTAATCAACCCAAAGGACATCACCAAAAGTTCATAATCATTGTACCTAGAATGAAAAGCAATTTTTGGAATATCTTCTCCTTTGATCTTCAATTGACGATAATCAGACCTCAAATGAATCTTAGAGAAACATTTGGCCCCTTGAAGTTGGTCAAACAACTTATTGATTCTTAGAAGTGGATACTTATTCTTTATCGTCACTTTATTTAATTCCCTGTAATCAATACAAAGTCAGAAGCTACCATCCTTCTTCTTTACAAATAATATTAGTGCACCCTATGGAGAGGTATTAGGTATGATAAATCCCCTATCTAATAATTCTTGTAATTGCTCTTTAAGCTCCTTTAACTCTATGGGAGCCATTCGATAAGGTTAACTTGAGATAGGAGTTGTACCTGACACTACATCAATGTAGAATTCAATCTTCGTCTACAGTGGCAAACCTGACAACTCTTTAGGAAACACATTAGGAAATTCATTACAATTGGGATATCATCAACTAAACCTCCCTCAGTTAAATTATCCCTCACTAAGGCCAAATACCCTTAATAATCTTGTTTAAGCATCTTTTAGCAATAATGAAAGATATAAAGTTTTGAGAAACTTCCCCTTTATCACCTCTAAACTAGAATTCAATATACTCAGGAATCCTAAACATCACCAACTTCTCTCGATAATCCAATGAGAAAATTATTGTGATAGCCAATCTATACCTAAAATTACATCAAAATCCATCACATCTAATAATATTAAATTAGCCACTAATTTTCTACCCTCGATCTACACCAGACAAAAAGGGAAAATAATATCTGTATTCAGGGATTCACCCAAAGGGTGACTACTGATAAAGGAGTTACTAATCTGGTTGCTTGCTAACCAATCCATGACGTAAACACAGGGGATATAAATGAATGGGTAGCACCTAGATCAATAAAACTCTAGCATTAGCATAACAAATCGATACAGTACCTGCTACAACTGCATTAGAGGTCTAAGCATCTTGTGGGTTTAGGGTGAACATCTGATCCTATCCTTCTTCTGATTGCTGAGAGGTCAAAGCCTACCTAAAATTTCTATTACTAGATCTAATCCTAGTCTAGAATCTACCCCCAAACCTACCTCCTAATCCAAGGCCCTGCTGGACTACAATCTGAGATTCACTTCCATACTGCTCCTGATATTGAGGTTGAACCTGATGTATTGGTTGTACCATGCTAGCAGAGGAGCCTTGAGAAAACTATCTTCGAAATCCAGAATTAGGGCACTCTCTAGCAAAATGCCCAATTTGACCATATCGAAAGCAAGCACTCAAAGGAATATGATAAGATCCCTAATGGACTCTACCACAATTCTAACAAGCAGTACTTCTAAAGTGAGAACTACTTCTAGAGCTTTGCCTATTGTGACTGCTACTGCTACCTTCTCTAAGTCCAAATCTAGTTGATCTTATTGGATCCCTACAACCATGTCTATTATTTTTATCCCACATAGATCATAACCTCGTCGAGACTATCCATATTTCTCCCCACTTACACCTATTTGTAGCATCAACAATGGAGAACTATAACTTTCAGCCCTAAAACCACTAGTCTAGTAAGGATCAAGAATGATGCCCTGCATGATGTGTCGCCTCTCCATCTCTCTAGCCTCATCTATAGCACCATCCAAAGTTTGACCATTTGAATGAAGTCCTACATATACGAGACCTAAACTAGTAATGTAAAGTTCCACTATCCATCTCCAATCAGTCATATCCTTTGTGTATCTCATTAGTCGATAAAACTCTGTCGTATACTCCTCAACTGACTTATCACCTCTCCTAAAGTGTAACAATTGCCACCTATAAGCATCTCTCAGTGATAGTGGACAAAATCATCTTATGAATCTCTGTTTAAATTCTTCCCAAGATAAGGTACTCATAATTGACTGAATAGCTTTGATAAACCAATCCAATGTGACTACTTGAATTGATAATTCAACACGTTTGTGAATTTGTATAGGCCATTCTACCCTAAGACTCGATACCGATAAGAAAATCCATAGCTTCCCCTATACCATCAAAAGTAATCATACCAATCATGATATAATGGAAGACAACTTTTGCATCTGTCATATCCTGGCCTCTATTTTGAGCTATCTGCTGCATTAAAGGAATGGTCTAATTCAGAGCAACTATAGTATTTTGTAACCCTGTAATACTCGCACCCTACACTGTTAGCTCATCCTGATCTTGAAAATCTGGCTATCGCATAGCAGCTCTAGGCCTACCCCTGTTCCTTGCCTGTCTGGGTGGTGATGGAGCCGTAACCTTTTTAAGACTCGACTCTATATCTGCTGCTCCTTCGACCTTATGAGTTTGAGCTAAAGTTGTTTTCCTCTGTATGATCAAAGAATAAGAAATTCATTAGATACAATAAAGGGTGTAATAGTACTATAAAAGGATGAAAGCAAAGAAAATGATTTTAAGCAAACATTATCCTAATGCTGCAATAGTTCAAAGAGAAATTTGACTTAATTCTGATCAACTTAGCAACTCAAATTTAAAACCAAGCTCTGATGCCAACCTTGGATAGCAACCACTAAAAGATCAGTAAACTCCAGGTTCACTGGCCCTTAGCAAGCCTAAAATACCCTCAAATTCCTATATATATAATTAAGATAAATTTTCAAAATGATCAAACTCATAATTGTGATAATCAAACAATTCTAACAATATTTAATCCTCAATTTGCTATAACATTTTGATTGTTAATACAAGGGAAATCTAACATATACAAGACTACTGTGGCTTTAAAGTCAAAGATCACTAACAAACATACATCAAATCATCATAAAGGAAGAAGACTAACAAAGTACCCTGTTAAAAGAGATCTGAAAAGAAGATCCTGAAAAATAGTTGAGGGGAGTCAGACCTTGCTGAGTAAATTAATACTATAGTTATGTTATGTATTCTTAAGGATTTCAAATGATACATATATATGTATATATTTATAATGTATTATATCCATAAAAACAATTTCATAACATAATGATTTTATTCATAAACGTGAATGCATTTTTCATACCATTATCATGTCCAATAATCATCACAATCACAAATCACAAATAATAGTAAAGGACTAACAATTGACCCTATAACATACCTCTTACCTATATATTATAGCCATAGGGACTCTCTTGTTCCACACGGGTCACTTGGTCTAATGTAGTGGATTGCTGTCCGAGACCCACACTCAACCAAACTGCCACAGCCTCACTACGACATAATTGTCGTCCGAGAACAAGCTCGACCGAACCACCACAATCATGCTACCTCTCATATATCATATATTGGTTGGCATCCGAGAGTAGGCTCGATCGAATCACCCTAATTGCGTCGTATCTCAATCAATAAACCTAATACTGACCCAAATCTATACCCGAATAATGATTCACTGTGCTCACAATATAGTGACACCAACCAGGTAACTCATACTTTAACAATCCTCTACATCATCACATATCAAAATGAGCACAATATTACACAACAAAGTATGTATACATGTTTTAATCCACATGTATGAATGTCATGCGTGCATATGATAAAGATGGTGATTTACAATGATGAATATGAAATTTTAATGCATATTCACAACTATGAATATTAACTTGTGGATAAATTGCGCTCCTTCGCATCAAACCTACTGTCCCAAAATGAAGGGTTCTACTCCTGATTAATCTATAGGAAAAAAGTATAAATGACCATTAGGATTTAAAACCTAAACCAATTCTTTTTTTGACAACTCAAGAATAAGACCATGACTCAATATTAGGGAGCTCTATTTTCTATTTAAAAATAACAATGTCATGTTTTACGAGGAGCTACTGAAAATTTGGCAGAGTTTCCCTTGTAAACAGACATCCCCTTTCTAAAAGAAGGGTCATTCCTATAATAAAAAGACACTTCTATAAACGCCAGTAACCATAACTCAATTCAATTTAGGTCTCCAAACTACAAGTCCATGCCCAATTGAGTCCATCTTTACATTGCAAAATTTTATAATAAATCCAATCATAATTCATGTATACCAAATCCTATTCCATACACCCTCATTTAAACTTAATACATCTAGATATTCTCAATACTAATCAACAATGACTCAATTTAATCAAATTCATGCAGTTTCATAAAAACAGAACTCTTTCCAAATTTTTATCTCACAAACTATGAAGAATTTCAATATGTTTCTTTTATGAAAATTGATCTACATAATATTTGGGAATTTTAAAATTATTTCCGACTATTTTTGGGTTGGTCAGAAAATCACCATCGTCACCAGAGTATGTAGTAAACATGCTAGTGCCAGAGGGGTGGTGACCTTCACCACCCACCTAGAAATGATGAGCTCACCTCCAAAAATCCAATTACACTAGTCTTGTGTCGAAACTGCTCCCGGTTTGTAAGAATCAAAGGATTAAAGCTCAAAGGTGACCAATTTCTGTTCACTAGTAAGATGGGTTGATTGGTGTCGAGTTTCCTTCCTATCTTATGCTTTTAGGGAGGTTAAACATGCTGGTGGGGTTATTTTTTCCCAAAAATGACTAAAAAAGGATATCAATGACTTACAAAAATGAACCGAAACTTCCAGTCGTGAATCCTCCAAATTCATGTCGTTTTGAAGAAACAGGTTGAGGGGTTTTATAAAACATCCCGGGAGCTTTTCGTAGAGCCTTAGATGTGGATGTCAAAAGTTTAGAGGGAATAGTAACCTATAAGGAGAAGGGTTTAAGAGAGAAATGAACCTGAGCTTTCTTAAGCTCAACTTATATTTTTATAGGCTTTTCTCATTATTGGTCCATTGTAAATAATTTAACAAAAATTTTGATCATTACAGGCAGGGATTTATGAGTTTTTAATGTAAAGAAGTCTTGATACAACCACTATGCCTAATGTTCCCTCTCAACCAAAGACTTCTTTTGGCTAACACTATATGAAGGTCATCTTGATAACGTATATAGACTTTTTTTTCTAGCTATATTTTTATTGGTTCTTAAACTTCCTAAAACCATTGGTCTATATATGAGAATTTGATAAATGACTTTGAACTCATTTTTGTGGAAGTCTAGAAAGTCTTTAATACCATATATTTGGTTTATTCAACCAAACATATAAGGGGGAAATTGTTGACTGCATGAGTAAAGTTTGATCTATTTAGCCTAAAGATGAACAAGTCCAGTTTGTAAGATCTCCAAAAGTCGATTAGATTGTTTAGGAATTCCTAAGCATAGGAACTAGTAAAGAAGTTTAGGATTTGTTAATGTGTGCTTTAAAAATAAGTGTGTATTGGTGGGTGATTGGTTAGGATGTGGCTATGATTGGAGGATAATTAGAGGTTGAATAGTTACATGAGAACCCTTTAAGGTTGTTGAATTTGAGAAGGTTATATAAACAATCCAATTAAAAAAAAAGGAGAACACTACTCAAACTTAAACCCTATCATTATTTTAGCTTCTTTTGTTTTTGCACTTTGTACTTATCGTTTACTTAAATAAAGTTATCATTTTAACTTAAATTTTAAGTCTTAATACACTTTAGCATTTAGCTTCTTGGTAACTTAAAATTATATTCTCTAAGTTTTCCAAAGCCCAACTATATTGTCGTTTAGAAATCAAGCACATTTTTCAGAGAATTCTTCCTAACACGCTCAAATTCTGATTTGGTCATAACTTATGGTCAACACATATTAATTTAAAATTTTAATCTTTAAATATTTATATTATTGGGATAATTACAAGAATTTTTATCCATATATCAAATTGAAATATTTAGTATTAAAAAAATTTTAAATAAAAGATTATGCTTTTTGGTTATTTGAATATTGAAAATTACACTGTATTTATTAGTTATAAATTATCATTAAGAACAAATAATTACTCCATTAATTTTTTAAAATTATTTGTTAAAAAATAAAAACTACTTCCTTGAAATTCTCCTGTATGTATATATTATACCTACAGCTTGCATATTACAATCAAAAGTTAATTACATCCGTATTAAATTAAAATATACAAATCTAACTTTTCTTTTAGAACAAACAACATCATTTTTTGACTCTTATTTCTATGATGACTCATAGTACCTCTGTATACCATAAATCATTTGTAGATGAACAAGAGAAATTTAGTGAATATTAGTTATAATGGATATGAAGGCCACCAAATGATGGATTCTAAACATTTTCTTTCTTTTTCTATATACTTTGCATTGTCCATATTTTGTAATATTATTCATAAAATAACAAAAATTGAATGTCATGTTCTTGTCATCAAGAGCAATTAAGAGGATGATGTCTATTGAAAAATTGTGACATGATCACATTATAATGAGTAAAAGAAAACAATTCTTATGATTTCTTAAAGTTTAGCTCTAAAATACTTTATTCCTAGAGCTAAATAAATTAATATCATCTTAGTTTAAGTTATAATTAAAACATCTATATTTTGGCTTAAGATTAATTGGACCTTGCAACCAAAACGATCTTCTTATCCTCCTTTTCAAGCCCTAGCAAACATATGTAAGGAAAATAAAGATACATTAGAAAATAAAACTTATAGAATTGACAATGTTGTCTACTCCTCAAGGTTCCATGAACCCGTGCACCTGAGGTCAAAGCCTTGGAACTTGCATAAATATATTCACCTAGATAAAAAGTGTTGTTAGCTCTCTAACAAATGTCTATTAGGTTAGAAAAAAATTTCTAAAAAGAACTATTATAAAAACTTAATACATAACCAAATCAAATGTTAGAGAATAATCAGTGGGTAAGGTAAAAATTATGGAGATAAATTTAAAAACATTCATAACATTTTTGGAGAGCGCTAGCAATGTTTAAAAACTAAAAGAGATAGAAACGGGTAAAGACCGTGTCAATGAATAACTCTCAAGGGAAAATTAAACAAATTTACTAAAAAAGGATAGGAAATAGCCCAACACAAATCAATGAGCAAGTAACATATGCATATGGAGTTAACCAAAGTCCTACCTCTTATTAAAGTACTAACCAATATGGGTAAGAGTACAACACATTTAGTAAAATAAGTAAGGGAGGGAGTCACTTATCTAACAACCCCCAATACATGGCTTGATAACTTTGAATTTTTAGGGAAAAGAAGGGTTAATACTTAAGTCTCAATATAGCTCGAATGATTTACTATATAGTGATGTGAGGCAAAAACTTAGTTAATAATGTGAATTTCTCTAGAACTTTACAAACTTAGGATGTGATCCTCACAACACATATTATACTCTTAATTTCTGTAAATTTTGTGATAAAACGAAGAAAAAGCACAGCCACAACTTTTTATGGCCATGTGTATACCTTGGTTTCTCAAGAGTGCCCTAAAAAGACAGCCTAAGTCTTTAATAAAAGTTAGCCCACCTTTACACTCAAGTATTCTCCAAGTCTATCACCCTATAGACTGCCTATTAAGGGATATAAAACCATTAAGAAACAATATGGCTCAACCTCCATAAAATCATATCCTTCAAATCCTTCATATTAGGACCAACATAATGGGTTATTAATCTTATAAAAATTAGGCGGTGAATCCATCAAGCCCATCTCTCTAAGACTACCCAAATAATATGGATATAGACTCATTAAGAGGTTAAGCCTCAACCTCATGTCAAACACAACTACATGCCATAAAGATGGGAATATTATGCATATTAAGGATTTATATGGGTTCATTTGACCATAATTTTGTATCCACCATACTCCTTCAATCTATGGGCTAAAGCCTAATCCCCCTCAATGATTTAATGTCTTTCCTTGTTAATCCTTTAGTGAGAGGCTCTGCCAAGTTCTCTAGGATCTCACATATTTTCAGAAATTACTCTATTTTTATTAGTTGTTTGACTACACTATATCTAATATGGAGGTGTCTTCTTTGGCCATTATATATACTATTTTTTACTATCCCAATGGCTACTTACGAATCACAACATAGGGAAACTAGCACATTTGGTTTCCTCCTTATGGCATAACTACCAACAAGTTCCTTAGTCATTTAGTTCCTTGATCTACTAACTCAAGAGCAATGAATTTAGATTTCATAGTAGAGCATAGTATTTATGTTTATTCTTTATATTTCTATAATATAGAACCTTCACCTAAAGTAAAGACATAACTACTAATAGAGCTAACTTCATCATTGTCAAGCACCTAGTTTGCATTATAAAATCCTTTTATCATAAGAAAAAATTTGCTAAAATGCAAGTACCAGTTCGTAGTTCATTTAAGATACTTTAACAAGCAATAAAGTGCATTTAAATGCGCACTACTCGGGTTATGAGTATAACGACTCAATCTACTAATAAGACAAGCTATAATAGGTCTAGTATAGTTCAAGAGGACTAAAACACTTCGTATAATTTTAGCAAACTCGAGTTGAGAAATACTAGAACCTTTGTTCTTTTTGAGAGAGGTACTAAAATCATGGTGACTTGTCATAATCATAACATCAAAGTGACCAAACTTTTTTTACATTTTTTTCAATACAATGGGATTGACAAAAAAGAAGCCATTTTCAATTTTTCTCATTTAATATCAAGAATCATATCAACTACTCCTAAATCTTTCATATCAAATTAAAAGGATAAAAACATTTTAGTTTTATTGGCCACATTCATATTAGTACCAAAAATGAGCAACATAAAGGCATTTAATCACATAATTTGATCCAATCATTTTGTTTAATAAAATAAGAATTAGACGCATTCAAAATATAGTTGCTGCTTATTAAAGTTCAGTCAAACTTCTCATACCATTTTTTAGTAGGTTAATTAAGACCATAGAGGGACTTTCTAAGCTTATCACCTTGTGCTCCTAAATAGGAACCACATGACACTTAGGTTTTTCTATATATATTTCTTCCTTTAATTCACCCTTAAGAAATGCAATTTTTATATCCATTTAATGTACTATTAGGCCATAAATGGTAGCAAAGGCAATTAGAGTTCTAATAGTAGCAATTTTGGTCACAAGAGAGTAGTCTCAAAATAGTTGATACCTTTGTTTTAATTATAACCTATAACCACCAGTCTAACTGAATTTTTCTATAGTTCCATCAGACCTCATTTTCTTTCTAAAGATTCATTTGCATATAATTAGTTTACAACTTATAGGCAAATCAGCTAAGTTCCAAGTATGGTTTATTATTATTAAATCAAGATCACTTTTAATGGCTTCTTTCCAAAAGCTAGCATCAATGGAAGTCATTAACTCTTTATATCTCTTAGGATCTTCCTGAATTAAAAAGATAGAAATAACACCCTCATTTATTCCATCAAGATCATAATTTTCAACTAAGAAGGCAATAACAAATTTTGGTCCAATACTTCTTTCAATTTTTTAGTTCTTGCTTTTCTTAGGTTCATTTACATATTCATTTAAAATAGAAGTAGAAGCAGGCAAAGACAAAGGCACATACGTAGCATTAAAAGGAACAAAAGTGTTACTAGCATCATTTTTCTTTAATGAAAAGACATATTTCGAAAATTCTGCATCTCTAGATTCATCAATAGAATTACCACTCAAAGAAATGAATTCATATGAGGCACAATTTTGAACATAATCGATAAACACAATATCAAAGGTCTTAGACCTAATATTTATCTTTCTAAAGTCTGATATGCTAACTTTGGCTAGACACCCCCACACTTTTAAATAATTAAAGTTAGGAGCAAATCCTTTTTGTTACTCATAAGGGGTTTTCAATAACTTTTTAGGAGGAAATCTATTAAAAATATACAACATAGAAATTATCACTTCCCCTTTATATTAGAAGACATACAAAAATTCAATAGCATAGAATTCATCATCTCCTTAAGCATTTGATGTTTCCTCTTAGATACTCCATTTTTTTAGGTGCATAAAAGGCTTTAGATTTATGAATTATACCATTTTTTTCTACAAAATCCTTCAAAAATTTAGTGTTATATTCTCCACCCTGATAAGACCTAAGTTTCTTGATTATCATGTCTAATTGATTTTCTAATTCTGCTTTGTATTTTAAAAACTTCTCTTTGGCCTCATCTTTAGATCTTAGGAGGTAATCCTTGGTGTATCTTAAGTAATCATCAATAAACGTTATACAATATTTTTTACCCCTTTTTCTAACAGATTTCTTTAAATTAGCTAAATATGTATGTATCAACCTAAGCAACTGACTGCATCTAGTTGTTACATATTTAAATGGTTTTTTTAGCAAACTTTGTTTATCACACACAGATTAATAGATTTAGCGATATAAGCAAATGCATTAGAAGAGCTAAAATTGAAAGCAGAAGAAATAATGTTTCATGCAAAGAGTCCATTAGCTAAGTACCCTTTTTTGCCAAAAAGTTTCGATTTTGGTAATTAAAACCTTATTAGCCTCAAAGACAATTTGCTAACTAGTAGAAACTAAGTTCCTAAGAGAAGACCTATAAGACTTCTTTCAAAGCTAAAGTTTTTTCTAGAAGTAAGTTTAAGGAGGATCTTTCCTTTACCAAGCACTATTGCAGTTGTGGACTTTCCCATGAAGACACATTCTCCATTTATAGTGTCCTCAAACTGGTGGAACAAATCCTTATTGGTGCAAAGATGCTTTGAGCCACTAGTATATAGCACTTAGGCAGTTTGTTATCCACCAAGTTAGCCTCCACAACTATAGTAACTATACTTTCATCCTTTTCAACAAGAGTGGCTTAGGGAGCATATTGAGCAATAGGCTTATGATCTTGGCTTTACTACCCTTTATAAATATTGCAATAATATGCCTTATGTCCTGTTTGCCACAAATATAATAAGTCATTTTCTTCTTCTAAATTCCTCCATCACCTTTTTTAAATTGGTTTTGCTTTTTTTGCTGCTCATTCTTTGATTCTTCCTACCCTTGGCTTTGAAGTTGTCCTTAGAAATACTAGTAGAAGACTCAACTAAGTTAGCTTTAACCAAAAAAAAAAGAAACATAATTGAGCTTATTTTTAAGGTGATTAGCCTACTTATTTCTCATATGATTAATGAGCTCCTAGAGATCCATATCTCTCTTCATATGCTTCAATTGATTTTTGTAATCTTTCTAAGATGGTGGAAACTTCTGTAATAACATATTTACTTGTAATGTCTCACACATCTTTATGCCCTTACTTAGCACATCAGCCTCTAGGTTCTCGTATAGGTGAACTTGCTCCATCCCTACTAGTCATCCATCATGTGAAATTGTAACCATTTACCAACCATATTTTTTTCTTTCTAGTATCATCTGCTCATACTTCTTCTCTAAGGTTTCCCAAATAACCTTGACATATTTTTGATTCACGAAAAGATCAAACATAGAGTTGGTCATATGGTTTAACAGATGCCTTATGACTATTTTATTATCTTTTTTATGCTTCATCCTAGCTTTTTCTTTAGTGGGATTGGTAGGAGTTTCAGAGGTTATGGCTTTAATATATGAAAGATTAATGAGTAACATATAGACTTCTAATTGTTCAAAGAAAGTAAGCAATTTTTTATGAACAACATTTGTAATTGGTTCCATCCAAGGATTCAAGTTTAAAGAGTTCAAGTAAGGCTTTGTTTAGTGATATAACCATTTTAGATTTTTGCTGTGAAATTTTGCTTTCAAAGTGTAAGAAAAATAAAGATACAATAAAAAAAAGACTAATCAAATAGTTATACCGTGTTATAGCCACTTACTTGAAAGTAAAATTTAGCATGACTGTAGTGCAATTGACATTGCCATCTGTTTCACAAGGTAAACATAATTAGTCCAGAAACTCTTCCACTCGAGATTAAGGACTTGAAACTTGCAAAAATATAATTGCCTAAAGAAAAAATGTTAGCCGGTTTGCAAAAAGTGTCTATCAAGTTAATGAAAATTTTCTATATTTGAAAAAAAACAATTAGAAAAAAACCTAATATACATATCCAAATCAAACATTTGAGAAGAATTCATGGGTGAGGTAAAAATTGTGGAGACAAATCCAAAAAACTTTCATAACACTTATAGAGAGCATTTGTTGTTAGGAAATCAGGATGTGATCTAATCTTGACCACAACAGAATAATTATGAAACTTTTTATTTTAATTTCCCAAAAATGAAGATCACTTTAGTTCTATAAAATGACTAACTTATAAATCATAATAAAGCATGAATCTTAATTCGTACCTTATACCGAAGCTTAATTCTTTTCACTTCCCTTTATTTGTTTATGAAATCAGTCTATATGAACCTTCATAGCCACACAATTGTCTGACTTCTAATGGCATTCACAGAACAGGTTGAGAAAACTCTACAACTGTTGTAGAGAGGGTTAAGCAAGAAGTGCTAGCTCCATTAGAGCTTAAGCCTATTTATAATAAATTTTGGACATTTTAGTAATTTAATTAAAAGAAATTTTAGTAATTTAATTGAAATTAAATTTCAATTTCAATTAAACTTTAATTAGAATTAGAATTAATTCTAATTAAATACCAATTATGTCGAAATAAAATCCATTATCTTATATTGATCCTTATTTAATAAATATCTCATATTTAATCATAAATGTAACACCCCACTACCATAGAGTATACACCTAAATATTCAGAGGACATTCTAGGATATATC
This sequence comes from Erythroxylum baracoense, assembly GCA_025629805.1. Classification (NCBI taxonomy): domain Eukaryota; kingdom Viridiplantae; phylum Streptophyta; class Magnoliopsida; order Malpighiales; family Erythroxylaceae; genus Erythroxylum; species Erythroxylum baracoense. The sequence goes on from JAOTAY010000004.1 coordinate 7,312,131, forward strand.
CTATGACAATGGCATATTAGAGCAATCATATTCACTTAAATGGCATCTTGCAGAATATCAAAATACTTAAAAACTCAATTCCTCATTTCATTTACTAACATAATTTACCCTGTAGGCATTAAAAACAAATATTTACAATACCAAAACGTTTAAAAGTTAACTATTCTTTTTACAAAAGTTGTACATGACAAAAGAAACTATATAATAACAGTCTACTACTCCTCATATTTCAGCTGACAGACCTTTGAGCCATTTCTAAATCCAAAACGTTTCTTCTAGAGTATCTTAGGAACTAGGTCTCCTCTCTCGTACTTGAAAAGCCACGTTGCAATTTTGATAAGTTTTGCAAACTCAGTGAGTGAACCATCATTGATGAGTTCACTCATGTCAAATACACATGTATCTCACATATAATCAAATTCACAACATTCCTCATCTTAATAAGACATAACGAATATCACAAATTCCATATACTCCTTTCAGGCATAATTTGATCATTCATATCCTAACCAATCATATTTTCAACAAATACACAAACATAGCATATCACCTTATCAATATAATTTCAAAAATGGAATCATAATCATATATATACAAATGCAGAGGCATATGAGACTCCACTTTTGTTGTTATTTGTTGTGAACGAGTGCCTTTCACTGTCCCATATCCTTTGTGGATATCGAGCTCTTTTCAGATATTGTCCCGTACCTATTGTGGATACTGAGCTCATTAACCACAGAGTTAGGCTTTACATGCACATTTATGAGCTTTAAGCTCTTTCAGACTAGTCACTCCAGTCATCAAGCCTTTATCTTATCATGCATATCAATATGATGGATCAAATCACAAAATATGTCATCAATAACATTTATTCATGATGCACAGTTAGATTCACATATTCATCGGACCTAAGTCCAGCATTTAACTTTCATTAAATATACAAATATCATTTAGACTCATACGTAAGCAGAACACTCCCAATACATTCCCAAATATCAAACTCCTAGGACTATTAATGTCTGGAGTTATCACAATCAAATCATTAACAATTCAATAACTGGGAGTTAAATAGAAATATGTCAATCTTAGTGAGAACATCTAGATTAGTCACAGTATGCTCTAGATTACGCTATTGCCTAGATGGTCTGGCAATGTCTGGATTTAGTTGTTCAACTTGTGCATCTAAAATCATTCAATACACATAAAGTTCACATTACAAAGTCGATCAATCAAATACATATTCAATCATGCACATATATATATGTGCCATGTTTAATGCATACTCAACAACTTTCCCGGGTATGTTTCCTTAATCAAATTCATGATCATTCAAACACTTGGATTTGTTTTGTTTAAACTTAGGTTTATACCTTAATTAACTTGTTTAATCCAAATTCATCAATCAATAATCAAACTAGTTCATTTCATCCTTATATGCATCATAGGAAACTACCTTATCATTAGTTATTTCAAACATCACTTAAAAGACAACATAGGCCACGATTGTGGTGGACCTTGCCATGATCGTGATAGAACCTTATGCAACTGGCCACGATTATGACATAACCAAATTTTACCAGGCCACGATCGTGCACTTAAAGTCTACGATCATATCCTACATGTTTTCTCCCAATTTTGCACAAATTTATTAAACTTAAACACATCATTTACACTTCCACTTTTCCAAAATTCATGCTCATTTATACAACCTCATTTAGGTCTGAATTATACTCTAAATATAGCTCGAAATCATTCAATTGATAGCTCACAAATCATGGTCTTTCGTGCATCAAAAACCAAACCAGAAATTATCATGCATATAATCCTAATTCTTTCTCAATTTAAGAACACTATATTAACATCTTTCTTTACCATAAATTCACCTTCTTTATACATCAAATTCCAGCCCAATTCATCTATGAATCAGCTTATAATTCCATGGTTTTCATACTCTAAGAATAAGCATAAAAACTTCTAAATTCTTTCAACATATTTCCAGCACATATCATCCTCAACATCTCATTCATTTCATTCCAATTCAAGCATCATTCTTATACTATTAAACATGCCATAAAGATCATATTGTTATTTACTTATTGGAATTCCACCACAGCTCAAAACTTCTAATTAATCTAACCCTCTAAGCAAGCCAAATCAACACAACCTTAGGGTGAAAACAAGTTGATTTTTAGCAGCAAGAAGGAGGTAACATTCAGCTGATTTCTTGGCTGTTTGGTGAAGAATTAAGGTCTAACTTTTGTGTAGGAATTTGAGCTAGGGTTTAAGAAAAATACAAAGAGAAAACTTCATGCAAGTTTCAGTGGTGAAGGAGAATGAAGGCAGTAGAAACTTGGTTGTTGAAGCTTGCTTCATCAATATGCTATGTGTCATCATTTAATCGCAACATTTTTTCTTAAAGCATGGAAGACATTTGCCTAATTAAGATACTACTATTAATCCACATATTAAATTGTCATATGTTACCAATTAATCAGTCCATATGTCTCTTAATTATTAGTCCACTTGTCACAGAATAATTGATCCATTTGTCAATTAATTACTAGTCCATTTGTTACTCATTTATTTATGTCAAATGTCACTCAATTATAGGTTTAGTAACCCTAATTTTTCATGTATCAATTTATCCTACCACTAGGCATTTGTCCTAGTCCAAATGTACATATTATTTCATCAATCTCCAAATTAATAACATTTAATTCGAAATCACTAATTGGATTCCAATAAAATCAAAATTCAAGACATATCAATTCATAATTCACATGATAGTCATTTTACATCTTTCGTACCCCGGGACATGTCAATTGAGTGCATATCCTATCTTTGTAATATGTACAAATTAATTCATGTATCTATGCCAATGTTATCCATGTATATGAAAAGCTCTCAATGCTATTATTTATTCGCAATGATTAAGGCTCTAATCCCAAAGCATGATCTAGAAGTTGGATATTACACACAAAAGAGGTGAGTGAAGGAATTGCTTTTACCTATTGAATGTGTACGGGTAGACGGACAAAAGGAAGACCTTAAAGGGAAGCTTCAAGACAAAGATGATATTGTTTTTAGAGATTTAGAATTTGATATTTTTTAATTTGTTAAGTTATTAATTTTTTTAGGTTTTTAGGTTATCTATTATATTATTTAAGGAAAATTATTTGAGGATTCAAATGGGTATAAATCCATTTTTTTTGCAAATTAATCGATAGAATAGATACATAACTTATGTGTTAGTTTGACACCTTGGAATTGCATTTGTGTGTTAGTTTCACACCTTAAAATTGTATTTATATAGTTATTTCGAAAATTCACATGACATAGTTTTATATGATTATTCAAAAATTATGACATGATTCTTTCTTGGAAAAGTATCTTGGACTAGTTTGCAGTGTCATATAGGTATAATGGTGAAGCTTTTTCTTCTTCCTGCTTGGCAATATACTATCAATGATATAAGGAATTTGTAGCCTAAGGATTAATGAGGTAATTGTTCTAGTTTTCTCCATGAAAGCTTTGTGCTTGGTATTATGGTCGCTAGGTTCTATGAAACATTAGACAGACTCTCTTCCTTCTCTCTTGCAGCAATGCAAGGGTATTCTTGTCCTTTCCTTTTTTCTCTAAACATCTTGCCAACTTGTCTTACCTTTTTTAACCAACTTTTTCTGCATTTTATTCCTTCTACACTATCCTCCTTCCATTTTTAAACCTTTCTCCACAAGATGTCAGACACATCCTCCTTTTTAACCTCACGAACTTTCCACCATTGCTCTCCTAGGCTCCTAACCCTTCTCCAAAATCATCCTCCACACCCCTTGTAACTACATCCTTTTTATAGAAGACGTGGAAAGAGGTGGTTGGCGAACCATTTACCTCTAATTTATTTCCCAAACCACTTGTTGAAAGGGAGGGGAAGCTTATTGTGTGCCCTGACATTGAAATCTTACAAGAACATGCAAAAAGTTGGAATTCAACAATTGTCATTTTTTTCATGACCAACGTTTGGCTTTCCCATTAATATATCATTGGGCGAACAAACTCTAGAAAAATAGGGGACTTACAAAAGTTTTACTCTCTGAAGACATTCTCGTGTTGTTCACTTTCTCCTCCATAGCTGCAGCTCATAAAATCTGTTAAGAAGGCCCATGGCATTTGGGGAATCAATCGGTCTTCTTACAAGTATGGAAGCTAAGCTTGAAGTTTGATACCATCAAAATCTAGAGCCTCCCCATTTAGGTAAACTTTCTTAATGTTCCCCTTGAGTACTCAGCCACTCTGGGTCTCAATCAACTAGCAAGTTACATTGGGATGCCATTATATGTAGATGCGAATAGAACTACAAGAAAGAGAATTGGCTATGCTAGAATTTGCATTAGCATTGAAGTTTCCAATAAACTTCCAAATGAGATGCTAATTATGCGTCTAGGAGATGAAAATAAGTTATGCGAGCGTAATATTGTCATTTCCTAACATTAGAAAACTTCGGTGTACGTTTTCGTCATCATACCCATATAAATTTCCATCCCTATCTCCAAAAATAGATGAAACTTGAAAAATCCTAGAAACATATGTAAAATGTGAGTCTTCAACTGTGGGATGTGAATCTTCAATTGTGGGGTAGGTTTCATAATCTATCTTAGAACTACTACAAGTAAACAAGCCATAGCACACAACAACTCCAATAAACAGTAAGTGAACTACTTCTCAGAACTTAAGAGAATGGTCTTGCAAGGAGCATGTGAAGGGCACAGTGGAATAACAATGAGAAAGAGCATAAATAATAGAGACTTACAAAAAAGGTGAGTGAAGGACTTGTTTTTACCTATTGAATATGCGTGGGTGGACGAATAAAAGGAAGACTTCAAAGGGAAGCTTCAGGTGAAAGATGACAGTGTTTTTAGATATTTAGAATTTGATATATTTTTTTACTTTGTTAACTTACTAATTTTTTTAGGTTTGTAGGTTATCCAATATATTATTTGAGGCAAATTATTTGAGGATTCAAATGGGTATAAATCCATTTGTTTTGCAAATTAATCGACAAAATAGGTACCTAACTTATGAGTTAGTTTGACACCATGGAATTACATTTCTGTGTTAGTTTCATACCTTAAAATTCCATTTATACAGTTATTTCATGAAACTTTGCATGACATAGTTTTATATGATTATTCTAAATTTATGACATGATTCTTTCTTGAAAAAGCATCTTGGACTAGTTTACAATGCCATTTAAGTATAATGGTGAAGTTTTTTCTTCTTCCTATTTGGCAATATATTACTAATGATATAAGGAAGTTGTAGCCTATGGGTTAATGAGGTAATTGTTTTAGTTTTCTCCATGAAAACTTTGCGTTTGGTATTATGGTCTCTCGGTTCTATGAAACATGAGACAGACTCTTTTCCTTCTCTCTAAGAGCAGTGTAAGGGTATTATTGTCCTTTCCTTTTTTCTCTAAACATCTTGCCAACTTCTCTTACCTTTTTTAACCAACTTTTTCAGCATTTTTTCCTACTATACTGTCCTCCTTCCATTTTTAAACCTTTCTCCACAAGATGCCAGACACATCATCCCATAACCTCATGAACTTTCCACCATTGCCCTCCCTGGCTCCTCACCCTTCTCCAGAATCATCCTCCACACCACTCGTAGCTACATTCGTTTTCCAAAAGACATGGAAAGAGATGGTTGACGATCCCTTTACCTCTAATTTATTTGCCAAACCACCTGTTGAAATGGAGGGAAAGCTTATTGTGTGCCCTGACATTGAAACTTTACAAGAATGTGCAAAAAGTTTGAATTCCATAATTGTGGGTTTTTTCTTGACCAACGGCCAGCCTTCCCATTAATATATCATTGGGCCAACAAACTCTGGAAAAATAGGGGACTCATGAATGATTTACTCTCTGAAGATAGTCTTGTGTTGTTCACTTTCTCCTCTATAGCTGCAGCTCATAAAATTCTTTAAGAAGGCCCGTGGCATTTAGGTAATCCACAGATCTTATTACAAGTAAGGAAGCCAAGCTTAAAGTTTGAAACCATCAAAATCCAAAGTCTCCCCATTTGGGTAAACTTTCATAGTGTTCCCCTTCAGTATTGGACCACTCAGGGTGTCAATGAACTAACAAGTTACATTGGGATGCTGTTATGAATAGATCAAAATGCAGATACAGAGAGAATAGGTTATGCTTGAATTTGCATTACCATTGAAGTTTCCAATGGGCTTCCAAATGAGATCCTGATTATGTGTCTAGGAGATGAAAATAACTTGTGTAAGGATATCATTGCCATTTCTTATCATTGGAAAACTTCGGTGTATGTTTTTGTCATCATACCTATATGAATTTCCATCCCTATCTCCAAAAATATATGAAACTTGAAAAATACTAGAAACATATGTAAATTGTGAATCTTCAACTGTAGGGTAGGTTTCACAATCTATTTTAGAAAAGATGTAAGTAAACAAGTCGTGACATACAACAACTTCAATAAATAATAAGTGAACTACTTCCTAGAACTTGAGAGAATGTTTTTGCTAGGAGCATGTGAAGGGATTAGTGGAATAACAGCTAGAACAAGCGTAAAAATGGACACTTGTAGAAGAGGTGTGGGAAGGACTTGTTTTTACCTATTGAATGTGCGTGGGTGGATGGACAAAAGGAAGACTTCAAAGGGAAGCTTTAGGTGAAAGATGACAGCGCTTTCAGAGATTTAGAATTTGATATTTTTTAATTTGTTAATTTATTAATTTTTTTTAGGTTTGCATGTTATCTATTATATTATTCAAGGCAAATTATTTAATAATTCAATTGGGCATAAATCCATTTGATTTGCAAATTAATCGATAGAATAGGTACATAACTTACGTGATAGTTTGACACCTTGGAATTGCATTTGTGTGTTAGTTTCACACCTTAAAATTGCATTTATATAGTTATTCCGAAACTTTGCATGACATAGTTTTATATGATTATTCTAAAATTATGATATGATTCTTTCTTAGAAAAGTATCTTGGACTAGTTTGTAGTGTCATTTAGTTATAATGGTGAAGTTTTTTTCTTCTTTCTATTTGACGATACAATGATACAAGGAAGTTGTAGCCTATGGGTTAATGAGGTAATTATTCTAGTTTTCTCTATGAAAACTTTGTACTTGGTATTGTGTTCTCTAGGTTCTGTGAGACATTAGACAAACTCTCTTCCTTCTCTTTAAGAGCAGTACAAGGTTATTCTTACCTTTTCCTTTTTTCCTTAAACATTTTGCCAACTTCTCTTAGATTTTTTAACCAACTTTTTTCTGCATTTTTTTCCTGCTACACTGTGCTCCTTCAATTTTTAAACCTTTCTCCACAAGATGCTAGACACATCCTTTTATAACCTCATGAACTTTCCACCACTACCCTCCTAGGCTCCTAGCCCTTCTCCGTAATCATCCTCCATACCACTCGTAACTGCATCAGTTTTTTAGAAGATGTGTAAATAGGAGGTTGGCGATCCCTTTACCTCTAATTTATTTTCTAAACCATTAGTTGAAATGGATGGGAAGCTTATTTTGTGCCCTGACATTGAAACTTTACAAGAACGTGCAAAAGGTTGGAATTCCATAACTGTGGGTTTTTTTGTCCAACGGCCAGCTTTACCGTTAATATACCATTGGGCCAAAGTACTTTGGAAAAATATGGGACTCATGAATGTTTTAGTCTCTGAAGACAGTCTCAAGCTATTCACTTTCTCCTTCATATTTGCAGCTCATAAAATCCTTTAAGAAAGCCTGTGGAATTTGGGGAATCAACCGATCTTCTTACAAATATGGAAGCCAAGCTTGAAGTTTGAAACCATCAAAATACAGAGACTCCCCATTTGGATAAACTTTCATAATATGCCCCTTAAGTGTTGGACCACTCCGGGTCTCAGTCAACTAGCAAGTTAAATTAGGATGCCATTATGTATGGATGAAAATACAGCTACAAGAAAGAGAATAGGCAATGCTCGAATTTGTATTAGCATTGAAGTTTTAAATGAGCTTCCAAATTAGATCCCGATTGCACACCTAGAAGATGAAAATAAGTTGGTGGAGGATAGCACTGCCATTTCTTATCATTGGAAAGCTTTTGTGTGAGTTTTTGTTATCATACCTATATAAATTTCCATCCCTATCTCCAAAAATAGATGAAACTTGGAAAATCCTAGAAACATATGTAAAATGTGAATCTTCAATTGTGGGATGTGAATCTTCAATTGTGGGGTAGATTTCACAATCTATTTTAGAACTGCTGTAAGTAAACAAGCTATAGCATACAACTACTCCAATAAATAGTAAATGAACTATTTCCTAGAACTTAAGAGAATGGTCTTGCTAGGAGCATGTGAAGGGAACAATGGAATAACAACTTGAAAGAGCACAAATAATAAAGACTTACAAAGCAGGTGAGTGAAGGACTTGTTTTTACCTATTGACTCTGTGTAGGACAGACAAAAGGAAGACTTCAAAGGGAAGCTTCAAGACAAAGATGAAAGTGGTTTTATAGATTTAAAATTTGGTATATTTTTTTACTTTGTTAAGTTACTAATTTTTCTAGGTTTCTAGATTATCCAATATATTATTCGAGGAAAATTATTTGAGGATTCAAATGGGATAAATCGATTTGTTTTTTAAACTAATCGACAGAATAGGTACGTAACTTACATGTTAGTTAGACATCTTGGAATTGCATTTGTCTGTTAGTTTCACACCTCAAAATTACATGTATACAGTTATTTCGAAACTTTGTATGACATAGTTTTATATGATTATGACATGATTCTTTCTTCGAAAAGTATCTTAGACTAGTTTACAATGTCATTTAGGTATAATGGTGAAGTTTTTTCTTTTTCCTATTTAGCAATATATTGCTAATGATATAAGGAAGTTGTAACCTATGAGTTAATGAGGTAATTGTTCTACTTTTCTCCATGAAAACTTTGTGTTTGGTATTATGGTCTCTAGGTTATATGAAACATGAGACAGACTCTTTTCCTTCTCTCTAAAAGCAGTGCAAGGGTATTCTTGTCCTTTCCTTTTTTCTCTAAACATCTTGCCAATTTCTCTTACCTTTTTTAACCAAATTTTTCTGCATTTTTTCGGGTTACACCGTCCTCCTTCCATTTCTAAACCTTTCTCCACAAGATGCCAAACACATCCTCCCATAACCTCACAAACTTTCCACCATTGCCCTCCCTGG
>JAOTAY010000004.1:7324927-7341681 GCA_025629805.1 Erythroxylum baracoense
GTTGAGACGGATCGGTTTCAGAAACGGTTCGAGGGATGCATCAAGATAAAGATCAAGCTTCGGAATAAGGTACGAATCAAATTTCCGCTTTATTTTGATTCGTGTTAATCATTTTATAAAATTAAATAGATCTTGGTTTTCGGGAAATCAAAAGTCACGAAAAAGTTTTGTGATTATTCCGCTGCGGTTCGGATCAGATCCAGACCCGGTTTCCCAACAATTTAACCTTCAAAAACATGCTTGTGATATTTAGATTGTCAATATTTGTGTGTTAAATGATTCAATTGTGAAATTGGGTTCAGGAACAGAATCCCGTGTCCGTGATCAATGGTCACAATGAAGATTTCACCGTTGGATCTGAAGATATACTAAACGCTGACAATCCAAACGAAGAAAACGCTGAGTTTTGCAGGGAATGTATTAAAGTTGAAGAAATTTCCTTGGGTAGAGCAAACTTATCCGGAGAGGATTTGCAGTCGACTGAAAGTGTTGACCTGTTGGGAGAGAAAGAAACTTGCGATAGGGAAAGTATTAATCACAATTCACTGAATAATTCAGGTGATGAAGTCGCTGGTAATAATGATAGGACAAACATTGCACAACACAAAATGCAGTTTTTGGATTGTAAAGCTTCGTCTTTTACTGATTACTTGTACACTTCAGTTCAGAAACATAGTCTCAAGGCTGTGGGCAACGGCGGGAATGAGAATTCTATCGTTGACTCTGATGGCATCGTCCTCAATAATGATCCTAAAGAAATTGCGGAATCGTGTATTGGGGTTGAAGAATTTTCATCGTCGGATGCGACCTTGTGCGGGACGGAAAAAGCGATAGATAACTTTTCTGGGGAGGATCTGCCGGTGAATGAAACTGTTGATGTGGTGTACGAGAAAGAAAGTTCTTACATGGAAAGGTCTAGCTCGGAGGACAATTCACCGAATCAATCAGCTGAAGATGATGAAGGCATCAGTGATGAAGTTGGTTGTGACGATAACAATGAGGAAAAGGACGGAAGCAGCTGTGAAGACTGTGTCACAGAGAATGGGGAAGAAGAAGTCTCAGAGGAAGGAACTATTAGCTCTTGTGCCGAATCCAGAGCCGAAGCAATTTGGCCGGCAGAGGAAATAGAGACATTGTCGTTGGAACTCAAGAGCAACGTTATTAAACAGCAAAATTCGGAAGAAAAGACTACCGGAAAAGGAGAGCAACCTCACTTGAAGGACAACCAAAATAAATTGGTCGATGATTATGAGGTTCTGAAGAAGGGAAATATCATGGAACTTGGAATGACGAATGATAAAATGGAGCACTCAAGAAATTGGGGAGTTAGGGTGTCGACGATAGTGATAGGGCTACTGGTTCCGCTGCTACTGCTATCTATTCAACATAGTGCTTTGTACTACTATCTCCTTAATAGCGAACTGTCCTCGTCACATGAAGTTTGAAGAAACTGAATAATCATCCAGAAGAGAAATTCAATAATCAACTGCAAATTGTTCACCTTTATTGATTATCTAAGAGCCATCAAATTGTAAAATGCAAGCCGTTGATCCTTTCCTTATTTTTATTTTTTTCTTTCTAGTTGAGCACCAAGTTACGCGAAAAAGGAGTTGTTAATTAAATAATTAGAGTGCTCTTCTTATACAAGAAAAATGTGAAAGGTTATACACGCAAGTTTTGTATACATGAAAAAAGAATGATGAACATGTGAGTTATTTTGGACAAGGTGGTGGATTTTGGGCTCCTCCAGTTGTAAATTCTGCATTAAGACATTCAGATGCTATAGTTGAATTCTGTGATTGAGGGTCATTGAAGGTCAAATTAATATCAAGCAATTCAACTCCTTTGCAAGGGACTGACGAGCTGCAGGAGAGACTGACTGCAACATTTGAAATAGTTGTTCCTTTGATGTTCTTGAAATGCACGTCACTTAGCTCTACTTTTGATGGCTGCAACAAATACAAGTTAATAGGAGTTACATTTTATCCTAATGTTAATGTAGAATTCTTTAACAAATTTAGATAGAGACACGTACCTCAGGGCTACTGCGAGAACTATACTTCTGATCTATTATAATAGGATTTTTCACAGACTCCATAATAATGTCTTGATAAGTGATATTTGAGGCTTTGCTCGGCGGAGATGCAGCATAGGTTTTGATCCTGGCACCGTTGGTGGTATTAGATAATGTGCAGTTAGTCACAAAAATGCCAGAAACGTCCTTTTCATTTTCATATTTGCCTAGGCTGCCAACACTGATTGTTCCAAAACGAAAACAAATTAGTGGGTGAATTATTCAAATAATCTAGGGAGTTACAAACATGCATACATGCATAAATACCTTAAACCATGTCCAGGGCCACAAAAGACATTGGATATGTAAGCATTAGTGACTCCTTGGCCGATGGAAATGCAGTCATCTCCAGTTCCAATTTTGGTGTCAGACACCTTAATGTCACTCGTATCACTAATATGCATGCCATCGGTGTTCGGGCTATTGGCAGGTGCTGTTATGTTAACGTTGACAGCTGTATAGTTGCTGCTGTCTGTTATGTGGAAATGAAAATATTTGCTATTCAATGAAGTGATCCCATCAATTATCGAGTTGTTCACCCTTTGGAACTTGATTGACTGTTGAAAGGAAAAAGAATGTCATCCCTACAGTTCATACTTCTAATATTTCTGCCATCTAGTAACTATCCTGAAACTTACAGATGGAGGTTTTACACAAGTGTGTTCGTTCTTGCAGGTATTGTACTTCCACATAGATTCTCCTTGTCCATCAAAGATTCCTCCGCCAGTTATAGTCAGCCCGTCAATTATTTGAAACAAGAACCAGAAATCCTCAGCATAGTCACTTGGATTGGTAGTTCCTTTTATAGTTCCTTTTACTTCAAAAATTACAGGGTTTAGACATGGTCCTTGAAATACGACTGGTCCTGTGACAAAAGTTCCTTCCGGAACGAAAACCTTCGCCGGTCCTGTACTGTTCTTGCAAGCTGCAACCCACGTTTTCATGAATGCCTGCGTATGCATACATTTGCAAGCAAATGAGCATCAATCAATATGAAATTATTTGCTTCCAACACTTCATTTACGTAAAATTGTTTCTATCTTTTCATAATAATCTGCTTTTGTAAAACTTGACAGAAATTAAACGAAAAAAAACCAAAATTAAGAAGATTTTATTTCATTTTTTATGTAAAAAGCTCATCATCTTCTAATTCGAATCCCCATTAGAATGATCTATTTTAAAATCAGAAGAACAACAAACGTCTTTTGAAATTAACTCACCATTGTGTTGATAGTTTTATCATCTGCCTTGGCACCGTAGGTTGTAACATCAAATACACCGTTGTTGTTTACCGTATTGATGTCATTACCTGCGGTACCATTGTTCACGGTAGCGGTACCGTTGCTTATTGTACCGGTAACATTACCTGCAGTACTGTTATTTATGGGTTCAGTAGCATTAGAAATTTCAACAAGATCACGTCGGTCTCCTGAACAGAATTGGCGATAGGGTGCACCCTCAGCCGCGCAGAATAAGATGGCTATGCCTAAGACAAGAACAGTCCTGGCATCGAGTCTTCCTAAAATGGCCATCATGACGTTAATGAACTCAGAATATCAATTCAAGAATTGCTTGATCGATCTTTTTATTTGGTGTTAGTTTAGAATGATTTGGAAGGAGTATTGTGATGAATTTATACATTGTCATTTTTTGTAGTTATTCTACTTTTAGTTAAGTCAATTCCTAGAAACTGTCGTGAGGTGTTTATAGGGAAATGTCCATTTTAAGTGAGTTTATTTTTGTATTAAAATAGGATAAAATTTGTAGGGAAAGGAATTAAGGTCATTACGAAATTGTGTCTACTTTTTCTTGTTTTTTATTTTTAAAGTTGTCTTCAGGCATACTCTGGCTTCTAGGTGTTTTCTTTCCGCAAGAATAATAGTTTTTCTTCTAAATTTGGCCGAGTACTCTTCTTAATGTGACCGTTGAATTCCTGTAGACTCGGGATGATTCTTCAAGCTATCTAATGTACAAACGTAACACCATGAGCTAAATTTATATAGCAGTAAGTTACACTAGTTAATAAAATAGCTTAGTAACAAATTTAAACAACATCTGAATTTGGTAGTAATAATATGTTGTAGGACTTCAATGACTTTAACATGGGAAAGATAATGAAATCATGCCAAAAAAGACCTCTCGTGGAAAATAAAAGAAGATATATGAGCTTTGGATTGTGTTCATTCATAATTTTCTTTTACATTTCTTTTGATATACACCACATTATAAATTACATACCAACGCTATACATGCATAGACAACTAGGAGCTCCAATGTAAATAAGGAATCCTCCAGAATTCAGAAACCACCAAGATGGCTGCCTGGTAACAGTCTCTACTCTCCTTATAATTGCGGTTGGACCTCGGGAGTTGTAGGAATCAAGTTGGGCCTGAGCCTCTCTTTTGGTCGGTGAGCATCCCCTCCAATAATATGAAGGCCGACAATCATTTCTTTAACTATATTTTAACGAATGAATTAATTTATAATTATTGAAATTGACGTGGGAATCGAACCTACTTACAACAAAAGAAAAGCAAAATATTTTCATTCGACTTTTCAAAAGTTAAGTTCACTTTAAATTTTTATAACATGATTAATGCATAAATATAATAAACAATAAACATTAAATATGTCGTACTATGAAGTTTTATCTTTTCATATAGCTTCCCTGAACCAATTTTTGAAATATGTTTATCACTATTAGTGTAACTACAGAAACGTCTAATCTCTAACTGTATCCACGTAAATAAATTAAAAGAACTCTACAAATGTATAGAAAAGGGTAATTAAAAAATGATAACTATTTAAAATATAATTACAATTTTATGATTAGACTTGAACTTTTTACTAATTTAGTTAAAATGTAATTATAATTTTAATTAAACTTTAATTAGAATTATAATTAATTCTAAGTTAAATAAAAATTTAGGCTCCAATAGGATCTAATATTTAATATTGGTCATTAATTATCAAATATTTTATATTTAATCCTAAAGTTTCCAAAACTTTAAAATCAAATCCAACTTGATTAAATTTCATTTTCTAAAACAATTATTTATATGGGACATATTAGGTCGTTCCCAATAAATATAAATTACAACCCTAAACCTTATTTGGAATATGATAAATTAAACTCATTCAATTTATCTTTAATTATTTAATTACATAATTTATATCTATAAATCAAGATTGATGTTAGGACCACCTAAATATTAGAAATATCAAAGTGAGTTTGAGTAACCTTCTTGTGCATCATTTTTTTTATATAATTTAATCCTTTAATCATATAATATTATGATTAGACATGAGGTATGAATTAAGTCCTACTTTAATTGAATCCAATCATATTAGTTCTTCATCACTAGTAATTGATTTTATTAATGACATTTAAAAATTATTTTCAAAGTGTCATTGGACCTTAGTTAAGTATTTCAAGAATCAACATTAATCAATAACAACAAAAATATTCTTCTTGATCATTTTAGGGTAATAGATCTTATATTAATCACTTAACTACCTTCGTAGAGTTCATACCATATTAAGTAGCTACTAATTGAGAAACCATTGATTAGTATATTTCATAACTAATATAAAAAAAATAACAATCTCTATATCATACTTTGCAGATCTTAAGTCAAAGAGTCACTTAAATAATCATCACAATGAGAATTTTTATAGATATATAAGTAATGTTTCTAATAGAATTCTTATATCAGGTCAATTTAGCGAACTTCTTTTCTAACAACTACTTTGTTGAACCAAAAGAGGTTCTAATCAAAGTTTTGGTGACAACAAAACATAAGTACTACAAACAAGTTTAATGTTAATAAGAAGGAATATGAGAACAATATCTCACCGTATCAAAGGATTATAAAAGAAAAAAAATGATGTTTGCAATCTCCAAGATCAAGTCAAGAAGAAGATCAAGATGCATCAAGGTTATTTCAAATATCACTTATTGTAAGCTCACCTTGATTTTCTTAGATAGTCTTAAAGGCTTAGCATACATAAACATTAAATTTCATTTTCTTGCATAAGTCTTTACATTCCTCAAGAGGCATTGAAGCTTTAATCCTTTTGATCTTTCAAATAATCTTTAAGAAACTTTTTAGGAAGTGTTTTTAATCATAATGACATTAATCAAATTAAGTTTGAGCATTTGGAGGTGTTAAAATCATGTTTTTAGGATGATTGGTCGACCTATATAGGTTAGTGGTCAATCAATATTGGTTAACGTTGTTAAATTTGAAGTATTAAGAGTTTGTTATAATATTGGTTGATGTACTAGTTGACCAATATTTACTAGTCAACTAGTGTTCCAACGACTAGTGAATCTAGTTCTACAAATGCATAATGGTTGACCAATATGCTATATTGGTCAACTAGTGCATTGAATATAGTTATTGTAATGACTAGTTTTTGGCTCCAATGACTATTTTGGATAATAAAAAATTATAAATAGGTCTTTCCTCATTGGTTTTAGCATGTAGTATTTGAGTGTCTTATGCACACATTTCTAAGGATTTTTTCATCATTTAAGCATTCATTGTCTCATTTTGAGTGTCTGAGCCTTTTGTGATTATCAAAGTATCCAAGTGAGCAAGTTTGAGTTGTAAGCCACATTTTGGGTTTGTGATTATTGTATTATGTTTATCTAAAAGTGATTTGGGGTTCCTCTTTACTTTGAAAAAAGATTGAAATGGAGATTCCTCTTTACCAAAATAAAAGATCATATTAAAAGAAGAACTATAATGGAAATCTAAGACGAGTCCTAGGACATAGGCAAGGACTATTTATTGAACCACTTAAATTGGTTTGTGTTTCTCTTCCCTTACTCTTTACTTTGTTGTTTATAAGCATAATTAAATTCATTTACTTTTATTTTATTCTTGCAGTTGTGATAACTTTTTGAAGGTTAAAATGAATATATATATTAGATATAGAATGTAGGATTTACAAAATATACCCAAGTGTTACATTAGAAAAAAAGATAAGTTTTTAGAGTGATGTTCACTAAGATACCTATCTCATTCTGGTTCAAGCATTCTATCTCTTATGTCTTGCCTGGGTTTAGTTCTCATTAAGCTTTGTAGATTTTTTAATCTCTTGAGGGTAGCAATTCTATATAAGATCCCTAATTTCATCATACCCCCTTTGTCCCTGATTCTCAGTTTCTCTTCCCTATTCCTTTTCCCCCTAATATCTTTCTCCTTGATTCATGATGGACTACAGATCTTATAATTGTGCAACTATTCAAGCATAAAATCTTCTCAGGTATTCTCTTTAGTTGTTCATGCAATTAATATTCTTTTAATACCCTCTTGTTCGCTTATAGAACATATATTTGCATTTGATTAAAAACCCTAATTGATTCAGTATTTGGTGCTGTAATTGTGTTGCAAATTTTGCTCCAATCACCTCACATATCTGAGAGTATATAAAGTAGGTTACTTTTCTGACTTCCTGTTTAGAGTTACGGAATTTTCTATAATTCCTTTCTCTCAAATGCTCATATACCATCCCCACTATTGCTAACTTTAAGATTGTTGAATCATTCCCCCTGGTTCGATTAGTCGTTAAGGTCTATTACTAAAGTTCTTCCATAATGTTTCACTAGATATGGATATCACATTTATGTAAAATAATTCTCTGGACATTGGAGGAGTATTGAAATTGAAATAAAATGTGATCCATTGTTTTTGTATAGGAAGGCATAGGTTGGTACTTTTCCATGGCATTTTGTCCATTGTCAAAAGCCTATTTTTAATTGAAAGTCAAAGGATGAAGGAGTACCTAGGTACATAATGCTCGAAGTATAGTAGTTTATGCCATTTTATCTCCTCTCCTTCCTACGTAAAAATTGCATTATAAGATTTGGATGTAAACTTGGATGATGGATTATTGAGCAGTAAAATTCTGTCCATTAGAGATTGGTTTGGTGAATATTGTGAAAAATTGGGGATTGTCCTTTCTAATCCCCTTGCAACATACATCCACAAGTTATCTTTAATCATCACCTCTACCTTTGCATTATTAAGTAAAACATGATATAAGGAGGGGTATAAAGGGTGAAGATGTAACGGGCCACCTTTGGCCCAATTATCAAACCAAACTCTTGTTTATTTTCCAGTCCTAATTTTGTGTTTCATCATTGCTCTCATCTTTTCTCTTAGGCTTAGGATGTGTCTAGTAATTGTAAAAGTGTTGGACATAGGTTTGGCTGTCTAGAAAATTGCTCCTTTATAAATTTCTCATGCATCCATTTTTCCTATAATGATTCTTTATTGTGAAATAGTCTCCATATCCTCTTAACGTAGAACATTGTTGATGAACCTAATTGATTTAACACCAAAAACTCCTTTAGACCTTAGAAGGCATACTTTTTTCCATTTAACTTCAGTTATACCTCTTTGTTCTCTCGAAACACTCTATAGGAAATTTTGCAATATCCTTTCTATATCTTTAATCAACGTAAGTGGTAAAGCCGTATGATAGTTATAGTAGTAAGGCCATACAAGAGCTTTAATATATGTTCTTACTGATTAATATGGGGTTTATGGTTTGGATTCTTCCATCATTAGATAGTGATCTTAACATTCAGCTATTAGTTTTATTAAAATAGTATCAAATAGAGGCTTAAAATCATTGTAGGTCAATCTAAAAGAGGAGATGGTAATCCTACATATTTGAAAGGGGTTTTGGGCAATTGGAGACCAGAGGTTTCCACCAATATTTTTTCTAATAAAGTAGTAACTGAGGAGATTTAGATCTAGTTTTTATTATTATAGATGGACAATCATAACATCTCTGCAAATTTTGTAATGGATTCCTTTAGCAAATGAATCGAGTTTTAGTCAACTCTATAAAGTAGTAACAAGTTGTCTATAAATGAGAGGTTAAAAATCTTAAACTTCTTGCATTTATAGTGATATTTGAAGTAGCTCATTTCTGAAATTTATTATTCTATCATTCTTATTAGAACTTTAATTGCTCAGGAAAATATGTAAGGTGATATAAGGTCTCTTTGTCTGACTCCTTTAGCTCCCTTGAATACATAAGTTGCTTTCCTATTTACCAAAACATAGTATGAGGGAGTGGTTAGGCATTGCAATATCCATTTGGTAAAAATATGAGGAAATCCAAACGCCTAAAGAAAATGTTGAATAAATTCCCAATTAAGGGTGTCAAAAGCTTTAGAGAAGTCTATTTTCATAGTGCATCTTTTAATGAACTTTTTAAAGTGATAGTCCTTGGAAATTTCTTATGCTAGCAAAAGGTTGTCTTCAATGCTTCCACTCGCTAGAACACTAAATTGCAAGACATTAATAAGAACTTCATTATCAATTTCAGTCAAAGGGCTAAGATTTTAGAAATGATTTTATAGAGAGTGTTATAGCAGGATATGGGTCTAAAATCTTTAAGGGAGGTAGGGTTGGGAATTTTACAAATGAGAAAGAGGTAGGTGTTGAGTTCTTTTAATAGCTTTGTAAAGCTAAAAAATTCCTTGATAACTTTTATGACATAAGGTTTAAAAATGTGCTAGGATTTTAAAAGAATAAAGCATTGAAACCATTAAGTCCAGGGGATTTGTCTAGATTCAGGCTAAGAAAGGCCTTCTTGATTTCTTTGTTAGTGACAAGTTGAATCAAGGAATCAGTTTAGGTTGTTAACAAGTAAGGGGTGATGAATTTGGATAGGGAATTGATGAAAATAATGGAGTTAAAGTTTGATACTAACATGAATAGGAAGTAATTGAAGGCCATGAATTTTATTTGTTCTTGAGTGTAGCAAGGATTCCCATCTTGATCAAAGATTCCATAAATTTTGTTGAACTTCCTTCTATTTTGGATACTTTTGAAAAAGTAAGAAGTGTTGGCATCTCCATCTTTTATCTATGAGATTCTTGCTTTCTATTAGAGTAAGGAGTTATGGTTTTTCAATGCTGAAAGAAAGAAGGCTAGTTTGATTTTATCTTTCTTTTTTAGCTCCTCATTTATGGATCCCCATATAATTACTCCTGAATTTAGCTGAGCTCTTATTTTAACCTTTCCACTTCTTTATCTAGTCCTTCCCTATATAGGTGTTTGTGTAACCTTTTTGGATCTTCCTTTATTGACTTCAATCTTATAACCAATCCAAAGGCCTCAGATCCTTCAACTAGTAAAATCCTTTATCAATTAATTTGTCATATTCTTCTTGATTGGTGAGGAAGTTAAAAAACTTAAATAGTGTTTTTAATTTCATAAAATTAGGGTAAGTTGTTACTTCTATTGGAGAGTGATCTAAAGTACCTGGAGCACTAACATGTCCCGAGATGTTAGGGAATTTTATCATTCATTCTTTGTTTATAAGTCCTATATCTAGTTTTTTCTAATACGGTGTTGCTTTGCTTTTTTGTTTGAACATGTGAAGAGATTACCTCTATGTATTAGGTCTGCCAATCCAACATTGATTAGACATTCTCTAAATTCTTCATATGCTTTCCCTTGTTAAATTCTTAGGCCTTCTTCTTCATAAAAATAGAGGATGTAGCTGCAATCACTTAGGACAATCCATGGCCCTTTTATTTTCTATATTAGTCTTTCCATATTTTAACTTAAGTTTCTCCTTTAAAATGCATTGTTAACTGCATATAAAAAGGTGACATAAATTTTTTATTTAAGTGTGTAACATTTATCCTTTATGTGAAGATGTTGATTTGTTTGGTCTGTGCTGTTTATTTCCAAATATATGGTGTTACAGAAGACTAAAATTCTTCCAATTATATGAGAAGCATAGTTAGATAGAATCTTCTTTAATCTTTGTTTCTAGCAAGCCAATATGAATGATTGCTTTTCTCTTAAGAACTCCCTCATTGCCCGCTATTTTTGGGGTAATTCAAGCCCCTAGTGTTCTAAGCTATTATCTTTGAATTAAAGTGCTTATAAGTCCTTTTTTTTTCCGCTCTGCTTGATTTCCTTCTTATTGGTTATATGAATGGAGATTCCTTTATTCTAACTTCTAGATTAGATGGGTCTTCCTCAGTTTCATTTATGAGTTTGTTAAGATGGATCTCTAATGCTTCTTCTTCTTCTCCTATCATAGGTATTGTACTTGTTTATAGATCCTTTTAGTCTACTGATGAGTTCTGGAGGGGTACAATGTGGAGGGTAGAGGTTAGCCTTTACTATATCATTTCTTGTTTTGTGGGAAGGTTGTAGAAGTCGTTGGTTTAGGAGAAGGATTTTTTTGAAGGGTTTATTGGGGTATTTTCTAGTTAAATAGCATTATAAGAAGGGGAAGGAGCATTAGGCTGAGTTGTTAAGCTTGTGGTTATTGAGGTGGGAAATGGTGTTAATGTTGAGGAAGGTTTTATTGTGTTGGGCAAAATTATTTATTAGGGGATTTTAAAGTTTCTTTGGTTTCTATATCTTACTGACTACTTTTTTAGGTTTCTAAGGGTAGGATAGTGTAATATCGAATAGGTATAGTTCATTCTCACTAAGCCTCTTAACCTTTATTTGATTCAGTGAAGTCTACTCTTTCTTCACTTTTATATAGATTTTTTCAAGTCTACTTTTCTCATGTTTACAATGTTTTCATCTAACCTTATAGACTTTCCAGTGGCATTTTCACTTTCCAGTGACATTTTCTAAGTGGTTGCATTTGTCATAATTTGTAGAAATTGTTTTATAAGTTAGTATACTTTTTACTTAAAATCTTAAATTGACCCAATTCACCCCCTCCCTTTCTTGGGTGCCATTAAGGAATAATAAATGGCATCAGAGCTAGTCTATAAGGTTAGTATTTCAAACAAAATCCTATAGCAAAGGTCATAATGACATATTTAGGAGCATCTTTATAATCCTTTAACCAAAAGGGTCAAAACATCAGTAGAGCCCCTTTCTTTAATGGAAATGCTACCTTTATTGAAAATGATAATGAAAATTTTTAAGGGCAAAAATGTAAATTTATACATACATTCCTACTAAAATTATAGATGATAGAAAATTTTTCAAGTTGAAGGAGGAATGGGATTCCCAAGATAAAAGACTAATCTTTTCAAATAGTAAAGTTGTCCATATTTTGTTCTATGCTTTAAGAAGAAATGAATTCAATAGAGTATCTATATGTGAAACAGCTCATGAAAATTATCATACACTAGAAGTTACTTATGAAGAAACAAATCAAGTTAAGTAAAATAAATTTAGCATACTAACTCAACAATATGAATTGTTCTAAATGAAAAATAATGAAAGCATTTCTATGATGTATACTATATTTATTGATATTATCAATGGTCTTAAGGACCTTGTAAAGACATATACTAACATTGAAACGTTAAGAAAGTTGCTTAGGTTACTATAAAAAATATGGGGAGCTAAATTGGCAGTCATACAAGAAGCTAAAGATCTAACAACTCTACCATTAGATGAGCTTATTAGATCTCTTCTTACATATGAAATGAGGGTCTAAGATATGTAAGAAGAATTCACTTTCAAAGAAAAAGAACTTACTATTTAAAGTCTTAAAGGAAGAATTAAGTAATGAGGAAGAGATATCATCTAATGAAAGTGATAAAGAATATATTACTCTAATCATTAGAAAATTCAAGAAATTCTTAAAGAATAACTCCTTAAGAAGAAAGGACTACAAAGGTCATAAGATAGATTCAAAACATAAATCAAATAATATTATTTGCTTTAAATGTAGAAAACTTAAGCATATGAAGTCTAGATGCCCTTTGCTCAAAAAACGTAAAAAATATGAAATAAATTACAAGGAGAAGAGGGACAAAGGTAAAAAGAAGACACTCAAAGCCTCCAATTGGGATGATACAAACGACTCCAAAAGTGAACATTCAATAAGAGAAGTAACTCATATGTGTTTCATGACAAAAGATGACGATGATGTACTCTTTAACTCTAGATCATTTGATAATGATAATAGTGACATTGACTTGACATATGATGAACTTATTAAGAGTCTTAAAATTATGATCATGAAAAAGAAAAATCTATCTTCCAAACTTAAAGAAGTTCAAAAGAATCTAGATACATGCATGAGTGAAAATGAAAATTTAAAGAGTGAATTGCATAACGTCAAAGCTTCCAACGGTGTAGACATAGTGGATAATCATGATTTATATGCTTTAAAAATTGAGAATGAAGAGTTAAAGAAAGAATTTAATTATATCAAGGACTCATTGTCCAAGTTCAATAAAGGAAATGAGAAACTAGAAAACATGTTATAAGCTTAAAAGAGTTTTAATAATAAGCATGGAATTCAATATAGTTATAAGATTGCTTCGAATACCCAAATCGCTTTTGTTAAAGGAAAGCATTTACATGTGAAGAACCAGTGCCTAAAACGACAAGTGAATATGGATTATCCATATCTAAACACACATATGACACGTCACTAGGGTTCATGTTAAGAGAGGAAAATCTAATGCGTAAATGTATCATTCATATTTTATACTAAGAATTCAACACTCTCAAGGAAAGAATAGGCACACCTTTTATACTAAAACACATGATAACATATGATATAACTTATACCACATTATGCCTTACACCATTCGTAATTTTATAACATATGTTCAGACTTCATACAAGCATCATTAAATGGAAGAAATATACCTCATACATACAAGTATGCTAGCACTTTTCACTATCAAAAGAAAGCATTCAAATAACTTACATAAAGAAGAAGTTTCCATCATTTATATGCACATAGAAAAACAAGGAATGCCTTCATACATCAAATTTATAATGCTGATCATCATCCTATCAAATCATATGATATGGTATGTTGTTTTATGGTAAATATGGGCATATTGACAAATTTTACTTCTCAAAATAAAAGATAATGAATAAACCCTCAAGTAAGTGGGTTGAAAAGAATAAGGAGACTAATAACCAAAGACCCAAGCTCATTTAGGTACATAAAACACAATAATTAGGTTATTTTTTATATCTCTAAGAAAAAAAGGAACAAATGGTACATTAATAATGGGTGCTCAAGGTATATGACCAATGATACATCCCAATTTTCAACTCTTGAAGATAAAGATGGAGGATTTATCACTTTTAGAGATACTGTCAAGGGTAAGATAATTGACATAAAAATTTTGGTAAAAAAGATCACATAATTATTAATAATGTACTTTTATTTAATGGATTGAAGCATAACTTATTAAATGTGTGCCAACTATGTGATAAAGGCCACAAAGTATTCTTTGAGGTAGATTATGCATTGTATCTAAAGTTGTTGATAGTAGCATTGCATTCTTAGGAAAAAGAGAAGGAATCATATATGCAATTAACTTTGATGATTTCTCTAATCAAGATATAAAGTGTATAATTTCTATTAGTAAATATGCATGGATTTGGTATAGGAGACTTAAACATGCAAGCATAGACCTCATTTCCAACCTCAACTCTAAAAAATTTATAAATGGGCTCCCACAGGTCAAATTTGAGAATGATAATATTTGTGAAGCTTGTTAAATGGGAAAACAAACCAAAAGCTTATTCAAAAGTAAACAGTTGGTAACTTCTAATGGACTTTTACAATTATTTCATGGATTTGTTTGGACTAAATAGGGTTGTTAGTTTAAGTGTTAAATTTTATGCTTTGATCATAGTTAATGATTTTAGTAGATTTACTTAAGTTTTATTCTAGCAAACAATGGAAGAATGTTATGGGTTGTTTGTCAAATTTTTAAAAAATGTACAAAATAAAAAAGAACTTTCTATTACTTCTATTAGGAGCGACCATAGTAGGGAATTTGAAAATGAAAGAATTGAAACCATTTGTGAGGATAACGGTATCTTTCATAATTTTTCCTTGACCATGAAACCTTAATCAAATGGGATTGTTGAAAGGAAAAAATGACCTTACAAGAAATGGCCAGGACCATAATCAATGAGCATGATCTTCTTAATTATTTTTGGGTGGACGTAGTCTCTGCCGTATGTCGTATATCAAATAGAGTCTACATAAGATTGACCTTAGAAAAAACGCTATGAAATTTTGCATAGGAAGAAGCCAAAAATCAGTTATTTTAAAGTTTTCTATTGTAAGTGCTATATTTTGAACATTAAAGATAACTTGGGGAAATTTGATTCCAAAACGAATGTAGGGATTTTTCTTAACTATTCTTAACTAGTAAATTATATAAGGTGTTCAATAGGAAGAGCCTTACTATTGAAGAATCTATGCATGTTGTCATTGAAGAATCTATACCTCTTATATCTAAGAAAGATCTTAAAGTTGATGATATAGGTATATCCAAAGAACTAGAGTCATTAGCCCTTGAACAAAACAAAATTGGTCACCAATAAATCATTCATGAACATATTATTGAACCGAATGAGTGAAACAAGAAGGATGAGGAACTCCCAAGAGATTAGATATTCAAATAAATCCATCCTTTTAATCAAATTTTTAGTAATGCTCAATAAGTGGTGATCACTAGATCTCATGTAAACATTTATCTCATATTGCTTTCAATTCGAAAGTTGAACCTAAGACAATAAAAGAGTCCCTTAATAATGAAAGTTAGGTTCTTACTATGAATGAGGAGTTGTTTTGGCTCCGGGTCTTGGTCCTTATTTTGTGGCAACAAGGCACCAAGATTAGGGGACTTTTAAAAATAAAAGTATATATATATAACTAAAATCAAAATAAAAAGAATTAATTTCTTGGTGGGAGTAAAAACAAATAAACAAATTAATTAATTAAAAGAAACAAACAAACAAATAAAAATAAAAAGAAAAAAATTTCACAACCGTGCATTAAAATTTGTCACGGCCGTGAGTCTTTAAAAAAGATCACAGGCGTGAGAGGGGGTGTCACAATCGTACTTGTGCATGATCACTGCTTTTGGTGAATAGTAATAGATTTTCACGATCGTGCCTGTGTATGATCACGACATTCATAAAAATTCAGGTTTGTCACGATCGTGCTTGTGCATGATCGCGACATTCTAACTTCACACTCTTACTTCAATTTATCATAACTTTCAATCCAGAAGTCCAAAAATTATAAAATTTATGTCGTTAGAAAGCTAAAAGAAAGATCTACAACTTTTATGAAGATAATTTTACCAAATTCTGCCTATATCAATATAGTTTATTCATTGAAGTTTCAGAACACATTTTATTTCCTTTTTCCTCTTTTCTCTCTGCTGTCAATATATATAACTACTAACTATAACAAAAGACTTGAATCCAACAATTAAAACCATACATACAAAAATCCCAACTTAACTAATTTCTTTAGAAAAATCTATCTAAAGGCCTTCAAACATCTAACAATTTTAACGCCAACACCATTGACACTTAACATAGAAGAAATTTCTGCACATATACAAAAGAGAAATTCTTCAATTCTTACTGTCATTTCTCTAGCAAAGCAGAGATTGTACATAACTTCATATTACATATCAAAAACCATATCAATAGCATAATACAAAAACAACAATCATAAATGTTCATGCTTGATATGCTTCTAGAGTACCAAAAGTTTCTAAACTAACTAGTTAAAAAAGCCTGAAATCTTGGAGTTGCCAAAGCTTTGCAAAGGTTCAGTAATGATCTGCTTTTTCTTCACCTGAGGAGTGGAAAAATAATAGGGTGAACTACGACGCTCAGTGGCTAATACATTTATAGCCAGCGATAACGAACCACACACA
>JAOTAY010000004.1:7341781-7353232 GCA_025629805.1 Erythroxylum baracoense
CCTGGTGGGTGTATGGTACAACATGGTTGGGGCGGTTCGGTCAAGCTTACTCTCGGATGCCAACTGATATATGGTACATGATATGGTGGTGTGATTGTGTCGATTCGGTCGAGCTTGCTCTCGGACATCAATCATTTCATAATAAGGCTATGACAGTGAGGTTGAGTGTGGCTCTTGGACGACAGCCCACTACATTGGACCAAGTGATCTGTGTGTAACAAGAGAGCCCTTATGACTATAGTCTATAGGTAAGGGGAATATTATAGGGTCATTTATTAGTCCTCCACTATTATTTGTGATTTGTGATTCTGATGATTATATGACATGATATTGATATGGGAAATACATGCATGTTTACGAACAAAATCATTATGTTATGAAATTTCATTTATTCATGTAATACTATATATATATATATATATAAATTCTTTAGGAGTGTATAACATAACCATAATATTAATTCACTCAGTAAAGTCTGACTCCCCTCAACTATTTTTCAGGATATTCTTTTTAGATCTCTTTTAGCAGGGTACTTCGTCGATCTTCTTCCTATCCGACGATTTAATGTATGTTTGTTAGTGACCTTTGACTCTATAGCTGCAATAGCCTGGTATATATTAGATTTCCCTTGTATTAACTATCCTAACATTGTAGCACATTGAGTATCGTATATTGTTAAAACTATTTGATTATTATCAGTATGAGTTTGATTATTTTGAAATCTCATATATATTATAGATATAGAGATTTGACAGTATTTTAGGCTTGCTAAGGGTCTAATAAACCTTGAGTTTACTGCTCCTTTACTGCCGATCATAATCCAAGGTTAGGGTTGTGACAAAAAATAACTTTCTTTAAATTTTATATAATATATAATTATTTGTCACAACCCCTACCTTGGACCGTGACCGGCACCAAAGAAGTAGTAAACTCAACATTTACTAGACCCTTAGCAAGCCTAAAATATCATCAAATACCTATATCTATAATAAAGATAAATTTTCAAAATGATCAAACTCATAATTTTAATAATCAAACAGTTCTAACAATATACAATCCTCAATTTGCTACAACATTGAGATAGTTAATACAAGGGAAAATCTAACACATACAAGACTACTCACTGAGTGAGTTAATACTATGGTTATGTTATGCATTCCTAAGGATTTCAAATGATAGAAATATATTTATAATGTATTATATCTATAAATATTCATAACATAATGACCATGCCTAATTGAGTCTACATTTGCATTGTAAAAATTCATAATAAATCCAATCATAATTCAAGTATACCAAATTCTAACCCATACACCCTCATTGATACTCAATACATCAAGATATTCTCAATTCTAGTAAAAAACAACTCAATTTAATCAATTTAATGCAATTTTGTAAGAACATAACCTTTTTAAGTTTTTATCTTACAAACTATGAAGAATTTCAATACATTGCTTTTATAAAAATGATCCATATAATATTTGGAAATTTTTAAAATTATTTCCAACCATTTTTGGGTTGGTCGAAAAATCACCGCGGTCACCAAAGCGTAGGGTTCATGCGCTAGCACCGGAGGGGCAGTGACCTTCACTACCTATCCAAAAATGACAAGCTCACCCCCAGGAATTCAATGGCACTGGTCTCGTGTCGAAAATCCTCCTGATTTGCGATAATCGAAAGTTTAAAGCTCAAAGGTGATCCATTTTCGTTCACCGACAAAATGGGTTGATTGATGTCAAGCTTTCCTCCTTTCCTACATTTTTAGGGCTGCTAAACAAGATAGTAGTGTTAGTTTCACTGAAAAAAATAACTAAAAATAGGAAATTGACGACTTACCTAAATGAATTGAAACTTCCAATCATGATTCCTCGAAATCTGGGTCGTTTTTGAAGAAACAAGTTTAGGGGTTTTGTAAAACGTCCAGAGAGCTTTCCGTAAAGCCCTAGGTTGTCGGAAATGGTGGCCGGACAATGAATGTATGAGTGTCGGAAGTTGGAAGTAAATAATAACTTATAGAAAAAAGAGTTTAAAAGAAATGAACTTCAACTTTCTTAAGCTCTAACTTATACTTCTATATGTTTTTCTCCTTATTGGTTCATTACGAGTAATTTAACAAAAAATTGGATCATTACATGCATTAATAACCAAACTAAATTTTGTTTTTATTTAAAATAAAAATATAAACTAAAAATAAGAAATTAAAAAATAAGTGAAACAAAGTGATCCCTAAGCAATTGTGAAAAATATTTGCACATTAAAAGAGTCTAACTAATCTTTGGATGGGTACGAGTCACGTCCAAGTTCAATGGGTTTATTCCTTCGTAGTGCTTCTTAATCAAAGTCCGACATTTCGTTGGCATAATTGGATTTGGATGGGCTAACCTTTCAATCCAAAGAATGTAAATAGATCTTAAGCCCATAAGACCGATAACCTTTCACTTTCTTTGTTCTCTTCCAACTTAGAAAATCATAAAATTAATTATGCCTTGGGAATCATTTCGTCTCACCGAGTTCTTATCTGGATGATTAAGGTTGGAGAATGACAGTTGGTATATTTGATTAACTTAATCCAACCAGTGGACTTTGTTTAGCAAATAGCAGTTACGAGGATTAGTTCCTTGGAGATATTGTTTCCTATGCACTCTAGTTTAGTTAGTGCATATCCACAAATCTAAAGTGTGATACGTCCCATGTTTCTATCATTATGAAAATTTTTTATTTGGGTAATAGTGAAACCGAAGTAGACATTCGCGGAGACATAACACCAATGCCCTCGTCTTTACATTAAGCAGACATAAACGTGAAAGGCCAATGTAGGAAATTGCTAAGTAGGGTGGACCCGAAAGCATGATCGTTTGGATAAGAACTTCACATGTCGATCTCACATTGAGAATAGTGAAGGGCAAATTTTATAGACTCCAATGATTCGCTGAAGGAATCCAATTACTTTATGGCATATGCTCATCTAGAAGGGATTTCAGAGCAGTAGAACACGGGAAGACTGTCTAAAACCAATGCCGCCTCATTTACTCTCTCCCTATCCAATGGCACATAGGTTTTAAAGATTTTGGCTCTTCATGGTCGGAGAAACTGTTCACAAAAGATACATATGTGAATGAAGAACCTCCAACAAGCTTTAAGTTTTCGTTGTGCTTATTTTTTGACTAATAACAAGCTTAAGTTTATTTTTCCTTAGATGGTGAATGAAAGTACCGTTGAATTGGTGACTATTAAGCCTTCTGCAGTGTTTTCCAATCCTAGTTCTTGATTAAGAATTACTAATTCCAGAAACTTATAAATTTCACAAAACGACGTACTTGTAGTATAACTTATTCTTAGTTCCAACTTTTGATAAAAGAAAGAAGTATCCATTGAAAATACGATCACAACGATTCCAAGAGCTTTGTTCTATTCTTTTTTCTTATCTTTTCTTGGAACTGGTTTGTTACGTGTCACGTACTGTATGAGTTCAAAGTGGAACAATGGTACAATACTAGCGGGCCAGGGTATAGAAAACGGCAAAACCGCAGCGAGCGTTCCCAGACATTGGTTTTTCCCAGTGCTGTAGGATTTGCCATGTCTTCCCGGCCTTTTGACCTGTCCACCTTTTCACTGGTCACCACTTCCTAGTATTATTATTCTATCCTTATCAGTCCCAAGTTCAAACACGCAATGTCCTCTTTAGAAAAATGAAATAAGAATGGTTAGGAATTAGGAAATCAGATCTAAACATGGGTTTATCGGATTCTCTCTCTCATTTGTCATTTACTCATTTCTCGTTCTCGACGCCTCTGTGTATATATAAATAATCACAAGTTGGTCTCAACCGTTGCGTGTATAAACTTGGCACACGTAATAAATAGCTCCACAGTTTGTCACTGGTCGGTTAGTTTCTCCTTCCTTCTCCGATCACCGAGTGTTGTAGAAAGAAAGAAGCAACCTTTTGTCGTTTTTCCTTTTCTTCGGTTCATGGCCACCCCAAAGCTGTCTAGAATCCCTAGTATGAGGGATCGTGTTGAAGATACTCTCTCTGCTCACAGAAACGAACTTGTTTCTCTGCTTTCCAGGTTTCTTGCTTATCATTTTATAAAATTGCCTTCTTTTCAAACTTTTAGAACTCTTTTCCTCTTAAGACGCTTGCTTTTACTTGTTTCTTGAGAATATTTGAGTTAATCGAACAAAACTAGACGAAAGCAAGAGCACAAGTTAAGTGCATATCATAGAAGTTCGACTGTGTTGAGTGTGTTATGACAAACACACTTTCTTTGTAACTTCTATTTATAATTGTGATTTAAAAGCTATGTTGGTTTGCTTAAGACTATGTAATTTATGATCGGTTCATTTGTGAGTCCTCTTGTTTTATTCTTTTTTTGTTTTTGCTGGATTTGGAAAGATATGTGGATCAGGGGAAAGGAATTCTGTATCCACATAATTTGATCGATGAACTTGAAAATATTGTCTGCGACGACGAAGCGAGGGAGAGGCTGAGAAATGGCCCCTTCAGCGAGGTTCTTAAGTCTGCTCAGGTGGGTCTCACGTTCACTCCCTTATTCTTTTAGTTTGTATTAGAAGAATGTAATGACTGGAACACTAACATATGCAAGCGTATTTATTGATAAAATATGAAGGACTTATTTTTGGTAGACACTGAAGCGCTTTCTTCATAGGAAGCCAGGAGGCTGTCACAAACTCACAATGATCCGAGTTTTTATTATTATTAGTATTTTACATTTTTTAGAAGCTTTAGGAGAGGTGACTACAGTCAGGTAATAAGTCGAAACCTAATGATGATCCCAAAAAGAAAACAAGGAAAAGGATGGAATCCCCTCTTTCTTGTGTGATAAATGATTGATTATATTGTTCTTCTTACCTGCAATATAGTGTTTCGTAAAAGGAGTGAGACA
Organism: Erythroxylum baracoense; assembly: GCA_025629805.1. NCBI lineage: Eukaryota > Viridiplantae > Streptophyta > Magnoliopsida > Malpighiales > Erythroxylaceae > Erythroxylum > Erythroxylum baracoense. Next base: position 7,346,686 of record JAOTAY010000004.1, read on the forward strand.
ATGTTCTGAAAACTGAAAGTTAAGTCCTTATGCACCTCTGTTGATTGCCTAGTTTTTTTTTTCTCTGCACAAACATATCTAGGACTAAGTATTTTTCGTGAAGCATACTAATTGCAATCTTTTTCTTGTTGCAATTTAAATCATAAAGCTGAAGAACCTTCTTAATTTGTTTCCCTTGGCGGGATTGATTTCTATTGGGATTTGTTGTAATCTTGTTCATTTGTTCATTATGTTTCTTCTCCTTTTTTCTCTTTTTTCATGTTCCTTGCTATACATAAAATGGTTGTACTGTTTTGTTGATTTTCTATCAAGATGCATGGGACATTTACATTTCTACAGTGTTCCAAGATATCTGACCTTATCGTTCTTCATAAATGTGTGTGGCAGGAAGCCATAGTTCTGCCTCCATTTGTTGCACTAGCAATTCGTCCAAGACCTGGTGTTTGGGAATATGTGCGAGTTAATGTATATGAACTCAGTGTTGAGCAGTTGGATGTTTCTGAATATCTTCGTTTCAAAGAAGAACTTGTTGATGGGCCGTAAGCAAACACCTCCTTTGAACTCTTTATTTTTTGTGACAAAATATATGCTCATACCCAGCATAGTGAATAAATCATAAATTGTTCCCATATAGATACAAATTCTTAACTTCTTTTTGATCTTATTTTAGGTCCAATGACCCATACGTGCTTGAGCTTGATTTTGAGCCTTTCAATGCTAGTTTTCCTCGCCCCAACCGATCCTCATCTATCGGCAATGGTGTTCAGTTTCTCAACCGTCATTTGTCTTCCATTATGTTTCGTAACAAAGACTCCTTGGAACCTTTGCTAAACTTTCTTCGAGTACACAAATATAAAGGACATGTAAGTAGGCTATCCAAGAGCTGCCAAGAGAGTCTTCACTGTTTATGCTGTTGGTTACAAATAAATTATTCCATGTATTTGTTCATCTTAATTTCAGAAAAATTTTATCAACACTAGTACTCACATGACATGGATGTATAACGGTGATGAGAGAGTGGGATAGTACTTGCTATGTATTAATCATTGATAAGCTAATGACTAAAGTGTATGTGTAGGCCTTGATGTTGAATGATCGGATACGGAACATATCTCAACTTCAATCTGTGCTTCTTAAGGCTGAGGAATATATCTCTAAGCTTCCATCTGACACACCATACTCTGAGTTTGAATATGTGTAAGTATATGTGCAAATTGAAATAGTTACGTTTGTACATTTTTGAACTTATAAATTGTACATTTTGAGATCATTACATAGGTTTTACTCTGATTCAGGTTACAAGGAATGGGATTTGAGAGAGGTTGGGGGGATACGGCAGAACGGGTGTTGGAGATGATGCATCTACTCTCAGACATTCTCCAAGCTCCTGACCCCTCAACATTAGAGACATTCCTTGGCAGAGTACCAATGGTGTTTAATGTTGTCATTTTGTCTCCACATGGATATTTTGGACAAGCAAATGTTTTAGGTTTGCCCGACACTGGAGGGCAGGTACTAATGGCTTTGCTCTTGTTGTATATGAATATCACATAATGCTGCAAGAGTAAATGTTTCTATGGTCATCCTCTACAGATTAAATAGAGAAGTTTTTATATATATATATAAACACTCACCTCTGGCCTGGCAGCGATCTCATTTTCTGATCTCTGGACTCCTTATTGATTTTATTGCCTCACAGTCACCTGTATTTTCTCTATTACAATTACAATTACATAACATTTCTCCCAAAAAATTCTAGAGTTTCTACATCTTATAGGAATGCACTTGCAGGTTGTATATATACTGGACCAAGTGCGTGCCTTGGAAAACGAAATGCTTCTTAAAATACAGAAGCAAGGATTGGATTTCAAACCTCGAATTCTCATTGTGAGTGTATTATAGCTACTGTTTGTCTACTTGTTCATATGGCACAATTTTGATGATGATAATTGCTCCTCCTGTAACGCATCTCCATTGTATTGATGAAGGTTACTAGGTTAATACCCGACGCGAAAGGAACAACATGTAATCAGCGATTGGAGAGAGTTACAGGAACAGAACACACCCATATTTTGCGAGTTCCATTTAGATCCGAGAAAGGAATTCTTCGTAAATGGATCTCAAGGTTTGATGTATGGCCATACTTAGAAACGTATGCTGAGGTAAGTTGTGTGCACAATGTACTGGTTCATATCTATAATCTATGGATATATTTAACTTCTGAGAAGTAATACTTTAAAGGTTACATGAGAACTGAATGCTTGAAATGGTAGGTTTGACAGCTCAATGGGTTTTGAGAAGAGAGTAAATGGCTTGAATTAGTTGTTAATAGACCTACCATCACCTCAGTCAGCTAAGCTGCAGGTCTTTGTATTCACTGAGGAATATGTAGACTATTGTAAATGTTAAATAATTACATAATGACATTAGCTATGAATTAATGACCATCTGCACAGTTTCTTATCACTTACTGTGCTGAAGTGTTGAACTCAGGTTTGGACTCATAGACACAAACATAAACATCAAGACGGAGATATTAATTATCATCAACACGCCCTGGAACTGATACAATTTGCAATTTCCGTTATATAGTCTCTGCTTTTTGAAAATTTTCATATTAGGCATGCAGGCCAAGCCTCTTCTTACCAGCTCAACCTTGTTGAGATTTTTCAAATTTTTTTCCTAGTGGACTAAATGTGGAGTTGGAGTTACATTATTCTTAATCTATCTTCTGCTCTCTTGAACATCTTTCATCTTTCCAACAGGATGTTGGTGGTGAAATTGTAGCTGAGTTGCAGGGCATTCCTGACTTTATTATAGGGAACTACAGTGATGGGAATCTTGTTGCATCTTTATTGGCTTATAAGATGGGTGTTACTCAGGTTAGCTTTGTTCTGTTCTTATGCTAGTGTGAGGTTTATTGAACTCATATGAGAAGGGAGGTTTTGAATAACTGGATTCTCTATAATGCAGTGCACCATTGCCCATGCCTTGGAGAAAACCAAATATCCAGATTCAGATATATATTGGAAAAAATTTGATGATAAATATCATTTCTCATGTCAATTCACTGCTGACATACTGGCAATGAACAATGCAGATTTTATCATCACCAGTACTTATCAAGAGATTGCGGGAACGTAAGTATCACCATGCATGCTCTAAATGTGTATCTACTGGTGCTGGAATCTTGGCAGAATTGGATGACTGTATGACTAAAATTTAGTGAGCAACATCCTAGAATGCTTGCTTCTTAGGTTTCCAGAATCTGAGATATGATAGTTAAAATAAGGGGGGAAAAAAGGATATGCTGGAGTTCTTAGAGAACAGTCCTAGAGCATCTCACTTCATTTTTAACAAATCTCATATTGCATTCTGCCACAGTTTATGATAAGGGTTCAGCTGTTGTAAGTACTCCAACATAGCTTGAGATTCTTTTGATTGCATAAATATTAACTGTATATTGTTAAAGAATTGAGTTCATATGTAACATTCCAGTTTTATATATGCTATAGATAATGACCATAATGTCGGCTGTCAAGTTCCCTGCTTTTTCTTATAAACTCTTCCATGTGAACTGGAGTAGGCTAAAACAAGGTGCATAATTTTCAAGGATGCTGTTGATAGTCAACTGCTTAACCTATATGCTCTTCTTTCAGAAAGAATACTGTTGGTCAGTATGAAAGCCACACCGCCTTCACTCTTCCAGGACTGTATCGTGTTGTACATGGTATTGATGTTTTTGATCCAAAATTCAACATTGTCTCCCCTGGGGCAGATATGTCTATCTATTTCCCATACTCTGATAAGCAAAAAAGACTTACTGCGCTCCATGGTTCAATTGAAAAGATGCTGTATGATCCCGAGCAGACCGATGATTGGATGTGAGTCATCATTCTGTATTTTGCAATTGCACTTCCTAATTAATTGTCTTGAGGTGCATTTCAATGATCTTGAAAGTTGCTCCTAGCAGCATGATTTTGATCAATATCCTCAAACATCATTACTGTTTGCATTTGATGCAACAAGAGTGTAATTGTTTGCCATTCTGATATTTTTGCTCTTTTGATACAGTGGCGCACTGGATGATAGGTCAAAACCCATAATATTTTCCATGGCAAGGCTGGACCATGTGAAGAACATGACAGGGTTAGTTCAGTGTTATGCCAAGAGTACTAAGTTGAGAGAGCTGGTGAACCTTGTTATTGTAGCTGGTTACATTGATGTGAAGAAGTCGAAAGACAGGGAAGAGATTGCAGAAATTGAGAAAATGCATGAACTGATGAAAGAATACAATTTGCATGGACAATTTCGATGGATAACCGCTCAAACAAATCGAGCACGTAATGGTGAGCTCTATCGGTACATAGCAGATACTAGAGGAGCTTTTATTCAGGTATGTGATGTGTTGCTTTTGGGTTGTATATAAATTTTGTCAGGAAACTAAGCTATTTCCTCCTTTCCCCACCCTAATTTGTTTTTGCAGCCTGCTTTTTATGAAGCTTTTGGACTCACTGTTGTGGAGGCGATGACTTGTGGCCTTCCAACATTTGCCACTTGTCATGGTGGTCCGGCAGAGATTATTGAGGATGGGGTGTCCGGATTCCATATTGATCCATATCACCCAGATCAGACTGCTGCAGTCATGGTGGATTTCTTTCAGCAGTGTAAGGAAGATCCAAACCATTGGATAGAGATCTCTAATGGGGGGCTCCAAAGGATTTATGAAAGGTATTTGTCTGGATATTTGAGAAAATTCACGTGTGTATTTGTGACTACTTAACTCAAATGTCGGGAAAACGTAGGTATACATGGAAGATTTATTCTGAAAGGCTAATGACATTGGCTGGAGTTTATGGCTTCTGGAAATATGTTTCTAAACTGGAGAGACTTGAGACTCGAAGATATCTTGAGATGTTCTACATTCTCAAGTTTCGTGATTTGGTAAGTTATTGGCCTTTATATTGCAATTATCATCACAGATTCACAGTACAAGGTTCTTACCAATCTATTTTCTACCCCTCAATTTCCTGGTTGGACTTAACCCTAATGATGATGATGATGTACCGCATCTAATCACCTTAGTCACAACCTTTATTCACACACTACACCTTAGTGAGGGGACCAACCATGTGAGCTATCTTATGTTGTCTCCATATTTAAATTGTCACTTAGATTTTCATGTGTTTTCCTTTTTTCAGGCGAAATCTGTTCCTCGGGCAATTGAGGATCAGCACTAAGCTATAATCACAAGCCTGGGTACAGCTACATTAGAGTGATGCAATAATAAAAGCCCTTGTGTGTGCATATAGTACAAGCTTGTCTATTTTTAAATAGAGAAGAATGGTTCATGAAGCTCTCACTCATGTACCTCTCTTATCCCACTAAATGTATTGATAAAAATCATGTAACTTATCCTATTATCAATAAATTACCACAAACTTAGTTGATTCAGCTACCGTATTCCATAAAAGCGAAAAGTTAAGCCTACTCTCTGGGAATGTCATGTCATTTTACCTCTGAACGGCAGGCCCAAAGCTGACAATTTACGTGTGAAGAACATGCCTTCATTACTAGCCAGAGACAGCCCTGCACTAGGCTGAGTTCTCTTGATCGTCTGGCGTCAAAGAACTAAGCTCTGTGCTGACACACTGACAATTCTACAGCATACGTTACAACCCTTTAGGCCTTTTGCATTGAGCCATTGATTGCCTTTTGTTTATTCACTTACAATGATCAACTACTCGCTACGTCAGCCCCAACGGTCGTAATCTAATGAGGAATCTGTCATCCATCCAATGAAATCTTGTTAATTTATATATGGCTTTGCCTCCGGTAACTTTTGCATATGGTTTAGTTAGTTGTTAGTTTCAACTACAGGACACCTCAAAGATTAAACTTACGTATAAAAACTAGTATAGGTATAATATCCAGAGAGCTAGAAAGAGGCATTGTTCTAGTCAAAAACTAGTGGACATCAACATGAAACTACGAATGCAAAAAAGGACGCCCAACGGCTGTTCGTTCTACTCTGCTTCAGCCGTTTTAACATTCGAAGGCCATTCATGGCCGACACTTGCACTCACACCATTGGCTGTTAATAAAAGCTTGCAATAGTGACCTATCTACGTTGACCAAAAGGGCTTCAGGGAGCCTTACCAGTTACCAGAAACTAAATTGGAGATTTATGATTATGTTGATGTCTTAGAAGTTAAGAAGATCAAGAAGACCAATATGACAGTTGAAAGTTAGGGAGTGTTTGTTTCCATTTTTGTTTTTGGTTTTTTGTTTTTGTTTTCAAATTCGGTAAAAAAACCTGTTTATTTGAGTTTTCAGTTTCAGTTTTTGGTTTTGGTTTCTTCCTGTTTTCAAAAATTATGAAAACCATAAAAAGTAGTTTTTGTTTCCTGTTTCTATTTTCTTTCATAATCTGATTTACTATCATTTAAATATATATTATTTAATTATTGATAAAAATTATGAATAATCTAATTCAAGATTATATATTTAATAAATTAAAATTAATTATCAATAAAAATTATGAATA
>JAOTAY010000004.1:7353332-7365542 GCA_025629805.1 Erythroxylum baracoense
TGGCCATCCCGCCATTCGGAATGGCGGGATGGGCACCCGGAATGGCGGGATGGGGTCCCACGTGGCCATCCCGCCATTTTGAATGGCGGGGAGGCCACGAACCCGCCATCTCCCTTGGTGGATTGTCTTATTTTCGTCCTCTCTCATTCTTTTACTCACATTTCAAGGATTCAAATTAATTATTATCATAAACACAGAATTTAGCCTTTTGTCTTCCATTCCCTCTGCTTTACGGGAAGAATGATATAAACTTTTAGTGCAAAAAGAAAAGTCATTGGTTTGGTGGTAGGTGCTTCTGTTTGCAATCTTTGCGGGAAAAACGAATTCAGTTGAAGGGCTTGAAATGGTCTTTGGTCACATCAAGCGCTATTGAGAGCAGAGTCAACAATTAGGCTTGCCTAAAAGCTATATCGCTTTTTGCTGTAGTTGAAAGGGACATATTGTTTGGTAGGATTTGAATAGAGGTTCTCGTGCTATTATTGTTGTTATTCTAAGCGGCAAATACAACACGATGTTCCCTCTGCTTTACGGAAAGAATGCGTGCAGGTTTTTCTTATTTTTTATTTTTTATAAATAAACCACTCCACATTATTGAAATTGGCCCTTAGGCACAGGCCCAGCTCGGCCCTGCCCAGGATCGGGCTTGGTCAGAAGAAATAATTGATATTAAGAAAAATTATTGATGGTATATTAGGTAGTATGTATTTATTAGTTTATATTCCATCCTAAACCTCCCAAATCGGAGGTCTCATATTTTCACTGTTTACGATGGAATGGAACGTAACATGAAATACTCCACTTCCATCATATTCCATTCCATTATAAAACCCTCAACCAAACGATAAAAATGTGTTACGTTACGTTACGTTCTATTCTAAACCCTTCAACCACACGGACTCAAGATTGGTACTGGTGCCTTTGGTTTGTAGATTGGAAAAGGTGGAGGAAGAACCTTTAGAGGTGAGTAAAATGAAGGCTTAGGCTTGTAGATTGGTACTGGGGGGTTCTTGTAGATTACAGCTGGTGGAGGAAGAAAAAGCTTTGGTGGGCAAGGTTTTTTAGGTAATGGAGGAAGTGGGTTGTGATGAGGGAAAAAAAGATCGAAGCTCATCAATGACGGATGTTCAATTTTGGATGCTTGAAGTGAGGCCACAGGAAGGCTGAAGTGCAGGTTGTTGGCGAGAACCTCAGCTTCCCACCAGAAGAAAACATCTGTTCACCGTATGTTTCTGACTTGAACACAATCTTTGTGGACTCTATACCACCGTGTGCCACGGATGGACTGGCTGATACACCGTGAAGTTACGCATAGCAATCCTGCTTCAACTTCCTATCATTCGCAAGTTCATTTGGAAGGGAAACTCTGAATTTTCCTTCTTCGTCAAGTTCACCAACCCCTATCGTTTTCAACTCTTCTTTTTCATACTGACTCCAACTGCAATTGTTCACCAAATTGAGAATCAGGAGACAAGGGATATAGAATAAACAAAGGACTGTGATATCCTACTAGCAGTAGTCCATGTCCCAGACATCCTTAACGATTTTTGTGTATAACCTAAGTCTACAAAAAGGAAATCTGTTAAAAAAAGAAAGTAAAATCCCAAATACCAGAAATGGTGAATGAGCTTTCCCATGAAGATGAAACTTCAGTAGTGACTATAATTGTTCCTTGCTGTTGTCGATTATACAAATGGTCATTCTATCTCCCTTATGGAGTTTTTTTTAGGTCATATTGTAATATGATGATAGGCTTAAAGTCTTAAACTCGTTGTAACGTCGATTTAGTTTTAACTATAATAATATTCTTTTTAATTTAAAAAAAATCTTCTTTTTCATTCTTGCAATCGATGGTCGCACGCAGTCCTGCATGAAATGAAACAAATCATAGTATTAGGGACCATGAATTAGCTCCACCAACGTGCAAAAATGGAGTGTCAGGACTCGGGACTACTACAATCCTGATGTCCTGGTAAGTTTTTCTAGGAACACTAAATATGGTACTAGCAAATATTATCTCCTGAACTTGTCAGAGAGCACAAGTACCTGAAAAAGCATGGCTGGACTTAATGTCATTCTGTGCACAATCTGCACATTCTCCAATCCCAACTACTACAAGTGATGTGTCCCCTCCATAACAGAAACCTGTAGCGTCAAACAGTAAGGACACATAGAAGAAGCACACAAGTGCCCCTCGTGGAACGAGGATTTCCATTTGGAGAACAAACTTAAATGTTTCAGCAAGATCAGAACCTGAAGCTTGAATTAGAGCATAGAAAAAAACCTTGAAGCCAAGCTATTGAAAGAGGAACTTTCAGACCCTGAAAGGGTTGTTATATAATGTGTTGTTCAACAGTTGTCTCTTAAAAGATCGTATACCGACACTGAATAAGGGCCTCACATGTTCGTGAGATGGCTTTGTTTCAAAGATGAAAATGAAACTAACTTACACACTGGATTGATTGATAAATAAAAGGGCATCAGTAATGAACGCAATCGCAACTACGCACAACTAAAATATCTCTGTGCATCCTTCAATCTGTCTTTTTTAAACCTACTTAAGAAGCTCTCATTAATGATCCTTCCTCAAGCTTCAGTGGAGAAAACAAGCTATGTGTTGGATTATGAGTACAAGAAGGTTAGTAGCTACTCACATCACATAGTTGACTGTAGCTTGGAAATGGAAAGAAACAGATCATGCTTTCATGGTTGCCAACTTGTGAATCAACTTGAAAATTCTTTCAACCGTCCTTTTGTTTCTTGTTTGGAACAATGACTCTGAAATAATGGCGAGTGTGCAGTAATGATCCCATGTCAAAAGGGTATATTCATGCAAACTATTGGGTTCTGATTTCGAAATTAATGATGACTGACATCGGATTAGGTATAGTATGAACACTTTTTTTTTTGTCAAAAGGAAAATGACATCTTATTCCAAATCCAAAAGATTTATCAGGGAGGATTCCCCATTACATCTGCCTTCAACAATGATTGTACTCCAACCGGAGGCACATCAAGTAAGGTAAATCTCTCTGGGTTACTAAAGGACAGTTTGGCTAACTCATCAGCTAATGTGTTAGCTTCTCTAAATATGTGAGTAAGAGATATCTCATCAAACTCCTTAAAGATTGCATAACACACCTGCCCTACCTGCACCACCTTTCTATCTCCAGCAGAGTGTTTTAGTAATTAGATAGCTTCCAAGCTATCGCTTTCCACTTGAATTTTCTTGAAACCTTTGCATGCACAAAGCTGTAGCCCTGTGAGTATGCTGGATATCTCGATCTCTGTTCCACTGTTGCAAGGGAGTTTTTGCATGAAACCACCCAACCACTGACCTTGCTCCCCTCTTATGACTCCACTAGCACCAGCAATATTATTCCCTCCACTCCAAGCACCGTCACAATTGAGTTTGACCCATCCTTGTATGGGAGGGATCCAACGTACCCATCTATCCTCCCTATAGCCTCTGAATTGCTCGATATAACCAATAACCTCCTAAGCATAGTAAAATTCTGTGGCTTTACGAGTCGCTACGGTTGCCAAGTTATAGGGAAGTGGGCGCCCATCTTTGAAAACCTGCTGGTTATGCCATTGCCAAGTTAACCATAACGCTATGCCAAACAATAACGACCACTGTGGTCCTTCCTGTTTACACTCACGATCATTTCTCATATTCGAGATCAGCCATTTATCCATTGGCTGTGAGAAGAATTCTTGTTGTTTACTTCTCAGAACTAGGCTAGTCCACATTTGTCTAGGCAAAAAATAGTCACGAATAGCATGAATCGATGTCTCTACATTTTGCTTACAGCACGGACAAGTAGCCTCACTCATTATATTCCGTTTAAAACATTGTGATTTAGTAGCAATTCTATCCCGCCCCAATAGCCAAAAAAAAGTTCGAAGCCTCTCAGGACCTCTCCACTTCCAAATGGTTTTCCATACCTCTCGTGACTCATCTTCTTCCATCTCCTCCAACAGTTCATAGGAGCTAGGGATAGAAAATTTGCCACTAGTAGTCCTACGCCATACTACAAGGTCGGGCTCCGCAGATCTACACGGTGCGGGAATAAGGCTCAATTGGGAACACACGTAGTCTAGTAGCAAGGACCTAAGGAGCCCCCAATTCCAAGAGCCATCTGTTAGCACATAAAACTCTATAGAGTTATTCTTTGCTTCCTCTGTAATATCCATAGTAGCATGACTAATCAATGGACCAAGCTCCTCCAACCAATGGTCCGTCCAGAATAGTATCTGTTGGCCATTTCCTACTACCCATCGAACTGGGTCCATTAACATCGGCCAGACTTGATGAATAGATCTCCACGTGCTGGAACAAGTCTATTTCTGTGTCACTGCTTGGTTGATATTGTTGCTCCAGCCATACTTCCCTCAAAGTACTTTAGACCAGAGGGTTGTATCCTCTGTAAGTAAGTGCCACCCCAACTTCATGATCAATGCCAGATTCCTGTTTATAGCTTGCCTTAAGCCCAAGCCCCCTTCTGCTTTAGCTCGACACACAGAATCCCATCCCACTAAGTGCATTTTTTGAACTTCAGTCATCGAGCCCCACAAGAAATTCCTCACTATCTTATCAAGCTCATGCAAAATTGAGCTCAGTAATATACTGGTCTGCATATTAAAGGTCGAGAGAGTAGACAACACTGTCTTTGCCAAGGTTAGTCTTCCTGTAAAAGCTAGATGGCAGGCCTTCCAAGAAGATAGTCGAATTTTAGTCTTGTCTACCAAATATTGATAATGCTGTTTGGGCCTTCGTCTATGTACCATAGGTGCTCCTAAGTACTTTTCCAGATTCGTAGTAACCTTAAAACCCAGCACATGACTAATATTAGTTGCCAACCTGCTTTGCACATTATCTGAAAAATATACGACTGATTTTATTAGGCTGATTTTCTGTCCTGAACTGTCACAAAAGTGTTGTAACACTGAGTTGATAGCATATGCTTGTTCCATTGACACTTCAGCAAACAAGAAAATATCATAAGCGAAAAAAAGATGTGATAGTGGGGGACCACTCCTTCCCAATTTTATAGTTCGTCAGGACTTAGTCTCAATCGCATCCTTGATAATATGTGAGAGCCTTTCCATACATAGTACAAATAGATATGGGGACAACGAATCACCTTGACGAATTCCTCTAGATGGCATAAAACTATATGTCATCTCCCCGTTCCATAACACTTTCATCGAAGCCGATCTTATGCAAGTTTGGATTCTTTGAATAAAACAATCATCAAACTTAGCTAAGCGTAGGGTATCCTCAATAAATCTCCAGCTCAACCGATCATAAGCTTTTTCCAATTCTAGTTTAATAGCCATCCACCCAACTCGTCCTTTCTTATGCCGCATAGAGTGCACAACTTCTTGAGCAATTATTATATTATTAGTAATTTGTCTACCAGGGACAAAGCTGGCCTGTGTCTCACTAACCAGTTTTGGCATAAACTCCTTCATACAACCTGCTAATAACTTCGTAATAACTTTATACAGCACATTGCACAAGCTAATAGGTCTGAATTGAGAAAGTACCTCTGGATTGCTAACCTTCGGAATCAATACCAATAAGGTGGAATTTAAAAAAGGATCCATATGCCCATGCTTCATAAACTGTAGAACCATTTGCCATACCGATTCACCCACTACATCCCACTGACTTTGAAAGAACACTGGTTGTAGACCATCCATACCTGGTGCTTTGAATTTGCCCATCGACCAGATTGCCTTCTTGATATCTTCCTTGCTAAATTCGCATAATGTATGACGCACAGAACTACACCCCACTTCGGCAAACTTGTTGATGTCTTAGAAGTCAAGAAGATCAAGAAGACCAATATGACAGTTGAAAGTTAGTTTTTTCTGTTAAGTCTGTTAACAACCGTTAGCAGCCCATGTATAAATACAGTAAAAGATGATCAATGAAAAATTCATTCCTCAAACAACTTCTGCAAGTTTATTGTTCTCCTAAACATACAAAATCGCTAGAATTAACAGATTAGGCAGGTAGCGGGCGGGTGGGGTTTTCTAAAGTTGGCCAAATGACTGAGCCAGATAAGCCAATGCTCCTACGAGTGGGGCGTTGACGTAAGTGGTAGGTTCTGACCGTTCATAATCAGATCTTTGATCTGGGAAGTGATCGTGCTGGTCTGGCCCTCCAACTACAGCCCCCACAAGAATGTTGGGATTAGGCCATTGAGAGTTCATGTAATTGAAGCCCAAGGAGCACGGAATCTTTGCTGGGTGAGCAGATTTGGAGGGTAAGATGAGGCCCTGTGGTGAATCCTTTGCGGATACCTCGGACCATATCCGACCATGTACGACATTCTCAAAGGGTTGTCTCCCAGCAGATAGTCCACCTGATACCACAAAGCAAATTAAGCATCGATAAAGGAGGTTAACATAGCGGATCTAGGTCATATGATACCTGTTTTTTGGCCATAGCTCGTAGCCTTTTTGGACTGAAAACACTGCCACCACAGTTTACAACTGTGCGTGAGGATTTTAAGTACTTGGCATAGGTAACTAACAAGAATGAGGTGGAGGTCACATATTGCATGTTGCTGTCACTCGTCTTGAAGAGAAGCCCACCTAACGAATAATTTAAAATAATGCCAAATATTAGCAAACCTTATGGGTTGGAAAATTACTTAAAAGAGAGACACGGAATGTGACTTACCTGGAGTTTTTTCTCCAAAAAACCAGAAAAAAGTAACTTACCTGGAGTATATTGAGCCGAAGAGAAAGGGGCTCCAGGTATAAGGGAACAAAAAAAGTTGTCGGCATGGGCTTTGTAGTCATGGAGAGGTTGCAATTTCTGAACAAGAAATTCCTGCATTCAAAGGCGTTCAAAGAACTCAGCATCTGTAAACATTCTACAAAAGAATTTTCTTTTAAGAAAGTGGAGAGAAAATCGGACCCTAGAAAGAAGAATCCTAGCTCCAACGTGCTTATTATCCCAACCAAAAGTGTTATCAGATTCTCCTGCTCCAAGTGTCTGTCCATTAACTTCAATGTACCTGAGGTAAATTGGGTTTTTCGTGGCCTTATGAAGCCAAGCTGCGCCCCACAACAACTCGTCCTGCGAATTGTGAACGCAACTATAAGAAATCCAACTTTTGCGCTTTTTTTTAATGCTAAAAATGCTAATCAGTGTACATTTTACCTGATATCCAGAGTAATCGCAATAAAAGGGGCAAACAACACTCTTCAAACCGTTGCTGTATGCTCCTCTGTACTTGTCTGCAAATTGGAACACCTGCTTCAAGAACATACTAGAATCACATTCTGTGGAACAATTAAAACTTTAATTATTTTATTACTGAAGTTGTTACCCTAATAGCTCTTCCGACCAGAAGTTTGGAGTAACTGGGGTCACATCTCCTAAACACCAAGGAGGCAGCCGCAAGAGCAGCAGCAGTTTCAGCGGCAACCTCAGAACCAGGAGTGTTCTTGTCTATCTTAAAAACACTCCTCGGAGTATCCATGTCTTCTGGTCTCTCCCAGCAAGCGTGGTCCTTGTTAGCATCACCAACCTGTCAAACAAATCCAAAGCAGTTTAACGACTTCTTTTGAGTTCTTGAACCAAATGAATTTTGAAGGCCATGCAGTGACAGGGATAAACCAATGAGAAACCTGAACGTATATGGTATCTGGATAAGCAGTGGCTTTGAGTAGGTAATCAGTAGCCCAACGTACGGCTTGCCTAGCATTCTGCAACTCGCCTTTCATCAAACCTCCAAATTCAATGACACTCCATGATAACATTGTGGTAGTGAAAGCCATAGGGAACCCAAACTTTACATTGTCTCCAGCATCATAGTAACCTCCTACCAAATTCACCTGCATTTTCATTTCCATAAAGTCATATGAAAGATGGATAGGACAATGCTATAGAGAGTGAACCATCGAGTCTTTACATGCATGGCAGAACCATCTGAGAGACCAGAGTCTTTCCTCCAAGTCATCCTCTGATTAGAAGGTAGCTTGCCCGATCTCTGCCCTTCAAAAAAGAGGATTGATTTGGTGAGAGCATCTCTATAATTGTGACTAGCAAAGCGACGGTGCTTGTGCCGGTGAAATGGTTTGCTCTTGTGCTGGGGAGGAAAGCCATGGCAGAGAAGCAAACAAGCAGCAAAGCAAGAGAGGAGAAGTGGAAGTGTAAAATATGAAAGGGAGAATGCCATTGTGGTTCTTCCCATAGTGTAACGAACCCCAAAGCAACCACCAACTAACTCCAACACTCCAACGCGAGCACAGACACTTCCTTTTCTCTGTATTTATAATGGAAAAGCTCCCTCATTTTTTCTTCTACTAGGTCATTGCAATGATTAAGTACATTTGATTCGAGGATTAATTCATAGGCTCTTGTTTAAAACAAGGATGTCTATGCTTCTCCTATTTTTGCACTACCGTCCTTACAGATTTGTCAAGGACATCCACGACCAATACACATTCAGTTGAGTGATTTCTTGGTCGGAGGTTATGCATCCAGTTACGATGCCTACAGAGTAGGGAATAATGTTCCACCGAACCTATTTATCCTTGGTTTTGTTGTACAGTTACAGATACAGCATTTTCTAATATCACGGCTTCTTGCTTGGTTTAACCCACTTAAAGGTGACATAAGTGATTAATGATCATCCAATAGTAACTAAATAATTAAACTCCTGTCTCACCGTGAAAATTGGCAAGGACTTGTCGGGTTAATCCACGTGCATGTAAGTTAAGCTTGTCCCAACTTGACCACAAGTTACTAAAGCAATTAGCATATGGAAGTAATCTAGAATAGATTCTCTAAATGACATCTAATTCCGGAGTCAGAAAGTATCAGAAAACGGTCTCACCAACTTGATGTGGTACAACAAAGCTTCCGGATTACAAAAATTTATTTTGTTAGAGTTTGGGAATTTCTGCAAAGACCAAATTAAGAGTTTTGAGACTCTTAACCAACGTCGAAGTTAAGCAAATGAAAACTTGAACAATGGGGAGGTCACGAAGGGTCAGATTCCAGCTTTTATTCGTACTCACTGATGGTGAGCTATGCGGTTGTCGTGGGGTGGGACAATTTTTAGCAATATAATAAAACTGTCTCCATTCCTCACTTTATCGGGCATGTTAACTACGCTCCGATTACTTTGGATTTTGGAACAAAACTTGGGGTAACACTTGACTACAACTCGAGTCATATGGATTACATTGTCAGACAAAAGGGTATGAGCTTGAAAGTGTTGTTGAACACTCAACTACAAAATTACTGTCGGAGAAAGTTGCAGAACACTGAACATGTCTATAGTGTTGATCCAGAAAGCATTGGCCTTTCATGGACGGAGTTCCCAAAAGAGTCAATAAAGACCAGTGTAGATGCAGAACATGAGGGATGGAGCTCTTGAATGGAGAAATGAGAGTGGGGCAAGGAATTTTCGGTGCACTTAGATGATACCAATGTCAGCCCATGAAGCCCATAACATGAGGAACAGCTACATTTCATTTTGTTCGGTTCGTTAGTTTTCTTCGTTAAACTAAACTATTCAAAAGGTGACTCTGAAACTTTAATTGAAAATCATGAACTTGTACTAAGTGCACCTACGCATGAGAAAGCTATCACAAAGGAGCGTCTCAAGCTTCTTGATCAAGGAAACTATGGAGAAATTGAGGTCATTTGCACT
This sequence comes from Erythroxylum baracoense, assembly GCA_025629805.1. Classification (NCBI taxonomy): domain Eukaryota; kingdom Viridiplantae; phylum Streptophyta; class Magnoliopsida; order Malpighiales; family Erythroxylaceae; genus Erythroxylum; species Erythroxylum baracoense. The sequence continues at coordinate 7,363,016 of JAOTAY010000004.1, forward strand.
ATGATAATGACAAAATTCAGATTAATAAATGGTTTGAGACATCTTTGTAATGTATATACGAACATCATCATTAGGTTACGTACTCCAAAGTGTCATTAACCTTTACATGTCTGACAGAAAGATAAAACCAAGCAGAGATATTTCCCTCCATTCGCTCCTCACACATAAAGAGAGGAGAGGCACAGAGGACCCAAGGCATGTGTTGATAAAAGCAATCGGTTAGCAGTTGATTCACACAAAGCTGCTAAAGAGGTGCAAAGAAGCACCAAGAAAAGTTCCAGGAGACCTACACATTATTGAATCGGATTGGATGTGCTTGTACACAATAATTACAAAGATTGATAATGGAAGTTTGGATACAGGACGTGCCATATAAAAATACTGGAAAAGGAACCCAGTTTGACTCTATAGGATGTTCTAGGACTGGCTTAATTTTCTCACATCACCATGTGCTCTTCTGATATCTGCGCACATACCAAGGACACTATTGCTTATCTTATTTATGCTTCTCTGTAAAAGAGAAATTTAGGCCATGAAATTGAAACTGGAGCTGAAAAGCTGATACTTTATTCTCTTATTGGCTAAGAAGTGCATGACAAATGACACACATGAGTTGGGATTGTTGTGTACCCTGTAGGAAGAAGTTGTTGTAATTCTATTTTGCAAACAAATAAATAAGGAGCAAAAGAATATAGAAGATGTAAGGCTGAAAGGTAATTGCAGAGAACTACATAATTCATTAACGGAAGCACACATTTATAAGAATTTAGGCAACTAACAGCCTACAAATATGCAGAAAATAAAGACATGTTTAACGGCTAAAAAAAGAGCTATTCTACAGCAGTATTATTCGTAACAAATTCCTAAATTTATGGAACTGCTTTTGACTTGAAGTGACCAAGTTTTCTACGGGAAATGAAGCAGCTTTCAACACTCCCCCTTGCATCTTTTACTGCAAACTCCTATTCTGCTTCTCAAGCTTTCAAACTTCATTTTAGACAAGGGCTTGGTTAGTATATCAGCAAGTTGATCTTTTGATTTGCAATAGATAAGATGTACTTCATTTTTTTGAACTTCCCTGAGAAAATAATATTTGATCTTAAAATGCTTGGTTTTGCCATGAAAAATTGGATTGTTGGATATGGCTATTACAGCTTAATTATCAACTTAGATATCAGTAGCTTTCATTTGCTCCATGTGTAGGTCTGCCAAGAGCTTTCTAAGCCATAAAGATTGAGTTGCAGCTGCAGTTGCTGAAACATACTCAGCTTCTTCAGTTGATTGGGCAACAATCTCTTGTTTTTTTGAACACCAAGAGAAAATTCTTGAACCAAAATTGAAACAGTAGCCTGAAGTGCTCTTCATATCATCAAAATAGTCACCCCAATCACTATTTGCATGTCCTTATAGCTCAAAATTTTGAGAATATGTGAATGCCATAGTCAATTATACCTTTGATATACCTTATCACTCTTTTAGCAGCCTTAAAGTGAATTTCACTTGCTCAATGCATAAATCTGGATAGCAGGCTCACAGAATGCATGATATCTGCTGTTGTTGCTTTAAGATACATCAAACAACCAATAAGACTCCTATAGACTCCTTCATCTACTTTTTCAGCTCTATTTTCTGTTAAGTCAAGAGGACTTACGATGATTACTTTTGATGACAATCAAATAATAATAATGTTAGAAAGAAATGAACATTTTTGACAAGTGTGTTAAATGTGCAGAAGGCAACATAGACGCAGAAGGAAACACAGACGCAAAGACCACACAGACGCAAAAGCAAAGTCAGTATAGACGCAAAGTCGAAATACAGACGCAAACATAACACATACTCAAACACAGACGCAAAGGCAATATAGACGTAGACGCGAAGTCAAAACACAGACGCAGACCCAAAGACAATATAAACGTGGACGCAGACGCAAAATCAAAACACAGACGCAGACGCAAAGACAATATAAACACAGACGCAGACGCGAAATCAAAACACAGATGCAAACGCAGATGCAAAGACAATATAAACGCAAACGCAAATGCAGACGCGAAGTCAAAACACAGACGCAGACCCGAAGTCAAACACAGACGCAGACGCAAAGTCAACATAGACGCAAAGGCAACACAGATGCAAAGAAGACATAGACGATACCATGAAGATACGTTAGCACGTCAGATCAGTTATTTAGTTAAAGTTAGTTACAGAACTCAACTAAATGACGGTTATTGTCGTTATCAAGAATCAAAAAGCTGTTATCAAATATCAAGAAACAGTTAGAGACGAAGGCTATAAATACTAGTCATAGTCGAAGATGTTACAATCTTAGACAATCTTAGAAAGTTAGAAAAAGTTAGAGAAATTCTGTAGTACGATACAAAGAGAGCTAATCCTACTGTAACAAAAGCTCACAATCTTTTTCTAGTGAGAAAGAAAAGACTGATAGCCTAGAGAGGCTAAGATAGCTGAAAGAATACTTTATAAGAGACCTGAAGAGGCTCTGGAAGGGAAGAAAGAATACTTGTAA
>JAOTAY010000004.1:7410594-7431336 GCA_025629805.1 Erythroxylum baracoense
TTAATAAATATGATATTTATTTTTAATTTTTATTTAATGCATAATTATTATTAGTAATAAGATATTTATTTTATTTTAAAAATAAAAAATATAATAAAAGTTAAACTAATCAATAAATTTAAATTTTTGAAGGGGGGGTGGGTTGGTGGCTTGAGGGAGGCGCGCGGAGAGCAAAATTTTTATTTTTTTTGAAATTTAAATTTAAAAATTTTGCAATTTAGTCCCTAAATTTTTTAATTTTTTCAGTATTGGCCGGTATTTATAATACTGGCCAGTACCAACTGGTATTGGCCGGTACCGACTGGTATTTAAATCCGGTACTAACTGGTATTTAAACCCGGTATCAAAATTGATATTTCGGTACTGTTTTTCGGCCAGTATGGTACGAAATTCAAAATATTGTATACATTACATTACAATAAGTTATGAGGCAATAATCATTTAAGGTTTCAGCATTGGGGACTTTGAGGACTAGGAATATAAAGGTTTCATTCATCTCTAATAATGGTTTGCCACTCTAGAAGAATTCTTGAATAGCTCTGGTTGTCAAACCTCCTGTCATATCCTATGTTTATTATAAGAATATGGCATTGAAGTCATCAGGTCCAAGAGATTTATTAGGATGGAAGGAGAACAAGGTGTTCCTAATTTCCTCACCTTTAACCCCTTTTAAGAAATCAGAGTGAGCATGTTTAGGTATATAGCCCTCAAGGCTGCTCTTAATCTCATTAATAAGGGAAGAAGTATAGGCAAAAGTGCCTCACAGTTTCTTGAAATGATCATAGGCTGTGACCTTCAATTCTTTTTAATTCTGAGCTCTTCTTTCCTTACTATCTTAAAGAGTGATTATCTTGTTTTTGTTCCTTCTAGATTGTATATATTTGTAATAATATTTGCTATTTTTGTACCCTTCCTTTAGTCATAACATTCTTGATTTTTGCCTTAGCTAGGAATATAAGGTTTTTTATTTTTCTGTGTATAGTAACTTTGATTCTTTTTGTTTAAGTTTTAAGTCCTATAGGTTGAGTGTAAACTTCTCCTTATAACTAATAAGTGAGTCTAAAGACTTAGCTTTAACAGCTTGCATTGGATCAGTATATCCTTTTTGCAGTTTTATCATCTCTGCTTTGATAACTTTTAGAATTTATGAACATTTGTATACCTTTGAGCCTTTATATGGAATTACAAGACCCCTCAAAACAACATCTCTGAATCCTAGATTACTGAGGAGAGAGTTGAAGAACCAAAAAGTTGAATTCCTTTTGTTAATACTGCTTTCTTGTAGAATAAGAATAAAGAAGCGGATAAAGGCAAGGAAGTTTCTAAAACTTATATAACTCTATAGAAACCAAGAAGAATTTACCAGGCAACAATCTAATTTCTTCTTCATAAACCAATGTCTAATTTGCTTTGTAAACTGTGTATAAATATTGTTAGTGTACTTTATATCAATCAGTTCTAAGTCTTTGGTAAGTGTTTGCAATTCATCAAATTTTAATATGAAGAAACTATTATTTCCTCTCACTTCTCTATAAGACAATACACAATTGAAATCTATTGCAAAGTTCTATGGGATAAAGACTTAGCTCCTAGGTTCTTTAAGCCCCTATATAAAGTGTGCCTTTGAAATTCCTAGTTAAAAGCATACATAGTTGTAATGGTGACAGTAGTTTGGTCATATATTTTACTGAGCTCATAATGATTTAGATGATCAGTACATAACCAATTATTTAAATAAATATATGAGGGGATCAAAAGTGACAATGATTTGACTATCGAAGTGCTAATTATGATTACTTAGAATAATCCGACCCTTGTTAAGAAACCAAAGGCATTTTGGATACTCTCTTTCTTTATTTTGATTTCCACAAGACCAACAAAATGGGGCTTTTTAAGGCATAGAAAATCCTTAATAGCTAGCAACTTATTATGGTAGTTTAAGCCTTTTACATTCTAAATTAAAGATCTATAGGAAAGGTGTTACCTAATTTTTTTTCTTCTTTAAATTCCCACAAAATCTGGGTTTACTTGGCCCATGATCAAGTGGAATAGGAGAGCCCATTTTTGAGTTAGATTCCATACCATTTTAAGTTATCCCAATCACAATATCTAATTCATGCTCCATTTAAGGGGTGCTTAAGTTATTAGGTTAGTCAGAGTCCACATTCACAGAAGTCTCTTTCTTCTCCTCTTTCATTTAAGAGTGGATCAATGTATCCACCATGTTTTGAGAGAAATTAGTTAGCGAAGGGGTTAGAGCACTCACATTCTCATCCTCTATTACTTCCTCCTCTTACTGGGAGGTTGTGGCTTAAGAAACTGTAGTGCAGATCTCCTTCTTATTGCCAAGAAAATTCTTGCTTTTTGGAATCTAGGACATTTTATGTTCCTTTTTCATAGGCTTCTAGATGTATGAGACTTTTGTATGGTCTTCAACAAGGGTTCTAAATTCATTCAAATTGAGAATCTGAACTTCCTTTGGTAGATTTTGTTCGGATTTATGTTTATACACATGTGGGTGAATCTAATCCTTCTAAGCCTAGTAATGTTCTCATCAAAACTAATTGGTTTCCCAGTTATGCTAGTTATATGACTAAGTCTTTTAACGATTCAGTACTCTAGGGAAGTCTATAGAGGTTTGCCTAAATAGGAATGGTTTTCAACATGCTCTTAACAAATGACATACCTAAACACCACTTTTTGATAAATATAGGTTGACCTTAAATATGCCAGGGGCTAGAATTGATGATCTTCTTCTCTTGCTCCTTTACAAAAAATTTAAAAATTGAAGAAGTAATATTTACTCACCATTATATTTTCTAAACCTCCATGCTTCTAGTTACAGTTAACCCCTTTCTGAAAAAGGGGAAAAAGACATTCTTCTTTCTAAAAAGCAACTAACAACCAAAGTACTCCATTTTTATGCCCTTTTCAAGACTTCCAATGGTGGAGTTATAAGGTCCTATAGGTTATTTTGAATTTATCGTAGTGACCTACAAGTTTCTGGATCATCTACCACTTTGCTCGAAGCTATTTTCCTAAAGTTATTTAGGTTAGGGCTTTGTATCCAATTTATTAGGATAGTTATGAGGCTTGTCTAAAGGGAATTCCATTCTAATAACGATAAAAAACCAATAGTGAAAGTTGGGTAGGAAAAGAAGAAGATGGACATGTTACTAAATGGGGAAAAGGTGAACAGGGAAATTAGTGAACCATAGGTAGTGCTAGTGACAGGGAAGAGCATTTTTCTTACTTAGTTATAATCATTTGGAGTTTATACCATCGTATGAGTAATTAAAATTTAGACATATGAAATTAAACCATCAAATAATGATCATTGGGTTTGATTTTTTGATTTTCTTCTACATAGTTAATTAATTAAATACATTACATTTTTATCACATTCCTAAGTAAAAGACAAGTATTTTCATACCAAATATCTTATTTGATGAGATTTTTTGTATGATAATCCTTAATGAATTATGTTATGCAATGAAGGAAGACCTATCTTCTAATTCACCTTCTTTCTCATCTTAGTATTAATTTTCATCAACAATCAGACAACTTATAGTTAACCTTGACAAACCTCTATATTTGATAAAGAAGTTGATTAATTAGAGAACATGAACATATTATTACAATTTGACATCTTCTAAGGTTAGTAAATAATTTTAAATTTCTTTGTCATGGTATATTTCATAAAATAAAATGGTAAACTTTGTATGTTATAATGATATAATTTGTATTCTATAATGATATGTTTAAAATAATATGGTGGTATATTTAGAATAATGTGATGGTATATTTTATATAATGTAATGGTATTATATGTATATATTTTGTTGCTTACCTTTCATACTAATTTATTTATAAGCATCAACCTTAACATAAGAAATATGTATTGCATTTATAAGAATCTATTTTGTGACAAGTGATGATTTTACTTGGCCATCAGTTAGACTTAACACGTCCCTGGTTTGTATTTCTAATATTATATATTAAAGAATTTTAAGCTAAGAAAACAAGTAAGAATTATATTATTTATATATCAATTTGATGACAAAGATTTTTATAATTAGTATATGATTATTGATTTGACTTGAAGCAGAATTGACTTTTAAGCATGTAGGATTTACTTATGCTTGGTTTTGGAATTTTGGTTTAGGGATTTGGGCACTTGGATTTGAAATAATGGTACGTTCATGTGTTGATGTGTTATTTATTTAAATCGTACATTAGGAATGTTTATAATAATGTCAATTAATGCTTAACAATCTAGATTTTGACACTTATTAATTACAGTGGAAGTAATCAACATAGATTAAAAAACCACCTTTACTTTATAGTCATGTTAAGTTAACACATCTCCATTTATACTGGTATGGATGACAAGTAGGCCTATATTTTTTAGTTTCAATAGGACTCCTTATAAACGTTTTTTCTATCTACTAGAATCTAAAAATAATCAAGTTATTATTGAATAGACAAAACCAAGAAATAACCCCTCATATACGAAATTATAGAAGATCCTCTTTAAGATTAAATAATTCCATCGAGTTGAGTATGATTGTTTATGATAACATCTACTATACCAAAAATATTAATGAAGCCAATTATTGAAATTTCTTAAGCTACCCTTTTTTAGCTTCTCTAATCTATTTCTTGGTTCAAGATCCCTCTTACTAACTAGAATCATAGAATTTTTAGATCTATTTCACCCTAAATGTGATTGGGTTAGGTTTATAAACTGTTCATCTATAATCTAATAATTGAGTTGATTATATGATTATAAGTTTATTTTATCCAAGGCTATACCAGAGTAAGCTTATATAAATTCTCATTATAAGACTAAGAATCTCATTATAAGACTAAGAAGGGGTCATTCGTGCGTATCTAAGTAGATACTATGTTTACATATGGATCCCCCTATCACTCCATTCCATTTAAGATTAAGAATAGGCATAATCGGACTTGATTTTTTGCATATATCTCTCCTTATTTGAGACCCTATTCTATTCACCTTTTTAGGATTCTATTCATCTTTAACTTTGTCATACATTCCATACATCACAATAGATAGATATCATATTTATGGGATGTGATTCATTTTAAAGATGTGTTGGTAGTGAAATGGAAAATATGTGATACTCAAAATCTTGCGCTAAAGAGCATAAAGGTTAAAATCCTCTTCAAGGAATAATATTAAGAATGCTCATTAAATGAACAATTTAATAAGAGATCTCAGATTAAATGATATATCAATATTGATTTAATCTAAGATCTTGCAATAAGTTTAATAATGGATCCAAAAATATTGGTGATATTCTCTTTCTTCTATTAAATAAATGGGGAGTCCATTTTGAAATCGTCTGCCTTGCAACCATCCCTGAGTATATGCTTTAATAATAATTACACAAGGGTAGCTTGATACAATAGAAACCTCTAGTAAAATGCCCACTTATAACCCAACAGATAAAGTACATTATGTATTCTATTTGAGGGATTGGTGACTTACCCATTTAATGACTTTAGCACTAAATGTACCCCAAGAAAGGGGACTATCGACTTAAGTGAATTTAATGATAAACTTTTGTTGGCATTCTAGCCTTCCTTCTCCGTTCAGGGCCCACCTAAAAAAAAGTCTAGTACTTCTTGATCGTGAATATCTAAATAGGACAAACCACCTTGTAGGTATCATTGCTTCAAAATAAAACAATTGTAATTGGGCTCGGTCAATTGAAATATGTATTATCTATATAAGGGATTTTCTAATTGGGAAGACCCATTGATTTGATTAAACCAATGATTCATTATTATAGCATATAGCAACAAACATCATTTCATCTGACATAGGTATTTTTTTTATTTTCTAATGGATTGACATCTTTTATTAATAGAATTTTTTGATGTAGTTGCAAGCATATTCTAACATATATTCAGCAATAATATACATTAGAATAACATATAAAATAAATGTGGAAGAAAAACAAAGTACCTCCTGCCATTGTTGTTTGTGTTTGAAGAGTTACGTTTTTGGAATTCTTCTAAGCTCTCAATTCCTAATACGATGGTGTATGTTTTCAAAAGAGTTAAGAAGTTTAAGGGACCCTAAAAACCTGCAAGAACGCTTACATGTGCTCTATCAAGCACACCAAGAGTTTCCATAAAACCAGGAATTGAATACCTATTAACTACATAATGTTTGGACCATTATTATAAGGAATACGAACAGTTCTCACATTCTCCCTCTTAATCCATACATTTAACTTGGTATCAAATCCTGATCCGATCCAAGTACAATATACGAAACATGACGATAAGTCCTCTAATGGTTTGAGTATTATCTTCTATGGATTACATTATACTATAATTGTATCAATCTGAATGTGGTAACATTTCTTAATGAACAAACCCTATGTTTATTCCAAATCCAAAATAATCAATTTTCTCAAAATTCAATAATGTGCACTATAATATGAGAAAATATTATAAGAGTTCCATGAAAATAACATTGTCCATACAATGGAACTCAATCCCATTCTAACAATATGATCCTTGAACTTGACTGGTGGCATGCCTTTTGTTAAAGGATCAACTATCATCAATTCAATGCTAACGTGTTCAGTGACCACTTTCTTGTCCTTAACATATTCCCTTATAGATAAAAATTTGATGTCGATTTGTTTACTTCGACGCTCACTCTTATTGTTTTTAACTAGAAAAACAACAGATGATTTGTTACAATATATGCTCAATGGCCTAAAAATGGAATCCACAAGTCTAAACCCATATATGAAACTCTTTGTTCATACACCATATGATTTAGCCTCAAAACAAGAAACAAACTCAGCCTCCATGGTAGAAGTAGCAGTCAAAGACTGCTTAGCACTCCTCTAAGATATAGCTCTATTGGCAAACATGAAGATATAACCTAATGTTGATTTTCGTGAATTAACACAGGTAGAAAAATCTGAATCTGAGGACTCTGTTACCTCCAAATTGTCAGTGCGTCTGTACGTAAGCATACAATCTTTGGTTCCTTGAACGTACCTCAATACTTTCTTTGCAGCTCTCCAGTGATCTAATCTTGGGTTACTTTAATATTTGCCTAACATTCCAACAGCAAATGCAATGTCAAGTCTTGTACAAACCTAAGCATACATTAAGCTTCCGACTACAAAAACATATGGAATGTTTTTCATTTGTTCCCTTTCAAAATCATTTTTAAGACATTGGTTCAAATTGAACCCATCCCCTGTCACAATGGGAGCTACACAAGGTAAATAATATTTCATCCAAAATCTGTCTAAAACCTTATTAATAGAGGTTTCTTGAGACAAACCCAAAACACCACGGAATTTGTCTCAATGTATCTTAATGCCAATGATATAAGACACATCACCCATATCTTTCATTTCAAAATTTTTAGAGAGAAATTGCTTCACATCATGTAACAAACCCCTATCATTGGTTACAAGTAATATATCATCCATATATAATAAAAGAAAACAAATTTTAACTAAATTTTGAATTGAAATTTTGAATTTTAACTATGAAATTTTAAACCCTTAGTAGACATACTAGATAAATGCAGCATAATTTAGACATTTGATGTTAGGATCTAATCATTCTGACATATTTTTTAATAAAAATGCTTAACGAAGGGATCACATTGGCAAACCAACCTATGTATTTTATTATAATAACTAGGATTTTTTAGTGTCAAGCACTTTAAGCAAGTATAAGGTTAGTGTATAAGGAATTGACACAATTCAATCAGAATATGTCATTATATTATGAGAAGTTCTAAAGTCTTTAGCGAAATTCTTAGAAATAGATGAGACTAGTGAATATAACCTACAAAATTCATGTAAAGGTATGCTGCATATATTTCACTTTATCTATGAAAATGAACCTTCAACTTATATTGATAATGTGCATTTTATCTCTTTATAAAGAAACTTAGGAAAGAAATCCATAGTGGATAAATTATGTAGTCCATATATCATGAGTACTCTTTTATGTTATATTCATACAAGTAGTCAGTTGAAGGACATATAATGCATCTTAAATTTTAAGGAATGAATAAGCTAGACAATAATAAGTATACTGTGTGTGTAAAGGATCTTACCGTGTGTGTTATAATTCAAAAAGAGAGCTTATTTGCTTCAAGTTCATATACATATGTTGAATCATCACGAATTCTTGCAATAAGTCCTACCCAACAGTAGAAAATTTTATCATGAAAAATCCCAAAAGAGTAGCCCCCATCATTAGTAGTAAACAATCCAATCCATCACAAATTTCTTATTAAAAATAAAGTAAAATATAAACAAAATTTAATAAAAATTTTATGGCTAAAATACATTGAACCCCCCAGTGTTTTATCTCTTGGTATGTTATACCCCTCTATTTTAAAGATGAACTTATTACCCCCCCCCCCCTTTCCTTTGACTGTCAGTTAAAGGAACTTAGAATTCAAAAATATTTTTTTACCCTTGTATTATGATGACATCATCACAACTGTACATGTTGCATTTTTTGGGACAAAATACCCTTTTAGTCTTTTGTTGACTAAAATACATTATACCCCTATATTTTCTTGCTTTATTTCATTATGTCCTCTATTTAAAAAATAAATAATATTCTAAGCATAAATTGCAAACCATTAGTGGGCGTGCCTAGCTAGCTACCTTAGAAGGGGAACAGATCATCTGTTCTAGTTAACCAGTTCCTACCCTGTTCTATTAAATTTTATTCACGTATTTATATGGAGCCTACATAAATGTATGGTTAAAATTGACTGGAACAGGGTTGGAACACCATTTTTGGCATAAAGGATCTGGTGCCTGTTAAAAGAAAAAGAAATGAAACCGAGGCTCGCATAACACTAAGAGTAAGTAAGAGAGCAACTCTCGTTAAAAGAGGGATTAACTATCCGCTTCCATTTAAACCAAAAAGATCACCATGTAAAAGGTATCTCCTCCTTCCTTATGAGTGGAAATGTAATCCAATCCTGTTTTATCATTTTTTACAAAAAAACTAGCCAACTGGTAGGTAATTATATATATATTTATATAATTTAAACATAAAAATGGTGTTTTATTTTATTATTTTTAATTATTTTTTAATTTTGTTTCATAAATAAATTTTCTTTTTTAATTTTTCCACAAATTAATAGTTATAAAGTACAATTGTGAAAATAATGATATTTTTAGTACTTTTTCCTTTTTATTTATTAATGATCAAAATGTAATCTATGCTTACAATAATTTTGATTTTTGAAATAAAGGGCATAATAAGAAAAAAAAGTAGGGATTTTAATGTATTTTAGTAAAAAAAAAGACTAAAAGGGTTTTTTCACAAAAAAATGTAACATATATAGTTATGGTGATGTCATCATAATACAAGGGTAAACACAATCTTTTTGAATTATAAGCTCTTTTGACCGATGGTCAAAGGAAGTAATAGGTCCATTTTTAAAATAGAAGGAGGCATAACATACCAACGAATAAGACACAAAGGACTTAAATGTATTTTAGTATAATTTTAATTTTAATTTTCAAGAAGATAAAGTCCTTTATTGTATATAGATGATTCATATTAGAAGACTATATTATTATAAACAAACACACTTTCATTTTAAGACTACTGGAAAGAACGAGGTTATAATTACTACAAATGAAAGTCACTAATGATATCTAGGATGGTGTGAGAGAATAAGCAATGCTTGGATTCTATTATAAAATTCTTCCTATAATTAATTTAGAAATGTCACACAAACATATTTATATTTAAGTTACCATGGTATCATCTTGTGATGATAATAGAAAATAAAATTCAATATCCAATATGATGTTTCTTTGTAAATAACTAACAAATTGTTTTTAAGCCTAAAATTTAATGGTGAATAAATAATTAGATATTAAAAAATTACATAGAACCAGTAAAAGACAATAAGGTTAAAACAATGAGTAGGCATCAAAGTACCTAACTTTATTTCATAATGATTGCAGGCACATCAATTAATTAGTACTTATATTGATTGTAAGGATCAAAAGCAACTAACTATGATATTAGTATGTTAAACAAATTTTTGTAGATCAAACATTTGCAATGTGCACAAAAGGTGACATGTTAGCATATACATGTAACATGAAAATAAAAATTAATATTACCACAAGGATGAATTCTACTTTTAAGTTTGGATACCTTTGCAAGTTGTTAAGTATAAACCATATATTAGACTATAAAAGAATAAAAATGATACAATAAAAGAATAAATCAAAGAGATTTATTGACGATTATAAAAGGACAAGTGTATCATTTAAAATGATATGGCAAATATGAATTTATTTAGTAATGATAATACAAGAATTTCATATGAAAAAGGCGAACAACATTAAAGTGGATCATTGACAGGACTTGCTTATCTAAAGTTGCCCACTACAGCTTTTCTCTCCTTTTTCCTTTTATTTTCTCTTTTTTGTTACTTTCTCCCTATTTTATTAGTTTCTCTTTTGGTTGGTTTATTTATCATCAGTATTTCTCTCTAATTGTTTGGTAGCCTCTAAGGTTCCAAAAAAAATGGAATTTATATTATTGTGGTAATTTTTTTTTCTTACATTACTAATGAATTTGTTATTTTGAAGAGAATCAATATAAAAACGAAATATGTTATAATTAAAGAAGATAACTTCATCAAGTTAATGAAGAAAAGTTGAAGTTTAGCAACCTTCAAAGTTAAAATCAAGTCAAGAACAAAAGAAGATTAAGGCATATCAAAGTATTTTATATTAGTGTTATTTATAGTAAGCTCACTTTGTTAGTTCGGAAATCTCAATGGTTACCATACATAAACATTCCATAACTTTTTATTGCATCAAAATTTTCATTCATCAAGAGGTGTTAAAGCTTTCATTTTTAAGAAAAAGCCTTTTGATTTTAAGCACTCTTTAGGAAACAATTTTGGAAGTGTTTAAAGTATAATGGCATTAAACAAATTGAGTTTGAGCAATTGAATTTGTTAAAGTCTTATTTTTGGAGCAATTTGTCATCTTATATAGGTTAGTGATCGATCAATATAGGTTAAAGTTTTGTCAAATTAACGCACAAAGAGTTTGTATTAACATTAGTTGATATATTGATCGACCAATATGCCTAGTGGTTAGCCAAGATCTCAATGGCTAATGAATTTGCACAATTAATAAACATTAGTCGACTAATATACATGTTATTAGTTTGTGGCTCCAATGGCTAATAGGGGTCCCAAATCCTACAAATACATCTTTCTCATTGTTTCTTATACCAAGAAGCATTTGGGTGTCTTTTACATATATTTCTATGTGTTTATCAAGCATTTGAGCATCTTTATCTAATATTTGTGTGAGTGAACTTGTTTGGAATTATTAAAGTGATAAAATGAGATATTTTAAGTTATAAAATTTTATTAAAAAGTTTATATGTTTTACTTGGGAGTAATTTAAGTGGCATCAGGGTTTTTCTTCACTTTAAAAGAAAACTATAAAAGGGTATCTTTTTTCCAAGAAAATATTGTAAAAAGATTATTCTTCATCTTAAAGGAAGAATTATAGTAGACATACAAGAAGAGTCTTGGGAGTAGACATATGTAAGGATTGTTTATTGAACCACTATAAATAGGTTTTTATCTCTCTTTTATATCCTCTTTAAATTATTATTTAATTACTTGGTTGATTTATATTAAGCAATTTATTTTTTATATTGGTAGTTGTTAAATTGGGTTCATTGGTTGGAAATTTTTGTTAAATTTTATAAATACCTTTTGGGTTGCATTAGAGACTAATAAGTGATATCAAAATGAGTGTACTAGAATAGCATATCAAATGAAATCCTATAGCAAAGATCTTAATGATATATTGGGGAGCATCATCATCATCATCATTTAACTAAAAGGGATAAAGCATTAGTAGAGCACATTTCTTTAATAGAAATGAATACCTCTAGTAAAAAACTAAGGTAGTGTTTTTCTTAATGGCTAAAAGTGTTGACCTATGGAAAGTAGTTTCTAATGGTCCCTTTATACCTAAAAAAATCATAAATAATATAAAGGTCCCCAAATTAAAGGAAGAATGGGAACCTCAAGATAAGAGATTAATTTCCTTGAATAGTAGGGTCATACATATCTTAATTTGTGCATTAGGAAGAAATGAGTTTATCATGTCTCTAGCTATGCGTGAAAAAACTCATAAAATTTGACACACTTTAGGAGTTACATATGAAGAAACATTACATATGAGTAAACAAATCAAGTAAATGAGAGCAAAGTTAGCATATTAGAACATCAATATGAACTGTTTCAAATTAAGCATGATGAAATCATATATAGTAAGTGCATTAGATTTATTGATATTCTTAATGCTCTTAAAGGTCTTGGAAAGACCTATACTAATGTTTAAATGGTAATAAATTACTTAGTTCACTTATAAAGATATATGAAGCTAAAGTGACGATTATACAAAAAGCCAAGTATCAAACAATACTACCATTAGAGAAACTTATTGAATCTCATGTTACATATAAAATGAGACTTTAAGAGACATAAGAAGAAAATATGCTCCTAAAAGAAAAGAGTTTAGCATTCAAAGCCTCAAAGGAAGAATTGAGCAAACAGAAAGAGATATTAAATAGTGAAAGTGATGAAAACAAACATTGGCTTAATCATTAGAAAATTTAAGAAATTCTTGAAAATGAAATTATCTAATAAAAAGAACTTCAAAACAGGTAAAGGTGATTTAAAACATAAATCCTTTAACGTTATTTTCTTTGAATGTAGATAATTTTTCTATTTAAATTCAAAATATCATCTACTTAAAGATATTGAGAAGTATGAATGAAACTATAAGAATGACAACAAAGACAAGAAGAGAGAAATTAAAGCCTCAACTTGGGATGAAACAAGTGAATCCGAAAATCAACATTCCAAAGAAGATGTAACTTATATATGGTTTACTTTATAGACAATGATGAGGTAATATCTAACTCTAATTCTTTTAATAGGGATAGTGATTTTAGATTTGATGAATTAGTCAAAAGTTTAGAAATCAAGAGTAAGAAAAGGAAGAAATTATCTTCCAAACTCAAATAAGTTTAAAAATAGTTGGATGCATGCATTAATGAGAATGAAAAATTAATAAATGAATTTCATAACATTAAAGCATCCAAAAAAGCATTCATGACAATCATGCAACAGACATACTAAAAAATGAAAAGGAGATGTTGAAATAATTAATATTGTCAAGGATTCATTATCCAAATTCGCTAAAAGAAGTGAAAAACTAGAAAATATGTTAGGAGCTTAAAAGAATTCTTAAGCATAGAATAGGATACAACAATGGAAGTGAAGCCAACTCTAAAGCCACGTTTGTAAAGAGAAAATATTTGCATAACAAAGAACCATTGCATAATGTGACAAATTAGTATAGAGTATCCACATCTAAGCATATGCATACACATGCCATAACCGTTAGGACTATTTTTAAAAACAAGCATCATCCTTCATATATGGCTCACAATCTAGGTATAGGGTTCAATACTCTTAAGGAAAGAATAGGCATAACTACTATAATTACATACAAATCCAATTACACCCTTTTAGGCCTTAAAGAAGCATACATCAAGCTTTCATTTATAGTAGGCATAGAACATATAATCATGATAGGATATTTCACTACCTTAGAAGAATATTCATTACCTTTAATATCCAAAGTACGATTTCTCATTATGTATGCACACAAATAAAATACCAAGCAATGCATTTATACTTCATAACTACCTATATAATATGATGTGTAATTTTTGTGGTAAGTATGGACATGTCTATAGATTTTTTTCTTAAACAAAGAATGACAAGCAAACCCTTGAAAGTGTGGATTGAAAAGAAGAAGCCTAAAAATCAACGAAGCAAGCTCATTTAGGTACCTAAAACATATTACTTGTCTTTTTTTGTAGGAGTCTTTCGAAAGAAAAAGCAAATGGTATATAGTAGATATGGTAGTTATTGAATTTAGTAGTATTCTTGAAGAGTTTGTGCTTTTTATCTTGATAAATATCACCTTCTTGCATCTAAGAAAGTATTGAAGATATTAACCACCGAGACTTTTAAAAAAAGTTAATTGATAAACCAAGTAAAAGAGATGAGAAGGATGAGATGCTTTAAATGGATTGAAAATTTAGGAAGAATCATCAATCAAATCATTCATAAGGTAATTTTCAACAAGATGTAATTATTAGTTCATGTTTTAGAAATATGAGAATTCTTGCACATACTTGTCAATTTGAGTATAAATTCTTAGTGATGAATGTTGGGTTTACACTATAAGTATGATGTGAATCTTAGTTCCTAAAATTAGAGATTACTGTACAAAATAAGAATATTAAGTTAGAATTTACATCAATTGGGCAATGATTTCTCAACGCTATTTAATGAGGAAAAATTAGATTAGGTTATATGCTATTTGTGTATTTTAACTCATTCTTAATTGATATTTAGTTAGCTAATTATGTGTTCAAATATTTTTATTTGAGTTTTAAGATTGTTTAGTAGCTTTTTAAAATACATTGGTTGACCAATATCTTAGTGTCGTCAACTAATGTCCTAAAAAAATATTCTTTTTTATCTTTCGAATAACTTTGTAAGGACTTTAGTTGCTCATTTGGTCAAATACTTACACACATTAGTCAACCAATGTCTTTAAGTTGTCAACCAATGTCCCCCTTTTTTTAGAAGTATTGTGTTTCTATTGAGTTTGTAAAGAGTTTGATCACTCCTTTAATTGACCATCTACACACTTTGAATGATCAATATCTTTAAGTGGATGACCAATGTATCATTTTCTAGGAAACTTTTCTTTCCCGTGAGCTTGTAGGTAAATTAGTTGCATATATTGGTCAACCATACTAGTCATTAGTTGACCAATTTAGCTCTATAGTCGACTAATGTAGCAAGTTCAAAATAAATGTTCAATATTGCTTCACCTATCCTATCAAAGTCAAACACTGGTCGATCATTGCAGTTATATGGTTGATCGGTCTTTATATTCTAAGAAATTTTTCCTTCTCTTTTCTTCTACTTACATTTTTCTTGCTTATACCTCTCAAATTCCTAGATAACTAGCTCTTTTCATTGAAAAACATCAGCCCCTATTGCAACTAACTACCTTATCTTCAATTTTTTTCTTTCCCCTTCTTGTTAGGATTATTAACACTCACATTCTCTTTGGATAATCCCTAAATTTTTAGGATTTTTTTAATAATATTTATGCTTTTAAATTTGTTTATATAAATTACATGATTCATCCAAGATTTTTAAGAATCAAGTGTGATTGCATCATATTTGTTTTAAATTTGAGTACTTTATTTTATTATTATCTTTGAAATTTTAGGGCTTTTAAAATATATTCTTTTATGAAATGAATGATTGGATACTGAAATTTTGCTTATATCTTTTACAATTCTAACCTCTAATTTTGTCAAAATTTTCTCTTGTTACGTTAATTGAAAATTTTAACTTAGGCATAAAAACAAAATTAGAGATTTTGAAAATTAGATATAAGTACGAATGTTTCTATCAAAATTGACCTTTTATATTGTTGTTTAAATTCTTTGAATATTTAATAGCACTTTTTCTTAAGCAAGTTTATCAATCTTGATCAAATTCATTTTAATCTTTTAACTAAGCTTGATGCATGAACTTTCTTTTATACTTTTTTGGATAATTGATTTCTTCTTAATGATTCTAAAAAAGGAGAGAAAGATTGGTGATATTAGATTTAGGAGGAGTAATGACATTCATAAGGAGTAACTTTTGTATATATGGTGAGTTTTATATATTTATAATATCATCAATATTTTATAATCATCAAAAGAGGGGGTCTAAGATCATTGAACCAAAGAGGTTTCGATCTATGTTTAGATATCATAAAAGATAACTCTTACTAAAGAGTTTCTTATTGTGATGAGAAGCAATATAAGAATAAGATGTAGTCATAAATTCAAGAATATAAGTTCATGAAGTTGATAAGAAAAGGTGAACTTTTATAACATTCAAAGTGAAGATCAAGTTAAGAACAAAAGAAGATCAAGTTCATTTTATATTATGTATTATTTATTGCAAGCTCACTTTATTAATTTGGTAATTCCAAAGTCTCACTATGCATAAATATTTCTTATCTTTTTATTATATGAATCTTTTCATTCATCAAAAAGTGTTAAAGATTTTGTTTTTAAGATAAAACCTTTTTAATCTTCTCTATCTTTTTTCTTTATAATTTTTTATTTGAACAAAAGTTAAATTATTTAAGAAGGGAGGAACTCCATAGATTCTTAAAATTTACTTGTACAAGTGAAGCATCCATTATAATTCCTTATACTTAATAATTTCTTATGCAATAAGTGTAAAAACTAATTTATTAACTTAAATATAGGGAAAAGGAAGACGAAAATTTTATCTTAAATTATTGAACAAAAATTGCATACATCCAAGTTATTTACAATGTGCCATATAATAGATCAAATCTAAAACAATTATTAAATAAAATAATTAACAAATAAAAAAGGTTTTATAAATCTATTTACATTTGAATTCAAAATAAGCATATCACCTCTAACTAATAATTATACATATTACCGATCAATAATATGATTTTTGCAATTTATAGACATTATTCCTTGATGGTAGAGGGAGTGAGGTGAATGAGAAGAATCTTAAGAAGTTGTTGATATCAACACCAAACATCCTAAATTTCTCCAACTGTCGTTAAGATTCTTTTGATGAGATAATGAGGCCACTCAAAATTTACATTATAAATTAGTTTGTCTTCTCATTCTATGTTCTATTATATACCTTATTCTTCTCTTCAATTTGATAAAATCCAAAAACCAAAAGTTTCTAAATATGAAATGGGCATAAAAATGTTTCTTAATTACAACACTTAGATTTTTTTTATTTACTCATAACTTATTGTTTTACTTCTAATAGGTCTTAAATTTTAGAAAACCTTCTAAAATAACAACTAGAAGAAGTCTAAAGTGCCAGATATATATATTGGTTTATGTCGTGCAACCAATCAATTTGTTATAGATTAATGACATAATTATTTAAAGGCTTTCTTTATCTTATCATGTATATGGTAAAATTCATGGGATAAATATACATTACAAATAAAACTATGATAAGATTATAATTATGATATTCATATTGCATTCATTTATTATCCTTAAATTGCTAGTAGTCATTATTATATTCAAACTCAACATTAATAGAGCATAAAAAGACTAGCACATATTATGTTTTTTCTTACGAAGGAAGTTGTCAATCTTATAGTCTAAAGTATGGAGAAATTTAAATAAATGTGTAGGTTCTCATTAGAGAATAAGTTCACTGAACTAACCTCAGATAAGAAATCCATTACATGTATGATTAATGAAATTCTCATTGTGATGATCGTATAAGTGATACTTTGATTTGAGATCTTTAAAGTTATCTCGTAAAGGTATTTATTTGTGTAAGGAGGAAAATACAATATAAGATATTGTATAATGAAATATTTATTTCTTCTATAGCTATGCCTAGTATAATAACTTACCTTTGGTTATTCTAATCAAACTAGTTAATAACATTTCATAAAAGATATAAAATGTTATGACTTTGAATGAGTCAAAGTCATGATTTTAATATGTGATGCTTAATTGAAGAATATCCAATAATTTTATAACCAAGATGGATAAGAAAAGGTTACAAGATATCTAAAAGGTTGAATATAATCTTATAGACCCATTGAACAAATTTTTTATTTCAATAGACACTTATAGGATATTGGTTCTCATGATAAGTAGTAGGAGTAAGATGAAGTTTAAAAAGTTCAAATCTCATGACAATACATCCACTTGGAACTAGTGCCTTTATTAATACATTTGATGTACAATTGAAAGGTTACAAGACATTAAAAGATTCACTTTTATGATGAATTCAAACAGTTTCTTTTAGAGATGCTTATGAATTTATTGTGTTTACAAGAAGGTTATTGGGGGTATAGTTGTCCTCGTCAGTAGGAGTATGTAGAGACATATTACTTATATAAAGAACAATAAATTGTATTTTCAATTATTGAAAATGTAATTATCTAAAAACATTTCATATTGGATATGAAAAAGATAACAACTTAATTATGGGAATTATATATACAAAGATATATTAGAAGTTGTTTACCTATTCTACTCCAAGTACGAAAATAATGTACTAAGGGTGTTTAATATTTAACACCTCTAATACTTGTAAAGTATTAAAAATGTCCATTATTCTATGTATGAATTGATATTTGAGTACAAAGTTATAAGGATATTAACTTTGGAAGTAAATCCCGATTAAAGTATATTTTACTTAGAACAATATTATATTTTGATATTAGAAAGGTTCCAATGTAGCAATGGTTGCTAATTAATCTATAGTATATTTTTCATTTAGTGGAAATAATTATTTGGGTCAATAAGTTCTTTAATGAACTTGATATAGTTCTTTGCGTTATTTAAGACAATAATGTACCGTAGAATATTAAAGCCATGAGGCATGCAAAATGAAATATGGTCTTATCAAAGATCCAAGTATATATTTAGGCAATTTCTATTAATTATAATGATAATTAAGATGAAAGTTGTAACATTTAACCAAGTGCTCACTATAAAAAATCTTGCAGAATTCTCTCACTAAACCAGTGTCCCAACAATAGCATGATCATCATATAGTGATGTAGTATAAGATACTTAAACAATTGGCTTAGTTTAAGTAAAGATTGTTAGTTTATACCCTTTAGCCAATCACTTAGTTGTAGTTTAGTAACATAATTATTTAAAGGCATTCTTTATCCTTTACATATTTAGATTTAAATGGTAAAGTCCATGGGATAAATATACATTGCAAATAAAATTATGATGAGGTTATAATTATAAGATTCATATTGTATTTATGTATTATCCCCAAATTATTTCTAGTCATTATTATATTAAAATCGGACATTAATAGAGTATAAAAAGACTAGCACACGTTATATTTTTCCTTACGAAGGAAGTAGTCAATATCATAGGCTAAAGTATAGAGATACTTAAAAAAATGTGTGGGGGCTTGTTAGAGAATAAATTCACTGAACTGACCCTAGATGAGAAATCTATTTATAATATTACTTGTATGTCTATGAAAATTCTCATTAGTGATAATTGTATATGTGATCCTTTGACTTGAAATTTCCAAGGTTATCTCAAATAGGGATTGTTATATTTTAATACTACTTATGACCTATTCTAGTAAAGGTAGCTCAGTCGATAGTCATTGGATATAACATGATTTAGAAAATCCTTGGTCAAGGTTAAATGACACTTTAAAAATCGGTTTCAAATATGATTAATCAAATAAATTACTAATGGTGAAGAATTAACATGATTGAACTCAAATAGAGTAGGTATTAATTTAATGCTCTATATCTAATTGGAACATTGTATGATTAAAGGATTAAATCATACAAAAATCCTGCATGAAAAGATCAGTCAAAACCACTTTGATATTTCTAAATATTTAGGCAGTCATGATGAGTTACTAAACGTCAATCATGATTTATGGATATAGATTGTTTGATTTGAGAATTAAAGATAAATTAAAAGAGTTTAATTTATCTAATCATAAACATAATTTAGGGTTATAATTTACATCAATTGCAAACATATTTGGGAGCCTAATCGATCACACACAAAGAAGGAATTGAAGAGAAAAAAGATGTTTTTAATCAAGTTAGACTTGATTGTAAAGTTTGGAAAATTTTGTGATTAAATGAGATATTTAATAAATAAAGATCAATATGAGATATTAGATCTTATTTGGGTGTAATTGATATATAATTAAATTAATTGTAATTCTAATTGGATTTTATTTGAAATTAGAATTTAATTTTAATTAAATTACTAAAATATCCTAAACTTATTATAAATAGCTTTAAGATTTAAGTGAGTAGCACTCCTTACTTGACCTCTCAGCAACAGTTGCAAAGTTCTTCAATTTTTTCTGCGAATATTGTTAGAGATTGGACACTATTCGAGAGAATGACAAGAAAGGAATCAAACTTCGAAACAAGATACGAATTGTGATTCATGCTTTATTATGATTCATATGTTAATTATTTTATAGAATTTAAGTGATCATGATTTTGGTAAAATCATAATAAAAATTTTTTTTATTATTTCGCTATGTGTGAGATCAAAGCTTACCCTGATTTTTCAACAATATATGGTTCTTGCTTAATGTTGATGAATGGCGATTATTAAATAAATAAAGACGAAGGGCTAGATGGCCTTTTTTGATAATAGCAAGCTGACAAGTTGTTTGGGTACCAAAAGCATTATATTAGGCGTAAAAAAACTAATTCCAGCGCTGCCTATTTCATATGCGGATGATATACAAAAAAAATCTAGTTGTCAGGAGCAATGCCTGAATTATTTGGGAAGTATAATTGTTGGGTCCCAAGTTTTTGTTTTTTATTATTTTATTAAGCATGATTTGAATAAATTTTGTGATCTTGTTAGATAAATCATTTTATTTGGAGTTTAATTATTATGTCAAGTTTGGGAGGATTTATTTCATTGATTGATGGAATTAAAGTATTAATGTTGTAAGGTGATATAAGGGCATTTTTGGAAGACCACTTAAGTTTAAATAGACAT
>JAOTAY010000004.1:7435912-7451912 GCA_025629805.1 Erythroxylum baracoense
CGATTATGGAAATGAGATTAAGTTTTTAAGAACTTGTTTGTGGTTTTTAAGTTGACATGTAGTAAGATAGGACATTTTAGGTTGTGGGTTCTGCCATAGGGGTTTTCACTTCAGCAAAGACAAGAGTTCGCTGCGGCGTAATTAACTCGAAGATCTTTATTTTTGTTGGCGTGGTTCGCTCACTGCAGCGAAGATAAAATTTCAGTCTTACTGCGACAAAGTTCAATCACTCGCCGCAGCGTAAAATTCCCGAAAGTTCCAGGGGATTTTCCAATATGTTCGCCGCACAAAACCACAGTTCGCCGCGACGAAGCCTACTTTTGCTTCCGAAGGATTTTTCTTTTAAATTTCCAAACTCTAAGCCTTCCTTCACGCTTAAGATTCATGATCCCATGTCCGATGTTGGGCTCTGGCAACAATAATACTCATTCTACTGTGTTCATCCAAAAAAAAAACAAGTTTGGTTTAGAATTTTAATCTAACCGTGATTAACTTAAGCAGATCCTGCTAATTGAGAAATGTCATTGTCCTACCCAGTTTTCTCAATGACCTAATCAAATAGCCACTGCGAAATGCTAACAAAACAAAACATGGAAGTGATAAAAGCTGCATGTACCTAAGGTGCAAATGAAATCACTTGTTTTACTTTTACTATTCCTATCCTGTTTCAACTCATCTTATCCACATATTTATGTGGAATGTAAAAATGGTGTTAAGATATATGATATACATATCTCTTTATTTAGTTTTTGCATTTTTGATAATTAGATCTCTAAAATAATGTATCTTTAAATTCAAATCAAGATAAGGTAGAAAATACATTGGATTTAATTAGGTAAAGCTAGCTATACTATGGGTTAAGAATTGTTGTTTTTATGTAATTAAACAATAATTCTTGTTTGATTTGGATAAAGACTCAATCTTGTAAAAGATATGGATGTGCATCATGTGACTAAAGGGTATGCTGAATGAAGAATTCTACTAAGTGAAGACTTCTTGTATGATGAGATAGTCTTGCTCTTGCATGTGCCTAATGCTGAGTACTGCTTATGTTCTTTTTGTTAATTACCGTAAAGGTGTGTGAGTGGCCAAATTCCAGCTGAATTCTTCATGCAACCCAAGTCATTATTCTTGAATGGGGTCGTTTCATGTCGACTACGGTCATGTGTGGTAAGATACAAAGTTGATTTGCAGCGGGTGACGTGTTTCTCCTTTTTGTCTTCTTATCGTTGATCGATAAATTAAGTGTAACTGATTTCAATTGGAGTTCCACGAAATCTGGGCAGCTGATTATGGAAATTTAATTGGTGAACAATTTTCAAATCTGTCTTGGAAGGAGTTAAATTATAGGGAAGTTGTTTCTTTATATCTCAAGTGTTTTTATTCTTGTTCCAATTTATTTCAATAACTTGAGTTGTTCGTTTGTTGTCCTTTTCGATAAAAGTTGTTGAGAAAATCCTCTATTGAGGTTAACATGAGTCGGTCGTGTTATTGGATGTAAAATACTTTAACAAGTTGTGAGGATGAGGGATAATGACAAGGATTGAGTGTGTCGGCCTTATAAGGCCTTGTATAAAACTATTGTTCTTTTTTTATGAAAGTATTAAGTTAGGTGAGGGTCCCGCAGACCTAAGTAAAGTGTACCGAACTGCATTAACAAATTTTGGAGTTGATCTATATTTGTGAATCTAATATTCCAGTTTAATTGTGCTAGATTTACAAAACTACAACCTTTCAAGAATTTTCAATTAGTATCAGAGCGGGTCACTGAATCAAAACTTTGTACAGCAAGTTGGTGCAGATCTGTATTTCACAAAATATGGCTATAAGAGAAACATCAATTATGAGGCCACCACTGTTAGACAGTTTTAATTATCCTACATGGAAATCATGGATAAGAGCCTTTATTTAGGCACAGGGAACAAACCATGGACCTCGGTTCTACATAGCTAGACACATCCGGTGATAACTGATGACAAGGGAGATGTATTAAAAGATCCGTCTGAGTGGACAAGAGCTAAAGAAGAAAGAGCACTTGGAAAATCACAAGCCGTTAGGCTTGTCAATGGGTCGGGCTGGGTCCAAGTTACCTCGGCCCCGCTCGGCCCGCTCCCGAGTCATGCTAACCTGTGGCCCAGCCCGTGACCAGGCTTGACCACAGGCTAACCAACCTAACTATGGGCTGACTAGCCCGTCATTTTTATGTTTAAGAAAAAGTTTCCAAAACGACATCGCTTTGACAGTAACAGCCTAGCTTGTGGCCTGATCAACCCGAGCCAAAATCGGGTCAGGCTAGGCTGGTTTTGACATCTCTACAAGCTATGCATGCCATCTCTAGTGCAGTTGATGAAGGTCGATTCTCAATGATATCAGCTTGTGAATCTGCTAAAGAAGCGTGGGATACTCTATAGACTATACATGAGGGGGTCAAAATTTGTGATAGCCTTAAAACTTCAGATGTTAGATGTGATATTTGAAGAGATGAAGATGGATGATAGTGAAACCATTAGAGAGTTCCATGAGAGATTGCGTGATATAGGAAACCAAGCACATCAACTCAGGAAGAAATACTCTAACTTGAAACTAGTTAAGAAGACGCTGAGATCACTACCTCCAAGATTCATCCCAAAAATTGCAGCAATCAAAGAAGCTCATGACATAAATGATTTGTGGTTGGAGAAGGTAATTAGAATTCTTACTAATTTTGAAATATATTTGTTAAGGAGCAAATAAGAGAGGAGTAAAGGATTGGCACTATAAGCTGAAACTGGAAAAGGTATGAATGATGTAGAAGATGAATCCGACAAGAATGAGGATTTGGTATTACTAACACAAAATTGCAGTAAGTTGTTGAAGAGATTGAAAATGGACAGACCCAAGTTTAGGCAAAACGATGGGAGTTCATCGAACAACAACGTCAGTCAACAAGCTAAAACTCAAAAGGGTGAAAGAAAAGTAAAGAGAATTCAATGTTAAGAGTGTCAAGGCTTCGGACATGTGTAAGTAGAATATGCTAACATCTTGAAGAAGAGAAAAGGGAAATCCTATACGAGCACTTAGAATGAGAATGAATCTGAAAGTGAATATTGCAATGAAGAAGAAGTTGTGAATAGTACAGTGTTATTTGCTTTATATAGCAAAAGCCCATTTGCTTGTTTAACAGCAATCAAGAAGGAAGTAACCGATGACGAAAAGTATCTTTTACAAGATATTTTACGAACTTTGGAAGGGAAAGAAACCAAATGTAAGTTTCTTTCATGTTTTTAGTAATAAATGCTATATTCTTAGAGATCGAGAACAACTCAAAAAATTCGAAAAGAAGAGTTATGAAGGTATCTTCATTAGCTAGTTAATTCACATTAAAGCATATAGAGTATTCAATCAAAGAACCAAGAAAGTGTTAGAGTCCATAAATGTTGCAATAGATGATGTGTCTCAATTAAATGCCAAAGGGACAGAAGAGAACCTACAAAACCAGCCTCATGAATCAACTCAAACAAGCAACGAAATGAGAACAGTAAAAAATTCCAAATATGCAGGTATTTGTTACTGGTGAAGAAACTACTCAAACAAAAGATCTGCCAGTTGCTTTGGATGATGAAACTACCAAGACACTTGACTAGAACATAATTCCTTTAAACACTGACAACTCGAAATAAGGTGATTTAAATTGAGATCTTCCCTCACGAATTAGAAAAAGTCATCCAGTAAAGAATGTTATTGGAGATGTTAGCGAGACAAGAAAAACAAGAGAAAGAAAAAGGGTTGATTACTGAGAAGCCTTACAAGATGAGTTATGGATAGAAGCTATGCAAGAAGAATTGACTCAATGTGCATAAAACGATGTATGGGAATTAGTTCCAAGATCATCTAATGTGAATGTGATCGGAACAAAATGGGTGTTTCGTAATAAAATTGATGAAAACGGTAATATGACTAGAAATAAAGCAAGGTTAGTGGCTCAAGGGTACTCTTAGATTGAAAGAATTGATTTTGACGAGACCTTCGCGCTGATGGCAAGATTTGAGTTGATTAGACTATTATTGGGTATAACATGTGTAAAAGGTTTCAAGCTTTATCAAATGGGTGTGAAGGGTGCGTTTTTAAATGGGTTTATACAGGAAGAGGTATATGTTGAGCAACTAAAAGGATTTATTGATTCAGCCCATGCAAGTCACGTTTTTTAGTTGAAGAAGGTTCTTTACGGTGTCAAACAAGCGCCAAGGGCTTGATATGAAAGACTCACACAATATCTTATCAAGTAAGGCTACGAACGAGTTAGTGTTGACAAAACTTTATTTATTAAAAAATTCAAATCTGATTTGATGATTGCTCATATTTATGTTGACGACATTATGTTTGGTTCCACTGGTCCAAAATTGGTGGACGATTTTATTGAATTAATGACAAGAGAATTTGATATGAGTATGGTAGTTGAGTTAAACTTCTTTTTGGGTCTGCAAATCAAACAAGTGAAATATTCCATTTTTTTACCGCAAACCAAATATGCGAAGAATTTAATAAAGAAGTTTGGAATTGAGAATGTTAAACATGCAAGAACACCTATGAGTGTCTCTACAAAGTTAAATAAAGATGAGAATGGAAAAAGTGTCGATGTCAACCTCTATCAGAGCATTATTAGGAGCCTATTGTATTTAACCGCAAGTAGATCGAATATCTGTTATATTGTTGGAGTATGTGCTCGCTATCAAGCTAACCCGAAAGAGACACACTTAATAGCTATAAAGAGGATTATCAGGTATGTGAGTGGTACATCTAAATTTGGAATTTGGTATATATGTGACTTTACACCTTATCTAGCTGGGTATAGCGATGCAGATTGGTCTAGAAACTTAGGTGATCGAAAAGGCACTTTAAGGGATTGTTTCTTCTTAAGTAACAATCTAATTTTGTGGTACAGTAAAAAGGATAATTCAATTTCACTATCAACCACAGAAGCAGAATATATTACTGCAGGTAGCTGTTGTTCGCAACTTCTTTGGATGAAACAGATGTTGGAAGATTATGGAATTCATTAGGAGGTCTTGACAATCCTATGTGATAATAAGAGTGCTATAGATATCTCAAAGAATCTGGTTCATAATTCAAGAATGAAACGCATTGATTTAAAATATCACTTTATTCGACAACTTGTGGAGAACAAAATAACAACTTTGTTATATGTGTCTACAGAAAAACAATCGGTAAATATCTTTACAAAATCTTTTGATGCAGTCATGTTTGAACTTCTTTGGGGGGCTTTGGGCTTGTTTACCTTAAATTATTGATGTATCTTTCCCTTTATTTATTTAAAAAATCAAATAAAAAAAGGAAAAGAAAAAGTCCAAAAAGGGGATTCAAAATCCCTAAAGTGTCGTCTTCTTCCTACTTTGTCGCCTATCGAAATTTTGCTTCCCTCCTTCTGTATTTTTCTTTTTGACCTTTTTATTGGTTTGTTGGACTTCTTCTTCATCTTTCCCCTTCACAACACTGGGTCCATCTCACATTCACCATTGTGGGTCTTCTTCTCCATAAAATCTTTCTCTCTCCCTAACTCTCTCTTCGACTCTCTCTTCCCCTCACTACACTGACAGCTCTTATTCTTCTTTTCTTGGGTTTTTATCTTCTAAATTTCATATGGGAAAGACAAAGCTTCAGGGAACCATTGACTGGAACCACTCCCTCCATCGTTAGTCCAAGATGGTGCTCCAGTTGTCTTCTCCTTCAACCGATGTTCGAGAAATCATTAACCAGGGCTGGGTTTTCTTCTACAACACCTATCGAAATTCCCAATGTCCCCTCTGTTCGAAATAAACAATCAAATGATGATGATGTTATGTGTGTGTTGCTCTCAATGATCTAAGACTCCTCATTTGACTCCGACGAGGTTCCCACTACAGAGGCTCCATTGACTGTTCCTTCTACTGCTCCACAAAAACGAACGAAACAACGAGTTAGAAAAATAATTCGCCCACCTCGAAGAATTTCTTCTGGCAGAATGATAGTGAACAATGCGGTATCATTTAATTTCTACACTTTTGAAGTTGCATAAAAATGGGATACTCTCATCAATATCGAGTTAGTGATGAGAGTGCTCAATTAATTTAGATGAATACCAACAGTATCAATTAGATGTTCTGTTAGCTGAGAGGACTTTATTGTAAGATGCATTATTACCAGAGCATTCTGATTCTAAACCGGCAAAGGAATTTTATTGCAATTTGACTAGTGATATATTGAATGATACTACATTAAGTTATAAATTGGTGTATGTGCAGGGTCGACTAGTACAATTTGATGCTGATAAACTAAATGTTTTTCTAGGGTTTGATAATTTCATTAGAGACCGAATTTATGATGATGATTGGATTGTTCCGAATGATTTGATTGCGACTGTGTTAAGCGGAGGCGCAAATTAACTGCTTGGCCATCCAATTCGGTGTTGCATGCCTCTTTGTTGACATAAAAACATTTTGTGATTTATAAGTTAGTTTTAGCTAGCTGGACGCCTAGTACGTATGTTGTTTCAGTTTATCTAGTGCATGCTAAATTGGTCTATGCAATTGGTACTGGGGTGAATTTTAATCTGGAGCGATTCATAATTGAAGCTATGCTGGCTATTGGAGGTAAATTGCACTCCTTGCTATATTTTCTATGTTTGATTACTCAATTTCTATATGCCAATGGCCTCCCTTGGTTGGAGTTGAGTATCCTTGAACCTGTCACATTAATGAATATCTCGCTAAGAATTTTCAAACAACCATTAGTAATGGACTTGCCCCACACATCACCTGGCCCCTCAGATGCCTCGGCCACTACATCCGTCAATCCTCATGTGTCTCTTTTCACTGAAATTGAATAGATGAAAGGCATCTTCCAAGTGGGACTTGACACTCTTCGTCAACTGAAGCAACTAGTTCTTTGATTTTTCGATGCCTCTTGACTACACTTTTTGGCATCTTTTGTTCCAAAGGAGGAGAAGACTTGGGTTTGTGTTGGTTGCTGCATTATCTTTTTTGTTTTGTTTATGTTGAGATGATTGTTAATCTTAGATGATATTGTCTATGTTTGGATCTTGGATTAAGGGGGAGTCTTTGTCTTGTGAATTGTGAACTCGATGTTATAAGTTCAATTATCTTCTTTAGGGGGTGGTTCAGATTTGCGGCAAACAATATCAAAAAAGGGGAGATTATTAAGATATATATTATATATCTCATTATTTAGTTTTGGAATTTTTGATAATTGGATCTCCAAGATAATATAGCTTCAAATTCAAATCAAGATAAGGTAGAAGTTGCATTGGATTTGATTGGATAAAGCTAGCTAGACTATAGGTAAAGAATTGTTGTTTTGGTGTAATTAAACAATAATTCTTGTTTAACTCGGATAAAAACTCAATATTGTAAAAGATATGGATGTGCATCACGTCACTAAAGGGTGTACTGAATGAAGAATTTTACTAAGTGAAGATTTCTTGCTTGATGAGATAGTCTTGCTCTTGCATGTGCCTACTGCTGAGTACTATTTTTTTTTTGTTAATTGTCGTAAAGGTGTGTGAGTGGTCAACTTCCAATTAAGTTCTTCATGCAACCCAAGTCATTATTCTTGAATGGGGTCAACTCATGTTGGCTACTGTGATGTGTGGTAAGAGACGAAGTTGATTTGTAGTGGGTGGCGTGTTTCTCCTCTTGGTCTTCTTATTGTTGATCGGTAAATTGAGTGCAACTAATTTCAATTGGAGTTTCATGAAATCTGGGAAATAAATTATGGCTATTCAATTGGTAAACAATTTTCAGATCTATCTTAGGAGTTAAACTATAGGGAAGTTGTTTCTTTATATCTTAAGTGTTTTGGTTCTTGTTCTCATTTATTTCAATCACTTGAATAGTTCGTTTATTGTCTTTTTCAATAAAAGTTGTTGAGAAAATCGTCTCTTGAGGTTAACATGAGTCGATCGTGTTACTGGACGTGAAATACTTTCACGGGCTCTAAGGACGAAAGATAGTGACAATGATTGAGTATGTCGGCTCTATAAGACCTTCTATAAAACTATTGTTGTTCTTTGATGAAAATATTAAACTGAGTGAGAGCCCCGTAGATGTAGACAAAGTGTGCCAAATTGTATTAATAAATTTTAGAGTTGCTCTATATTTGTGTATTGAATATTCTGCTTTAATTGTGCTAGATTTGCTAAATTATACTCCAAAAATTTTTAAGTGAAACAGACGATCTGTTACTCTCGAGGAGAAGCCAAGATGCCAATGGACTCCCATCTCAATATTTCGCAACAAAGTCAATCAAATCTGTAGGAAATCTATCAAACCGGTAGATGTAATCGAAATTTCCAAATCAATTGTTTTGGTTTCAGCAAGTCATGGAAGTCGGTGCTCGAATGACTCTATCGAAAATTGACAATTTAGAAACTGAAACGCATATTAAATGTAACATCACCACCCTGTTCGAGGACCTAATTTTCAAAGTTCCACGAACTACGAAGTAATACTACAAATGTTTAAACTTTGAATTCGATGTCACCTCACACGGAAAAAGACACTAATTTGAGACTTTGACCTGAAAGTTAATTAGACCTCTTTTTATCCCATAGAGAACGTGTTACTGACAGTGTTCGACCTTTTTCTATATCTAAAACTTTATATTGTTTCTCGTCCAACTCGATACAGAAAAACGTAAATTATTGGTTTAAGAGAAGGAAAGCCTAGCGGTGGATTTCCAGTTGTGAGAGTTGCCTTAAATTTAAGGACAAGTTGAGGTATACTGACTCTTGAAAGTTGACAAATTTTTGTTTTAAATAGGAAGCTTCATTTCTTTTGCAGCGCATACACGTTCCCTCATTAAACTACCAAGCTTTTTCCATCTGAAGGGGCTGCATTCTCCATCTGAAGGGGCTGCATTCTCTGTAATCAACTCTACGTCAAACCCAATTTGTGTATTCTGAATTAGGCAACCGAGTTTGGATTACTCTTTCAACGATTTAAGGTATGACTAGTCCACGTCTTGCCAAACTTTTCCCAAGCTTATTTAAAATAATTATGAAAACAAACCTTGTGTTTATGTATTGAAAAGACAAATGTATTTACGTACATGCGCTTGTACAGATTAATATTGAAATTTGACAATTATGTAATTATTTTTCGTATTTCCTTTTACTTATTAGATTACCTTATTAAAGCTACTGATTTTGGATTTTGGACAAACAAAACTAGAGGATTCATTATTAATCAGAAAAAGTAATGTTATGATGGTTGATAACAACTATGTCCATGGAGTTGGTGGCAGAACATCTCCTACTCATAAGCAACGTAAAACTTGCAAGTAATGTTCTAAATTATGAAGCCTTTTAATGCAAAGAGTTTTATTAAATGTTTTAAAAAATTGAACCAGACGTTAAGTTGATAAGACAAAAAATTTAAAGTTTAAAATGTTCAATCAGTATTAAACTTTTATAAAATTGGTTAAAGATTGAATAAAAATAAAAATTTTAAAATATGAATAAAAAATATTGTCGTTATTTATAAAAATTTTGAATTTTAATTAAAAAATTGTTAAATAAAAATTAGTTGACTTATTTTGTTTTATGAAATTTGATTCATTTATGAAACCAATTAATTAATTAATTAACTAGTCGATTTAAATAATAGGACTTATTAATATAAAACGACCTGAAAATTTTAAAATTTAAAATTAAATCAGAAAATTAGTTAGTTCAAGATTTTTATAGTTGAATCGATTAAACTAGTGGAGTTTTTTAATCATTAGTTTTATTAATGATGGTACCACAATATTTTATCATAAGTAGGCGTGTATGAAATCATTATGCTAATTAAGTTTGTTACATCAATTCTTACAGTTTTTACTTTTTAGTAAATGATCAAGTTATCATTAACATTATTTTAGGCTTAAGAATCAAATTTATCTATTAAAAAATCTAAAGGGTCAACTTGTGATTTAGTTTATTCAGCTTTGACCATGCTGATGCAAAAACTAAAGTTGGTATTCATGCATATAGAATGAGAACAAGTTCCGAATTCCTATAGTCATACGGCTTGTTGTCTTGTTATCAAGTACCAAAGGTCCAAAGCTGTGTACATCCAACTTAATTTAGATTGTCTTCTCGTTTCCATTATTAAATTCAATCAATTTAGGAAGTAAGATTCACGTCAATGACCAACTTTGTACTGTCGAATACTCACTCAGTTTCAAACTTTCATTCTCGAGTGGCCCCTCATAAAGCTGGCAAATGTAATCTTTAAACCTACCACGCCTTTAAAATAGCCGGACGGATTCCACCTTATCTTATTTGCTAAATATCTGCGACACTTCTAGACTGGATTTCTCCGGCCCGCAGTTAAATTGGTTAGGACTAACCAGACAGGCACGAACTTCGGGAGCCGTTTGCTTAAAATGTTTCTACCTAATGGTTGGCTGCCGTGGAATCATTCCATAGACGACAGTAAGTACGCATGATTTGGATTTGATTAAATCTCTCCTAACTGAACTGTTGTTGGAGTGTCGTATATGAGCCTTGAACTAGAAAAGAACAGGATGAAGAGGCTTGGAAATAAAAGTAGGAAGGAGAGCACATCATGAAAGAAGGAGCTTAATCTACTTCTATTTTCGCATAACTTATTCATGAAGTAAAGTAACAGACAGTAGACATTGTTATTTGTTACCCCTTCCAGTTACCAACTTGGTGATTCTTGCTAGTGAATAAAAGGGTCTAACATTCAAAGTAGGATTAACGCGTTTTGTAGAGAATTTCCTGCATTGACTTCACAAAAAGACAACGTCTGAAATTAGTCTACGTACGTATGGCAACCAAGTGGCAAGCACCAGAATAAGTATCACAGAAATGAATTAGATATTCTTCGTTTGTCTCTATAAATGCAACCAAACCACTAATACAAATTGAACAAGTTAACTAGCTTCATTTTGTTCATCAAGAAATCGTAATGGCTACTAAGCTCTTCCTTCTGACAACGATTCCCTTTTTACTTTTCCTTCCCTTCTTTACCACACCATGCTTGGGAGATGTTCCTTCAAGTCCAACCACTCCTGTATCTCCAGGAACCCTCTGCAGGTCAGTGCCAGACCCTTCCTATTGCGAATCTGTCCTCCCCACTCAAGCTGGCAATGTCTATGACTATGGTCGGTTTTCAGTTCGTAAGTCTGCCTCCCAATCACGTAAGTTCCTCAACCTAGTCGAAAAGTATCTGAGTCACCAATCCACTTTGTCTGCTGGAGCTGTCAGAGCCCTTGAAGATTGTCAGCAGCTTGCCAATTTAAACATTGATTTCCTGTTAAGCACAGCTCAAATAGTCAATGCTACTAATTCAACTCTGGCTACCTTCAAGGCGGATGATGTGCAAACCTTGCTTAGCGCCATTATAACCAACCTGCAAACTTGTCTAGATGGCCTACAAACTACTGCTTCTGCTTGGGGAGTAAAGAAGGGTCTTTCAGTCGCTTTGTCTAATGACACAAAACTTTACAGTGTTTGTCTGGCTTTGTTTACCAAAACTTGGGTTCCCAAGAGAAACAGAAGAAGAGCAATGGAGCTTACTAGCGAGCAGCGTATATTTAGAGATGGAAAGTTGCCTCTGCATATGTCCAGCAGCGCACGTACAATCTACGAGTCCGTGAACAGATCAAGAAAACTACTTCAGACAATTACAGACGGCAATAATTCGATATTGGTTGGTGATATGGTTACTGTGATTGGGGAAAAAGGTGACGGCAATTTCACGAATATCAATGACGCAATTGCTGCTGCTCCAAATAACACAGACGGTAATAATGGCTACTTCTTGATCTATATCCCTGCTGGTACTTATAATGAGTACGTGTCAATTCCAAAGAACAAGAAATTCTTGATGATGGTTGGAGACGGAATTAATAAGACAATAATCACAGGGAATCGTAGTGTCGCTGACAATTGGACTACCTTCAACTCTGCAACTTTTGGTAAATTCTGTAAATTCACATCTCATCTCAAATAATATCACATCTACAACACTACAGCTACAAGTCATTATTTTCCAAAATATTTATCTGATAAAAATCATTCGTCAATATTGCAGCTGTGGTGGCACCTAACTTTGTTGCAGTAAATATCACCTTTCGTAACACGGCTGGGGCGATCAAGCATCAAGCTGTTGCAGTCAGAAATGGAGCTGACTTGTCCACGTTTTACCGTTGCAGCTTCGAAGGTTACCAAGATACTCTATATGCACATTCACTTAGACAATTTTATCGAGAATGTGATATTTATGGTACTGTTGATTTTATATTCGGAAATGCGGCTGCTGTTTTCCAAAACTGCAACTTATATCCGCGTCAGCCTATGAATGGGCAGTTCAACGCTATCACTGCACAAGGTAGAACTGACCCGAATCAAAATACGGGTACATCTGCACAAAACTGTACAATAAAAGCTGCCCAAGATTTGGCTACAAGCAACTATACGGTTGAGACCTATCTTGGAAGACCATGGAAAAACTATTCCAGAACAGTTTACATGCAAACGTTCATGGATAAGTCGATAGATCCAGCTGGATGGAAACAATGGGATGGAGATTTTGCATTGACTACGTTATACTATGCAGAGTATGATAACAGAGGACCAGGGTCAAATACTGCCAACAGGGTGACATGGCCTGGTTACCGAATAATGAATGCAACTGAGGCAGCAAATTTTACCGTGTCTAACTTCATAGTTGGGGATTCTTGGATTCCACAAACACTAATACCGTATTCCAGTGGATTGGTTTGATTAGTGTATGACCCTTAGGGTTAGATTCCTGGTCTTTTGGCCAATACATTTGTTAATTGTTTTGATAATGTAAAAGCTGTAGGGCGTAAACTGGAGCTTGGTGAAGTAGGTGGTTATAAATTCACATGAATAATAACCTCAAATGTGAAAGAAAAGCTAGCATTTGCCATTTAGGCGTGTCAATTTTGGCCCGTTCTGACCTTTTCGGTTACGCCCAATTTTGACTTGATTGATCGAATTATAGGTTAAAAGTGATCAGTCAGATCAGGTCATATGCTGAGGTCGGGCCGGCCCTCTCCTGTGACCCGATCATTATTTTAAAAACAACGTCATTTTTGACATTTAAAAAAAAATATATAATATGAGACGGGTTGACCTAGCCTGCCCATAACTATTGGGTGATGAGGAGGGTTACAGGCTGACTTATCCTGACCCGTCAGGCCACGGATCACCTTAACTCGGACCTAACCCGACTCATTGGCATTCTTATACCCATTCTAATGCAATTAGTGAAATGGTTTAGATTTTGAGCTACAGAAACGACGGAAACAAAGAACTTAAGCCAAAGTTATGCTGAAATGAAACAACCTGCAAATGCTTTAATAGTGTTTGTTTGTTTGTTCTAATTAAAATTGGCTGATCAACCATTCAGCAGCAGAAAGTGGAAAACGTTGTTTTAGAAGAATGCTTTAATTTGTTTGCGGTGGACGTTCCAGCCACAAGGATGGAATGCTATGAATTATTTTTCAGGAAGGTGTACACACTGTTAATAGGTGACTTACAAACACTGCATCAAGATAGTACTTATAAATACTGGTTCGAAATAATAAACGAACAAGCTTGAACTAGAAAAACGCATAAATCAATCATAATATGATTATATGCTTTACATATTTACCTATTTGTGGCTCAATTGCCTATGGCATGCTTATATGAAGTACTCCTCCTGGCTTTCATACAAATGTTCCATAACATGCCAAATGATGTACAACTACACTTATAATTTTGTCTTTTTTTTTGTTTTATCATTTATGATGAAGACATCCATGGCATTTTTTAACGATTTTTTATTTGGCCTTAAATATTTTTTGTCGTTTTACTGGAAGATTTTGTTGGATCTGGTTTTAAAATTCTGTGTTTCCATAAACTTGTTGACTGAAGTTGTCCATCCCGAGATGAATTCAATCGAATGGCTAAAGCTCGATAGATAAAGTGCCTCCAGTCCAGGTGTGAAGATTACGGAGGCCCTAATCTTAGATGGGTTGAATTATTTTTTCAATTATAGATTTTTTATCTGACTGAAAAAGGCTATCAACTTAACATAGATTTCATTCTTATAATGACTCGTCATTTTACTAGATTTTATATAGGAAAATTATTATCTTATATAAAAATATTATTTAGGACTTGTTAAGGAATCCTTTTCTAAGATATTGGTACCGTTAACTGAATCTTCATAAATAGATTGAAACTTAACCGTTAAGTTATTTTATTTTGTCTTGAATTTATTGTCTAATAATTATACATAGATAAATTACGAGTATATCATCTTCTTCAGGAGTCAATGGACCCTTCTTTAACCCATCTTCTCTCAACAATTAATTTTATTTAGTTTTTAAAATTTATTTGGATGAATTTTATTTGATTTTGATTGGTCAATTAATTTTTATTTAGTTTTTAAATTTTATGTGGATAGAAAAATCTTTAAAATTTTATTTTCTCTTTTTATTTGTAATTCATTTGCATAAATTAGTCATTGATAGGATGAAATAAAATTGACTTAATACATCCTTAAACATACAGACATCAAAATTGAAATTCTTAAAATAATTGCTCATTGTCAACTAACAGACCCATTTATTACTAAAAAATAGAAACTAACAAACCATTCTACTAGAAGATAGAAAATAAGAAAGACAATAGCAAATAAGAAAATAAATAAAAAATTATGTAAAACATAGTGAACAAACCCATGTTTAATTATTTTCTGTAAATTTTGAGACAAACTTAAACAAATATCAGAAATGGAAGGCAGATAGAGACATTTTTTTGGGGTATTTTTAGGAAACATTTTCTTAAAAGGATTAGTGACAAAATAATGAGCATTTTATCGAAAGGATAGTAAATTTGGGAAACACATTTTGTGTGAGTGCCACTATTTTGTTATATCATTTTTCACTCTCTGTACCTGCTATTTTCATCAGTGGAAGTTTTATTTAGAATTTGGCCCGTAGATGTAGCCTAAATTATAGGTAAAACACGTTAAATTTTTGCGTGTTATTTCTTTGCTTATTTTACCTGTGGGATTTAATTCATAATTTTCCCAATAAATGGTATAAGAGCGAGGTTCGGTCATGTGTCGAAGCATTTTTCATCAAAGATGGAGGCAAAAATAAGCAAGATGATTAGTCTAAATGACTCCAACTACCACATCTAGAATAACAAGATGAAAGATCTTCTGTTCGCTACAAAAAATGCATTTACCGGTGTTTACCACAACAAAACCTGAAAATAAATCAGATGAGGAGTGGGCATTTGAGCATGAGCAAGTATGTAGTTTTATTCGACAATTTGTTGAAAATAATGTTTATAATCATATCTGCAACGAGACTCACGCACAGATGTTGTGAAAGAATCTCGAGGAGTTGTTTGCCAAAAAAATAGTAATAATAAATTATTTTACTTGACAAAATTAGTACAAATAAAATATCAAGAAGGTACCTCTGTTGTAACACCCCACTACCTTAAATTACATACCGGAACACCCTGTGGACATTCCAACATATAATCTATAATAATGGCATGTTAGAGCAAACACATATTCAAAGTAATCATGGCATTAATTATTATACAGAAAAGTCACCAATTTTAAAACCAACTACATTCTTCATTTCATTTCATAAAAACAAAAACTTACATTATAGCTTTACAAAACCATCCGAATATATACAATGTCAAATTCCTAAACATACACACTGCTTGACAGAGGAATTGCACATAAACTATTAACTAATCCTTCAGTCTCCGCTGACCGACCTTTGAGCCATTTCTTGACAAAAGTACGAGAATTAGTCTTCTCGTAGAGTCTGTTTGTCTCTAATGTCCTCTCTCAGACCTGAAATATCAATGTTGTAATTTTGGTGAGTTTTGCGAACTCAATGATGTAACCATCCTCGATGGTTCACCCAATTCATACCACATATCAAATCA
>JAOTAY010000004.1:7459239-7469912 GCA_025629805.1 Erythroxylum baracoense
GCATGAGATGCCTCGATTTACCACACTTGGACCCGTTTCTCAGGTCCGACCCGTTCTCTGGAAACGGGATGTTACATTTATGATGTATATTTGAGACGAAGTATACTGTGAAATTGGTTTTGATATGTGATATATGTGGTTTGATATGAGTGAGCACATCGATGATGGTTCACTTACTGAGTTCGCAAAACTCATCAATGTTGATTTTTAGATACGAGGGAGACGTAGTTCCCAAGGCAAACTAATAGAAGTCCAGTTCTGTCGATTTTGGAGGTCAAGAATGACTCAAAGGTCGGTCAGCTGATATTGAGGAGTTTGGTTAGAGTACTTTTATATAGTCCTCATTTCATATAAAACTGTTGTAAATAGTAGTAAACTCTCATATATTTTTGATACTGTATATATATATATATATAGCACAATCACGACTTTCAATGAATACAAGTAGAAAATGAAGTTTGTTGCGCATTCTAACTTCAAAACCTCATAACTTTCAATCCAGAAACCCAAAAATTGCAAAATTTGTCAATGGAAAGCTAAGAAAGAGATCTACAACTTTCATGAAGATAATTTTGTCAAATTCTGCCTAAATCAATACAATTTATTCCTTGAAATTTTAGATCACATTTTATCCCATTTTTCCCTTTTCTTTCTATCATTTTTCATATATAAAGATGATAGAAAGAAAAGGAAAAAATGGGATAAAATGTGATCTGAAATTTCAATATATTTAGGTCTTTTGGTTATATATATATATATATATATATTCAGGTCTTTATATATATATATATATATATATATGAACTATAACCAAAAGACCTGAATCTAACAATTAAATTCATATATACAAAACTCCTATTGTAGCAATTTCTTCAGAAAAATATATCTAAAGTTTTTCTCACATCTAACAATTTTATTTTCTACAATGCCATCTTAATAGGAGGGAAAAATTCTGAACATATATAAAGAGAATTTCTGCAACTTCTTTCATTCATTTCTCTAAAAACAAAATTTCATTTCACAGATATTACAAGGTTCATACATAACATCAATTACATATTGAGAGTCAAACCAATGGTATAATTCAAAAATACAATATGAATGCTTATGCTTGATATGCTTCTAAAGCTACTAAAAATGATCCAAACTAACTTAGTTACAAATGAAATATTTCTTGAAGATTTGCTGAAGTTTTTACAAGGTTCACTGATCTACTATTTCTTCACCTGAGGAATGGAAAAATTGTGGGCTGAGCTGGGAAGCTTAGTGGCTAATATGTTTATAGCCTACGATAACGAACCACAAAGCTTTAATCAAGTGCGTATATATATATATATATATATATACTAATATGTTTATAGCCTGCGATAACGAACCACAAAGCTTTAATCAAGTGCTATATATATATATATTTGCACTTGATTGAAGCTTAGTAGCTAATATGTTTATAGCCTGCGATAACGAACCACAAACACACAATCAAATGTATATATATACCACATTTCAAATCTTAAGAATTTACATAAATCAAAACACATTATTTCATAAATCAGATCACGAGTTTCATTTAATCATTAAAAAATAACACTCAATTATGCTCCATCTTCAACAAATTAAAATGCAACGCATAAACATAATGGTTCGAGAGAATCCTATGAAACTGAAGTTTACACCATGAACATAATGAGTTCATTTTTGGAGCTCATATGCCACAAGCGGGTAGCCGGGAGAAGGCCTTTAGTCAACGTGCACGTGACGAACAGAATGGTATCTCTCTTACCCACATAATCAGATTTTTTTATGCATACATATTTCATAACATATTCATATTTTTCATGCTTGTTAAATTTTTCTATTTTTGCATCAATACTAAAATACAGTTTCTTTCAAAGTAGACATGATAAGAATTCATAAGACATTTTTCCCACATTCACAATGATTCAAGACAAACATATTTAACATACATACACACAAATATTTCTACTCATCATCACAAAAACATAAACATATTACCCACCTCTTTACTTGATATTTCCAAGATCAAGTTTGTCTTTCCTCTTGTTCTTGATTTCGACCCTCTTGATGCCCTTCACACAAACATATTTTCATTTAATCATCGTACTTGAATAAAGCTTTCATAAATCTTTACTATCAAAAAAATAAGCTTAGACTTAATCTATTCTTGATTTATCTAACTAGAGGACTAAGATCTAGTTAAGGTTTATAAAAATCTAAAAACATCAATCTCTTATTCCTCTTCTTTCTTCATATTTATTTCAGCTCATAAAGACCTAGTTTCTCTACTTTCTTTTTCTATCAAAACAAGAAAAGAAGGTAGAGGTTATGAATCTTCTTCTTCTCCTTCTTATCATCGTTTACTTTCTATCTTTCTTCTCCTTTTCCGTTTCAGCTTTTGCTTCTCTTCTTCTATTTCTTTCTACATTTTTCTTCTCTCTCTCTTTCTTTCTTCCTTACTATACACAACTCTCCTCTCTTCTTTCTCTTGTTATTACACGACTCTCTTCCTTTTCTCTAGTTTCTTCCAGGTTCTTCTAGGACTTCTCTCTTTCTTTCTTTCTTACATGAACAAGTCTCTTTCTTTCTTATTCTTATTTTATTTTTCTAGCACTTCACTCACACACCTTCATTGTTTCTTCTCTTATTAGTCTAAAAACTACTCTAATCTTCCAAACTTACCCTTCTATATTTAATCTAATGCCTTCTAACTGCTTGACTTAATTCTAACACTTCCATTTAATCCATGCAACCATATGAAACCAAAAATATTCATAAA
Source organism: Erythroxylum baracoense (assembly GCA_025629805.1). Classification (NCBI taxonomy): domain Eukaryota; kingdom Viridiplantae; phylum Streptophyta; class Magnoliopsida; order Malpighiales; family Erythroxylaceae; genus Erythroxylum; species Erythroxylum baracoense. Next base: position 7,462,034 of record JAOTAY010000004.1, read on the forward strand.
TAAACTCTATAAATTTCTAGATTCAAAAATTCTAATTTTTACTCATGACTAAATGCCAACAAATCCTCATTTAATAATTCTAACTTCTGAGAAAAGTTCGTGGTCTAACACCTAAGATGGTCTCACTTTGATTGTTTGTTTAATTCTAAATTGAATTGACATATGATGTATGTGTACTGATTTTAGGACATAAAATGTCCGAGGCATTTGATGCATAGATAATACATTGGAAGTCTTTGATTGTGAATGTGATTAAATAAATGTGTTCTCAACTTATATGATGAATGTCGGACCAAGTCCGATGATCAATATGAATGAGAAAGTGAATGCGAATGCATTGGACTAAACATGATGATTGAATATTTGAAATGCATTTATTCCATAAATGCATGCAATATAAAGGTAGTTGTGACCAGAGTCGCCAGTGAAAAAGAGCTTAAAGCTTAGACATTTATGGTAAAAGCCTAAGGCTCAATGTATAAAGAGCCGTGTATCCCCAATGGATAAGGGACAATATGATAGAGCCTGGTATCCATAACAGATACGGGATAATGAAAAAGGCACTCAGTCACAACAATGTAATAAATAAATTCGAGTCTCATAAAAATTACATCCATATGTGACATGAATAAATTTAATGATTGCAATGTTTTGAGGATTTTTATTATGTGAAGCGTGTGAATACTTATCGATGAACATGTTGGCATGATCGTGATGAAATGATGAATTGTATGGTTTTTGGAATGTGGCATTGGTGAGTAAAGTGTTTAGTGATATCACATGATGATAAATGAGATAATGTGAAGTATATGACAACATGAATTGTTGTGTTGCAAGATAAGAGTGAACCATTGAGGATGGTTACTCAACTGAGTTCGCAAAGCTCACCCAAATTTGCAACATATTTTTTAGGCTCAGAGGAGACACTCAGTTAAATCAACTGGGGTCTAACCACTGCTTTTGAGTAAAAGATAGAGGTCAGGATTAGTTGGCATCTACATACATTTTTCTGTTATTTTTTATCTTAAAGAATGTGTTTCGCAAATATTGTACCAATGTATGTGAATAATTATAATGAGTAATGACTTTATGACTGAAAATGTTCAATTTGAAAAGGGCCCAAATGATTATTGAAATTCTACAATATGTATATTATTTGTAACAATTGTGATTGAACGTGTTATAGGTAAAATGGGCCATTAATGATTATTGGTTTTTTTTCAAAAAATGCATGTGATGTTTGAGGACAAAAATTATACTGAGTTTGACTGACCGTTCTAGTGCTCCACCCTTATAGAGTGTGTTCTCAAATACCAATGGTATCTTTGGGAATATACCCTATAGGAGTGGGGTACTACAGAGTTGGTATCAAAGCCCAAGCTTAGTGTCTTACATGGGTGTTTTTCGAAATATATGTCAAGTTGCGTTTTATACATGTTATAGCAAGTAGTAGCACCCAGTTTGAGTCACATTTACATGAGTCGCACGCATGAGCATTCATTAAAAAGTTGAACTGTTAGAAGTAATCAGAAGATTGATGATCTGTCAGAATGTGAGAAAATGGAATTTTGCGAATATCTAGAAATGAAAAATAATACATAGTTTGATATGATAGATAAAGGTTCAGAGCATTTAAAATTACGGCTGTATCATCAAGTATGATATCAGAATTGTGCTGTGGTTGTGTATCTATGAATTGATATTTATGTGAATATATATTTTGTGGATTGACTAAGAGAAGTAGAGATATGAGTATAAATGATAAGAATTAAAGTGTACAAGTAAGGTTGAAAGAAAACCAAATTCTTTCTATGGCTTAGAGAGGTTAAAATTGGATCTGAAATGGTTATTTTATTAATGTGATAAGAGTTATGATTTAGCGTAAGAATATGTTAGTGGAATTGAGATCAGATCTTCATAATGACTATGCTTCTATAATTCTGAATTGGTTGAGAATATACATTTGGAAGATGAAATAAACGATGACTGGAAGATGAAATAAATAATCACGAGATAAGTAAAAGTCCCCTAGGTTAAGTTTAATTGTTATTGTGAATGTATGTTGGATAATGTGATTACCTTGACAAATGATGCCATGAAGAACATATGTATTATATACTTGGATATGAGATAGGAAGAGATCCATGACTTATTAAATGCTTTTAAGTTTTTAATCCCTATAGTTAAAATTTTAAGATGAGTCATAGTAACGTATGAAAGCATTTATGATGATCAATTGGGGATAGATTGAGAGTGTAAATGATGTTAGTATGTGTGATGGATTTGAGGAAAAAGAAGAAGGGCACGATCATGGCTAGATCATGGACAGGCATAAAAGAAGAAGTGTTGTCCAAAATCAATTGAGATTGAGGTATCCTTAGCATAAGTTATTAATTGGTGAATTGTCAGAAATACATCTCTAGATAAGGTGTAATGATCTTGATGATATGTACCAAGGTATAAGAGTAAATGAATATGCTTATTACTCTATTGAGCTTTATTATAAAAGATATTCTGATAAGATAAATTATGATAGAAATTGATCTTATTGAGATATTATAAATAGTTGAAATTGATGTTTTTGTGGCATTAAGAATGGCTGGAAAGTAATGATGAATACAGTTGATTGATAAAGATTACGCGAACATTATAGAAAATAGTAGTAAGAAATCTTCTTTCGAAGAAGACTTTCATCGAATTAGGTTAAGTAGACCAGATGGTTTACTTCTAAGAATGAATGAATATTGAATGAATTAGAAGAGAATATTGGAGTTCCATTTCTAATTGAGGCTCAAGCATAAGAAGTTGAATATGCTACTGAGAGTGCATACATTCTGTTTGATGTAAAGTATCCAGCAACATGATTGGATTCTTAAATTTGAGGTAACACTATTACTAATGTGAGGAGAACCTAGGTCCATACTATATTCTATGTAAATATGTTCAGGAGATACAAATTAGATTTGATGAATGTGTTACCAACTCAGGAAGTTAAGATTGTAAATAAATTGAAATGTGTGGAGAAACTAGTATGAATAAGAAAACATTAGAATAAGTCAATGAGAAATTAGAGGAAATCAAATGAATGGAGAAAGTCAGTCGAGAAAATAAGTCAATTAGGAGACTGAGAAAAATATGAGGTAACATTACCTCATTTGAGAAATTAGTTACTTAAGAATTAGTTATGGGCATTCGAGTTAATCGTGATACCTGTAAGAGTTGACAAATGCCTAGATAGCAGTCATGACATTAATGAATAAAGTGTTCCAATTTTATATGGATCGATTAGTGACTGTGATCATGGATGGTATACAGAATGCATTCGAAAGGTTGAGAAGAATAATTTGGACACTTAAGGTTAGCCTTACTTATCATGAAGGAAAAATAATTATATGCCAAGTCCAATAAGAATGAATCTTAGCTTGATTAAGTAATATGTTAGGTTATATAGTATCTGAACATGGAATATTGGTCGACCCAAAGAAAGTAGAGGTAATGATGAAGTGAGAAACTTTTGAGGAAAAATATGTCATTTAGATAGACTAGTGAATGTAAGAAGAATTTTGAGGAATTAAAACACCGACTAATTACAACATCAATATTAGTTATTCCATCTGGATTTGGAGATTTTGTAGTATATAATGATGTTACACACTAGAGATTAGGATGTAATCTAATGTAGTAGAATAAGGTGATATGGTATGCATCGAGACAATTAAAGTTTCATGAGTTGATTATTTGATACATGATTTAGAAATTGCTATAATAAAAATTGCTTCGAAAACTTTGAGACATTATATGTACAGTGAAACATTGTGGATATATGTGTATATATATATACATATATATAGATCATTAAAGTTTGAGGTAATTATTGAGTTTGAAAGAATTGAATACGAGACTGAGACAATAGATAGAGTTACTTGAAGATCATGATATATAAATGAGTATTACCCAGTAAAGCTACTGTTGTAATTTGAAGCATTAAGTAGAAAATCCAATAGCAGTGTAGCACAAATTCAGATATTGAGGTTATAAAATCTAGTGCAATGAAGAACCTAGAATGATTGAGTTGAAATTAGGGCAAAATGAAGTGTCATTAGCCACATTGAAATTAAGATCAGTTTTACATGGAAGGGTTAGAAAAGCTCAAGGTGAGGATTCAAAAATTATGAATCTTATTAAGAAAGTGAAAATGAATTTGAATTCATGTTTGAATAGGAATAATGATACTTCATAATTGTAGTAAAAAGTATGTGCACCCGATACCGATGATTGAGCAAAGAGATTATTAAAGAAAGTACAAATAGCAATCTATGCTATACATCCTAGTAAGAATATGCTAAAACAACATTTAGTAGCTACGAATATAGAAGCAAGTGACTGAATGATTGATTTGTCAGTAGTTCTAACGATTGGAAATATACTTAGAGCATATATTTTGGAGTTCCTAGGAACATGAGATCAATATACAATTTTGATTGAATTTAATTGTAATAATCATTGTCACTGTAGTCATAGTATGACTATACACTGCATAATTCAGAGTTTGAATTTGAAATTGTATAAGGCGTTATACGACAGAATGAGTCATTTGCCTTTATATTAAGATGAAGAAGGTCTAAGAATAGTTAAAAGCCAGAATTGATTCAAGATGCTATTAATAAGTGAAATGAATGTGTCGTAGAAATTAAGTGATTCAAGAAAAATAAACAAGTTAAATGGATAAACACCAAAGATATGAATATAGATAGATAGATAAAGTGTTTATAAAAGTACCACCTTGGGAAGGTGTGCTAAAGTTCGTTAAAGAGAGTATCTAAACCCAAATTGTATTGGTCCATATAAAGTTATTGAGAGCATAGGACCACTGACTTAAGTTAGTCTTACTAAGAAAGATATATCAGATCCACACTGTGTTACATGAGTATGTATAAGGGATATTGGTATGATCCGATAGATGTATTATCGACATAGGAAATGAAACTTGTGAGAAATAATAGATAAATTGAGGAATCAATTAAGAGAGAAAGATATTTAAATAAGAAATTAAAAGACCTAGTGATTCCATCGATTATAATCACTTGGAAGAAAACAGTCAAGTGGATAAGTTATATGAGAAATGGAAGAGATTATGAGAAAAATAATACCCCCATCAATTTGATCAATCAGAAAAGAATTTTGAGAACGAAATTTATTAAGGGCGAGAATAGTAACATGGTGTTCCCATACTAAGGTTTAAAGCCCGAGAATACCATATATGAGAAATATTATTGAGAGATTAGAAAAATACATTTCACACTCTTACATAATATTAGTGTACACACACTCGAATTTGATCATTACACACATTACAATAATTTATTCATGCACTCATTTGACATTTTCTACGTATAAGCGATTGTTTTAATGTGATTATGACATGGATAGTGATTATTTTGCCTTAAAATTTGAGTTGGTGTGTTTAATTAGTGATTTAAAATTTTTGGGAAAAATTTGAGAATTTTCTAGAAATTAAGCGTAGTTTTGGACTAGGAAAAATGCCAAGTGGTAGTACAATTGATGAATAATAACAAAAATAAGTGTCAGATAGCAGTAGAAATTTTGATGAATGACATATGGATTTAATGACATATGTCATTGAAAATTGGGAGTTAATTGGAATAGAAATTGGAGTCAAATAGACTAGTTATTAAAGGAGGGACAAATGGAATCATAAGAAGGTGACATGTGGCAAGTGACACTGTCACTTGCCACACCACTTATATCCCACAATTTCTTTCCAAATGAAATACTAACTCTCATTTGGTCTTTCACTTGTTAATTGCTCCTCTCTTCATAGGTGCTTCTCTTCTTCATTTGCTTCATCTTTCTCTCCTTCTCATGACACTCTCTTCTCCAAGCATCAAAGTTGAACCTTACTTTCTTCCATCACTAGCTACTTCAAAGTTCTTGCTATCTTTTTGTTTTGATAAGAAACCCACCTATTCTACCTTGGCAAGATGATGATTGTGGGATGCATGGAAAAAGCTAGGGTTAAGTGAGATTTTGAAGATCTTGAAGTAAACAAGTGAGTATAAAGCATTATTCTTCTTTATTTGTTGAATAAAACATGTATGATGATAGTTTAGTGGTAAATAACCATGATAGAGAAGTTGAAAAATTTGTCATGTTGATGTTGAAATAAATAGGAGTTTATTCTGTTTTAATGTATAAATGGCATTCATGAGTTGTTTTAAGGGAGAATTGATAGCTTAGAAATGGAATGAAGGTGATAATGGAGTAAAACATATGTGCAAAAAATTGATGATGAAAATATATGTATAAATGTTATGTTTTGGTGTTGGTGATGAATTATAGAATATGTTGTGGTTGTGATTGATGTTGAGCTGAAGTAGAAGTAGGAATGAAGAGGATATGATCTAGGAATGAAGAGGATATGATCTAGAAATGATAGACTAAGCAAAAGAGATTGAATTAAGATGAAAATGAAGTTAAATGTGTGCTGGAATATGTTAGATGGAGTGTTTTCACTAAACATGCATCTATATTTTGGCCATATCTTGATCTATAGATATCCAAATGGGATGAATTTTAATTATATTAAACTATAGACGTATGGATACATTTTTCATGAAGAAATCAAATTTGAACTCTGTCCTTAAGTGTCCTGAAATTTGGCTTGAATTTGAGCATTGTGTTCTGTCAAGGTATGAGAAAAGTCTATAGTGTTTGATTATAACGTGCATTATACTGAACTAAAATGCATGAATTTGATGTCATTAGAAACTTAAGACATAGAGAAACAATTGTTTAGAACAAGGTATTCTCTAAATACCTCATTGTATAGGTCATAATGGCCATATAAATTGACCTATAAATCTGTCCTGAGAAAACTGAAAAACTGCAGAAAAAAGGGAGATTAGTTTCTGTCACTATTGTGGCAGGGGATGCAACGGTCGTGGGTAATGATTTTTCATGGTAATGTTTTGATTATAAAATGGTTGAACCAATTAAGGATGAGATATATATCTATGATGCTCTTGGACTTAATTAGGGCTTATAATGAAAATAATTTGATGTTGGAAAAATTAGTTAAATGTGTGACAAGTTTTGATTGATCTCGATGTTATACTTTAAGGACAATGTCATTGATGGCAATGCATCTAAATGTGAAATGTTTAAAGTGTTAAATGAAGACATAACATAGTGAATGATTTGTTGATGCAATATGAATAAGACATAGTATGAAAGGAGATTCGATTCCAAAAATGATGAGATTAAGTTTGAAATGGTAAATTAAATGAGTAGAAGTTGAGAGTTTAACACAATCAAATTGGTATTTGAATTAGTGTGGAATGATTTTGTATTAGAGGTAGTGAATTTGGGGAAATTTGGTGTGAAATTGGTGTTAAGATATGTGTTGAATTCGGATGAATGGAGGAGGAAAATTACAGAGTACGATCGTGGCCCTCACCCCACAGTCGTGACCTGCTAGAAAATGTTTCTGACACAATTTTGGTAGGTCCCCCATGATTATGGCCTGGTCAGAAAATGTTTCCGTCATGGTCGTGGTAGGGACATCACGATCATGGCCTGACATAAGAGAAAATGAGTTTTCTTTTGAGTGATGTTTGAACCAATCAATGCTAGGGTTTTCTCATCTGAGGTAATTAGACTTGAATGAGATCTTGAATGACCCTAGTTGATGAGAAATGAGGTGATTAAAGTAAGTAAAGTGTATTAGGTATTAAAGAATAATTGAAAGATGTTATTAAATGATTACGAGATATGGATAAGGAAATATACCCGAGATTGTCAATATGAGCATGCATTATATATTACAACTATACATACATACATACATACATATATATAT
>JAOTAY010000004.1:7485517-7504188 GCA_025629805.1 Erythroxylum baracoense
CACACTTATCAAAATAGTTCATTTATTTCTAATATTATTATTATTTGATTGTCACCAAAATTAATAATCGTGAAGTCATCTTGACTTAACAATATGGACCAATCGGAAGGTTTTGTTAATGCAGAAAGGAAAATATGGTATGTAAATTAAAAAAGTCAATATACAATTTGATACAAGCTTCTCGATAGTAGTATCTTAAGTTCAATGATACCATTACCTCTTATGGTTTTATAAAGAACACTGTTGATAGGTGTATCTATATGAAGGTCAGTGGGAGCAAGTTCATTATTTTGGTACCGTATATTGATGATATTCTTTTGACTGCTAATGATTTGGGCTTGTTACATGGTGTAAAGAAATTTCTCCCTCATAACTTTCAAATGAAAGATATGGGTGAGGCATCCTATGTGATTGGAATAGTAATATTTCGTAACAAGACATAAGGATTGTTCGGGGTGTCTCAAAAAGGATATATTAGTAAAGTACTAGAGAGATTTAGGATGGAAAAATGTTCAGTAGGGGTAGTTCCAATTCAGAAAGGGGATAAATTTAGTGAAATGCAATATCCCAAGAATGATTTGGAATGAAAGGAAATGGAATCTATTCCTTATACATCTATAGTTGGGAGTCTGATGTATATTCAGACTTGTACTCAGTTGGATATCAGTTTTACTGTTGGAATGTTAGACCGATATCAAAGCAATCCCATATTGGACCGCTAGAAAGCTGCAAAGAAAGTTCTTAGGTATTTATAAGGCACCCAAGAGTACATGCTCACATATAAAAATTAGATCATTTAGAAGTGATCAGTTATTCAGATTCAAAATATGTTGGTTGTGTAGACTTAAGGAAATCTACCTTCGCTTATCTATTTCAACTAGCAAGAGGGGCAATTTCTTGGAAGAGTGGAAAACAGTCTGTCATTGTTACTTCCACTATAGAGGCCAAATTTATGGCATATTTTGAGGCCACTATTCAAGCATTATGGTTGTGGAACTTTGTCTTAGGGCTAGGTATTGTCGACAGTATAGCTTCACTGCTAAGAATTTATTGTGATAATTCTGTGATTGTCTTCTTCTCCCAAAATGACAAATATTCTAGGGGTGCTAAACATATGGATTTGAAATATTTTTCAGTCAAAGAAGAAGTGCAAAAAAATAGTGTCAATTGAGTATATTGGAACTAATTTGATGGTAATAGATCCGTTAACTCAAGGAATATCGCCTAAAAAAGTTACTGGCATATTGAAAGGATGGACCTTATAGATAAGTCCTTGTTAGCATGAGATCATGTTATGTATGTACATATGTTTGGACATTTGCTATTATTGTTTTAACACTTATGAATTCAATTGATGTTATGTTTTTGCTTATTTGTTAGTCGTCACATTACGTTGTGTACATGCATTGTTTTATTATGATGACAAATTATGTTTTAAAAAAACATTATAGTTGAGAACTACAGTGTTTCTCAATTACAATTATTTTGAGTTGAGATGATTGTGTGATACATGGAAGGAGTCATGTCGATAGATGACTTGTGACCATTATGATCCCATTATTTCCATTCATTCAAGTTTGATGGCTTGATAGATTCAATATATGGTGTACATTTGTGTTGATGAACTATCAAGTCATAACATGGGTCAAGTAGGAGATTGTTAGATTAATTGGGCCAAGTAGGAGATTGTTAGATTAATTTAATAATCACAAGTGTGGCCCATATTATTTTATTTGATTCTAATATGAAGTGGGCCCAAAATAATAGTTATTGGGCGTGTAAAGAAAAATTAGAATCAATAGGTTAATTAATAAAACCCTTTCCTCTCCCTTCAGCCAAGTAACGTTTAACGATATCAAAGTGACATACGTTCTTACACCATTGGCAAAGAACGAAGAAAAGTAAGAAGACTGGAGTGGATAAAGTTTTTGCTAAAGAAGGCATTTGTGAACAAAAAGAGATTACACAAGTATGGATTAAGGTTAGTATTCTCTCTTTTCTTTATAACATTAATTTTAGGGTTTGAAGTTATTGAATTAATTGTGTCATAAATGATCATGGGTGAATTCTATGCTTGAAATATTGCTTAGAATGTTAAAGATTAAAATTTACATGCTATTCATCGAACTACTAGCTAGTTTGGGGTATCTTTAGAGTTTCAACCCTTCACGTGTACATACCTTGTTAGGTTAATTGTCCTTTGAAACTCATCTCCCTTAAGTTGAGTTTTTTTTTGCATGACTTTGCATAAGCAGTATGCAAACATTGGGTAAAAGCTAGAGCTTGAGTTTCCACCTTGACCCTCAAAAGCATCCTTCCACCCCTAGCTCCAGCCTCTGAACCCTTGTATAACCCTCAACATAAACCTTTAGAACCACCTCAAGCTCAACAATAGAAACAATCCCAGATGCCATCGAAATTCCTAAACCTCTCATCAGTTGGAAATATGTTCTAGGTAAATCACCCCCATTTAGAGCTTCATTACAATCCCCCATTGCTCAAAGATGGAGTAGCTATTGTGTCTCCCCCTTAGATGTCCTCAAATAGGGAGCAAGCTCTTGGTCATCAACAATGGTGGAGTTCTTCATCAGGAAAAAGTCAGGATTCCCTGTTGTGAAACAATGGGCTTATAAATAATGGAAAACTAGAGGAATTTATGAGGTAATACTAAATGAGGACTCCCTTTGATAAAAAGCCTAGCAAAGAGGTTATAGAGGGAGGTTCTTGAACTCTAAATAGTATACCTATCTTCATAAAAATGTGGAAGCCAAGAGTCAACCTAGAACATGTCCAACAAAAGTGGGTGTCATTGTGGGTGAATTTTCACAAGATCCCCCTTAAATATTAATCACTTGATGGGTTAATTTCCATCGCGAGTTTCAACAAAAAATTTTGGTAAATGGACTAAGCAACATTGACCAGGTATAGAGTGGGCTATGTTTGCATCTGAGTTGGAGTAAACTTAAAACATGGGCTCCCCGATGAGGAACCCCTCCTTATGTTAGGAGAAAATGATCAACAAATCGAAGATACAGCTAGGGTCGCCTATCGGTGAAGCCACTCCCTCACCCAATAGAGGAAGGTTTGGCGTCCAACAAGAAGATCGTTTGTAAGGTGTGATCATCAAGAATTGATGGAGCTCTCCAAAGATTAAAAAAAAACTCAAACAAAATTGAATGAGTTGGATAAGGAAGCTAAGAACAATGGAACCTTGTCGTCCTAAGGGGAAGTTTTAGAGATTCAATTTGAGTAGGTAGATGGAAGTTTATCGATAGGCATAGATGGTGACTCTACACTTCAGGAGGCTCCAGTAAAGAAGATTCAGATGCTAAAGACAAGCAACTCAGGTTCTAAGAGTATTCAAAAGGAGATTGAGGACCCTTCTACACATCCATTTACTCTAGCATTTTTATAGGAAGATTTAACCATTGTCGAGAGACATAAGTCAGATCGAAAGGCTAAGAAAAAAATCAAAACAATTTCTTAACATATCCATTTTTTCCTAGAATGTTAGGGTGTTGAATGATCCAGGAAAGCAATTGCTAGTGGATGACTATATTAACAACTTAAAATTAATGTTTTGGCTTTTGGAAAACAAAATGACGTCACATACTTGATCTAAAATCGAATTCCTAATAAGGAATTGGAGGATTATTACAAAACGTTCTAATCATCTAGGGCGTAAAATAGTGGCTTATAAACTTTACTTTGGTCAACATCCTTAACATACATATCTCCGTTTAAGGCATCGGTGTGATGGTGGATAAAAGTGAACTAGGAACAAGTTGGATCAACTTCAAATACACTTCCAACTTTGCTTTCTAGAGACACATGTTGTGGAAGGAGCTGCTGGATATCAAAAGAAAGGTCTTAGGACTATGGTTGTTCCTAGGAAATTTCATTACATTCTCTACACTTTAGAAGGATCCGCTCTCCCACGTCTCTAAGCTAGAGGTCACTGACTTCAAATACACTAGATACTATTTTACATAGAGTAACATGTAGCAGAATCTTTGTATTATTCGAAGGAATTTAGATAGAGTGTTAGAGAATGGGGACTAGCTAACAAAACACCAAAATTGCTTTATAAAATTTAATGAGTCCTTATGCTCTAATCATAGTCCTATCGAACTTCACGGGTTCCAATTCAGTAGGGTCGGGAAAACTTCTTTCATATTCTTTAACTACTTGTAAGTGAAGAGGGGTTTGAGAAAGGTATTTCAAGGTTTAGACAATAAGTAGTAAAGGTACACATCCTTCAAATTTCACAAGAAATTATAAGCTATAAAGAAGGAACTCAATAGGCCTAACCAACTATACCAAAATCATTTCCAAGTTACTTGCCTCTAGATTAAAGAAGGTAATCTCTCCACTCTTTAGTGATAATCAAAGTGCCTTCATATGCAACAGGCAGATTGGAGACAATATTCTAATTGTACCAGACAATGTAGAAGCTTTAGACTTGTTTATGTTGTATTCGTCTTTTGTGTTGATGGTCCGTCAGAAGTGTCATAGAGACAGTCCATACGTAAAGTCTGTCCACAACACAATATAATCCAATGTCCCCACAAACTCCTAGTCGTAGAGTCCCACTATTATGGAGAATTGTGTATAGCTCATTTGAATCATTTCTATCATTAATCAGAATTACATCGTGTTGGGACGATCTCCGTTATAGCAACCTTTCTCCATGAAAAATATAGAGAGCAACTTTAATGTCAACTCCCTAGAGAGCAACCTTTAATCGGTCGGTATTGAACTTTTTATCTTATAGCCGTTGGTATTGTTCCTCCTAGGCCTCAACATTGAATAATAACATCTACGGCCGCTCTGGTGGCTGGATTATAGATGAGGAACTTTCTCCTTGATGTCTCTTACTGGGGGTCTCTTGTGCTCATCGTGATCTTGTCATTGTGCTTAAAACTTAAGACAAGTGTGAGAACTTACCAATAAATGAATTGACTATCATTTTCCTAACACTTAAAATTTACTATACTCACTAAATTAAATGCGAAAACACAACGACAACAAAAATTAAAACATATAGAAATAAATTAACACAGATAAATAAATACAAAAAAATTGAATCATTCAAACAAATGGGTAAATTTATTATTTAATTATTAAACCATAATCAAGCATAAAATCACATAAATCCTCCAAAATTCCCGAATTCATGACATTAACGTTTTTGATTGAACAATCCTCAATTAACAAAAAAATCTAATGAATTATGCATAAACAAGTTAAAGAAATAAGAAAACTTATATGGATGTCGTTAATTTGGCAAAAAATTACAAGAATTGGGTTGAAAGAAGTTGGAGGTAATAGTGAGAGTGAGCGAGAGAAGAGATAAGTGAGAAAAATAAAGGAATTAGAGAATTTTAAGCCTACATCGTGGACTTATACCATTTGATACACTGAATTTCAAATTTTATGAATTTACACAGTTTGGTACACATGCCTGCATCAAATCATGTAAGTCACATTTTTGTACTTTGAGAGCATCCAACTCTCTGCAAATGTATGCATCTTCAACAATATATGAATGAACTTAAAAATTTGCACTTTAGAGTTATAAACCTTTAACACACATAACCTAAAACCTTAATTACGCACGATCTTATGAAGATGTTTAATATTCTAATCCTAAAGTACATCAAGCAAAAGTTAATCAATTAAAACCTATAATAACATGACTGCAAAAATAAGATAATAACAAAATTGAAATAAAATTAAAACTAACACATAGGTTGCCTCCCATGAGGTGCTTTTTTAATGTCGATAGTTTGATGTACTCTACACATTTCCATTATATAGAATCTCTAATAAGTGGCTTGCTTCCACTCATTTCTCCGTATATAGGTTTCATAACTTATGAGTAATCCATCTGTTGTAAGGTAATGAAAAGGGGGCATAATTTATCAAATTAAATAATCCAATTGCTTGCATTAATACCCTTTCTAATGACAAACTACTAATAAAGTAGGGAATAACAAAACTCCCTGAATTATTGATTGACTCAAGGATCTTGTCTTAGTGGAAGTAAGAACCCTTCGTACTTAAGGTCACCACCAACACCTCATCAGTAGTTTTTTTTCTTGATTCCTTTGCCATTTCTTCCTCAACTATCTTTGTCCACTCTTCTTCTTCTTCTTGGATAGAAGTTTTTCGTTTATCTTCTTCTATTATCTCTTGTGACTTCTCTACTTTCTCTTCTTGGATGGAGGTTTCTTCATCTTCTTCTTCTTTAGGAAGCTCTTCTTGGAATGTCTCTCTATTCATGAAGCCAAACCATATATTTTCTTCATTCTTGAACAATAACTTTTTTTGAAGTTCTCCTAACTTTTGTTTTTTCATTTAAGCTTTTCGTTTATGTTTTGTCTTATATAAATTGAGATTTCATCTCTTTAGATAACTTGGCATGTTAAACTTGACTAGTAGAGCCATATGAGAAATGAATCGTCTACTATTGTTGTTGTGAGGTTCCAAATGATTTTCCCTCTTTTAGATTGTGACTATTAATATCTATGGTAATTGTTTACTATAAAATGCCCTTGGATATCTAAGTGTGTAGTATTGGACTAGTAATCTCTAGAGTGTTTGTTTTCATGTAAGGTTCATATTTGTTTCAAAACGTCCCATAAATAAACTACATATTTCTCATCCATAATGAACATTTTGTTTAATACTAACTTATCCCTAAGACATATGATAACATGCTGAATAATTCATATCAATAATTCACATAATTTATATGTAGGACATATTGGTACTGATAATTAATTATGAATTCAACAAAAGTACAATTTCAATTTTATAAAGATAAAATTTATGATCAAGATACATATAAAATATGCTATGATATTAAGATAAAAAATATTATTTAACATTTAGATAAACGTAGTATCTTTTAAAAATATAAGTATTATTAATTAAATTACTAATTAGGTCTTTCAAATAAATACTATCTTATATTTACAGTTAACGAAACAGGTGTGTTTATTTAGTTAGTTTATGTCCTACAACTAATCAATTTGGTTGTAGTTTAGTGAAAATTATTTAAAGGCATTATTTATCTTGTAAATATTTAAATGTATACGATAAAGTCTATAGGGTAATTATATATTGCAAATGAAGTTATAATGAGATTGTAAATATGAGATTCATATTGTATTTATGTATTATCCTTAAATTGTTCCTAGTCATTGTTCTATTAAGAATGGATATTAATATAACGTAAAAAGTCTAGCACACGTTATGTTTTTCCTTATAAAGGAAGTAGTCGATCTTATAGACTAAAGTATGGAGATATTTAAACAAACGTATGGGTGCTTGTCAGAGAAAAAGTTTACTGAACTAACCCAATACGAAAAATACATTTGAAACATTACTTGTGTGTCTATAAAAATTCTCATTATGATGATTGTATAAGTGATCCTTTTACTTGAGGTATCCAAAGTTATCTTGTATAGGAATTGCTATGTTTTGATACTACTTATGACAAATTCTAATTATGGGTTATTTAGTAGGTAGTTATTGGATGTAGCATGAACTATATAGAGATAGTCGGGTTATCAAGATAGGATTCATCACCCTAAAGTAAATAGAGATAATGTTCTATTGTTCTCAATTAGTATTGATTTGGGAAATCCTTGATCAAGGTAAAATGACACTTTATCAATTCTCCGCAATTACCTATTGATTCAATTAATAACATTAGAGAACTAATATTATTGGACTCAAAATAGAGTAGACATTAATTTCATGCTTTATGTCTAATCGGAACATTATATGATAAAAGGATTGAATTATATTGAAAAATCATGCATGGAAAGGTTAGTCAATTTGATTATTTCAATGATTACAAATGGAATGTTGGTTTTGTAGAATGTTACTTCCTATACAATTAAAGGAGCTCTTATTGTAATGTCACCTCAAATCCATTAATAACATCTATAGCAATATGTAATTTTCAAAGAGGGAAGCTTTAGCTAAATTAAATATGATATAAGAACAAATGAAGTTAAATCCTACAAATGAAATTCTTGTGCAAGTAGAAAAGGATGCTTTATTAGTTATGCAAAAGGATTGGAGGCTTACAATTTCCTAAAATTGAAGAAGTTTAGGATTCAATAGTTTAAGGTGGGAGATAAGAGTACAAAATATGTATATAATTCCAATACAACTAAAAGGCATGAAAACACAATCTTTTCACTAATGGATACTAAATGAAATATAAAAGAGGGAGACAAGATTCAAAATACTTAATATAAAATGCACAAAAAAATCTTTGCACTAACAAATTATAAAGGAAATATAAGAACAAACCTCCAAGAGTTTAAGGATCTTAGCTATTGTTTTTCAAGGAAACTATAGGCACTGCTAATGAACTTTCTTTCTCTATAGAGGATGTTAAACATTTATTTTGTATCCCCTTCTAGAAAAGTATGCAACCGCACTAACTAGCCTTATTATATGTTCAAAAATAAGGACATGTAATTTTATTTGTAATTTTACCAATTGTTTTTGTAGTATAATCCCTATAGTGTAACAATTAGATGACAATATAAAGGACCATCTCCATTTTGTAAATATATCTAAAGGTAGATAAAAGATTGATAGTAAATCTAGAGTTTAGTATTTTGGTGACGAAGTATAATTTGCAGGATGGGGCTTGGGACATAGATGCTTTGATTGTTTGATGCATAGTCGAAGAGGACAAGTTAAAGAATACTGCTCATAAGGTCCTCCTAGCAACCAAGGGAAAAGAAAAGGTCAAGGCTCAAAGGTTTAAAGATAAGAGATCCAAGTTCTCTATGCTTGTATATACTGGTCAGTCTAGTATTGCTAAAAGTCCATAAGATGTGAAGAATATGAGGTGCTTCTTCTATAAGAAGAAGGGACATACAAAGCCCGATTGCTAGAAATATAAAGCTTAGAATGAAAAATAAGAATTGTCATGTAACTCCTTGGCTTATATGATTCATGAATTTAATCTTACTATAGCCACATGCAATGCTTAATGGCTAGATAGTGGAGTATCTAATCATATTGCCTCCACAATGCAGGGTGTTCTATCTAAGAGAAAGACAAATAAAGGGAAGGAGAAACTGATGATTGGCAATAATGAAGAAGTTAGTGTAATATATATAAAGGATGTATATTTAAACCTCTATATGGGGTTTGTGCTTATATTACATGATATATTGGAATCTGATCTTTGTATCAGTGTTAAACAAAGAAGGTTATCATTTTTTCATTGATACTTTTATTGCAAAGTTATATTTTAATGCAAAACATATCAGTACTGCCTTTTTGTTCATATGGATTATATAGAATGTGTCTTATCCCTCATGAAATGTATGCTTCTTCATATATTGCTAAATAGGTTACTCGAGAGAGACCTCTGATTAAGGAAAAATCTTACATGTTGTGGAATAAAAGATTAGGCCACATTTTCATAGAGAGAGATTGGTAGAGGAGAACATTCTACCAACTTCAGATTTTAAGGGTCTAGAAACATGTATTAACTGTTGCAAAGGTAAGTTGATCAAAATTAAGAAAAAGGGTCAACTTGAGCATCTGTTTTATTAAATCTCATACACATAGATATTAGTGGACCTTATATAGTTACCTTGTTTCATTCTAGATTTTTCTAACATTTATTGATTATTAGTCCCGTTATGGTTATGTGTTCTTACCTAAGGAAATGTCTAAAGTTCTTGAAAAATTCAAGATCTTTAAGAACTGAAGTGGAGAACCAATTGGGAAAATCTATCAAGATTGTCAGATCTGACTGTAGAGGAGAGTATTATGGCAAACATGGAGTTTTAGGATAAGAAAAAGATTTGTTTTCCAGATATATGAAATTATATGGAATAGTGACTCAGTTTACTATACAAAGTAGTCCTGAGCAAAGCAGTATGGCCGAGAGGTGTAATCGTACCCTAAAGGACATGATGAGGTCAATGTAAAGACTAACCAACCTGATTTTCTTTGGGGTGAAGCCATCAACACAAGATTATATATACTTAACAGATTCCGAGCAAGTCAGTGTCAAAGACACCTTTTGAGATTTGGAAAGGGTGGAAGCCTAGCCTTACACACATTCAAGTATAGGGTTGCCCTGCTGAGATACATTTATGAAAGTAAATTACATGCTCGTTCTACTCATTGCTATTCAGTTGGATATCCTGACCACTCTAAAGGCTACAAATTTTACTATAAAGAAGGAGGGTTTAGAATTGTGAACTGACAAACAACTAAGTTTCTGGATTATGATGTCATTGATGAGGGTGGTTAAGTCTAGATACTATAGTTATTTCATATCTACCACTCATACAGTTAAGTCCAGTGGATCAAAGTCTTAGTATCGTGCTAGTATAGGTACAAGTATAGGAATTCATACCTATACAAACAAAGGTTCCTTAGGTATAAGAACCAACGCAATTGCGAAGATCCATTAGTGTGAGACGACTTACTATTGCTTTTTAGTACATAGTCTAATTGGGTAAACAAGACTATGATATTAGACATGTTGAAGATCTAATTACTTTTTCAAAAGCTATTTCTGGACCCCATTCATATTTGTGATATGATATAATGAATGACAAGACGCAATCTATGAAGCATAACAAGGTTTGAGAGTTAGTTGATTTGCTTTAACATTGCAAACTATCAGCTGTAAATGTTTGTTCAAGACCAAGAAGGACACTCAGGGTAAAGTTGAGTAGTTTAAGGCTCGGTTGGTTACCAAAGGGTCCACTCAGAGAGAAGGGGTTGACTTTAATATTACCTTTAATTGAAATTCTCTACAACAGGATCTAGTTTAACAATATGTGACCTCCTAATAGCCTCATAGTGCTGGTGCAAACTAGAGTAGTAAGTGGACTGAATGGAAAGACAAACATAATGACTTAAAGCATGCATAAAACATAAATGGGATCCTTAAACAACTGGTTGTCAACATAACATGAAAGCAAATTTACAACCAAAGAAAACTTTAAGAAACCATGATAGAAAAAAAGGAGCTCCTTTAAAGTAAACAAGAAATTGTAGAAACCCATAAAAAAACGCCTTTCCACTGCCTGCAGGACTAATAACAAGTTGTGCATAGCCAATGATCAACCTTTTGATTGAATTTCAAAGAAAAAAGAAACAGTAGCTTCAGTATCCACAAAGAGAAATTAAGACACTGATGGAAGAGAGAATAGCCACAATAATATAAACAGTACACCAAACATCGATGGCGAATAAGTAGTTCAGGGCATTAGAGGAAGTCATAAAACACCTAGGTAAAACAATGGAAAAAATAAAGGCCTGAATTAGGAAAAAGAAATAAAAAATAAAGGTTTAAATTAGGAAAAAAGAATTAGCAAAGGAACAACTTCAAAACTTAATGAAATTGGACTAAATAATGAAGAAAGAGTTGAAGTTGGACTCGCAGTCTTAGGGAAGAGGGTTACCACCTAACGAGACAAAAGATGAGAGGGTGTTGAGAGAAGGCAGTGGGTCAAAGTTGAGAAAGTTGGAAACCAAAGACCCTGCCAGGTTTTCTTTTTAATTCGTAGGATTACAACAACTACTACTTTAGATGAATCAAATTATTTTTAGAATTTTCAAATCCATATAATTTGTTTTAAAAATTAAAATTAGGTAAGGGGTTAGGGTTACTGACTTTTTGTAAGAAAATAAAAAGGAATAACTAGCGTAGGGAAAAGATAGCGGAAGAATAAACCGGTGAAATAATAATAATAATAGAGAACTACAAACTCAAAGTTAGGTTTTTTATTTTATTTTTATGGATTCATAGTAGAAGTATCCTGTTTTAATTCTCCAGCTAGCCATACTTTGTTGCTTCACCAGAACTCTTTTTATTTGCATTTCTACCCATTTCCACTTATCGGGCTTTTTGTGTGAATCCCTTTATTTTTCTACTTAATTGAACGACCTAATTATAGGGTTCTGGCGTTGCCATTGTTAACTCAATGTTCATATTTAACAATTATGATCATAACGTTGTAATATTTCAAAATTTAAATTGGATTTATTTCCTTATATGTAAACAATGATATGATTCTTAAAAGGAAATAAAATCATGGAATAATTGTTTTTCTTCTTGCAAGAATCTTCTTTATAAACTTACCTTATTAAAAAATGATTTATCCAAAAGGATCCTATTTATTATGAAGTCCTATATTAGTCACGTGATTATTGGAGGATTTTTAGCAAAGATGATATTGAAGTTATTCATAATTAAATCCATCCAGTTGACTAAGGATGTAAATGAAGTAATGACTAGTTGAAAGAAAAGCCTATTTAAGGAAGAGCAATTACTTTTGTGAACACAGATCAGAGTTTCGAAGATAGATCATACTTTCAAAATACAACTATAGCATAAATTCTTTTAAAAGTGATATCATTGAAAAATCTCTTGTTGTTTAGAAAGTGAAAATATTTTTGAGAGAGATCAGTGTAGCTCATATTGAGCGAACTTCATTTTCAGTTAAAGAGCTTGTAAAGGCTAACTAAATTCTAGTTTGGAAGGTTGGAGAACTTTGAAAAATATTAACTGGTGAGCTTGGAGAGGCTCATCAAATTATTATCTGGATTTTCATAGTGAAACACCCAAGTTGGATACTTGAGGACTGGACATAGGATTAGGTTGTAAGCCAAACTAGTATAAATCGACTGCGTCCTTCTCTCTCTTCTTTTAAATTTTATATTTTTGTATTATATTGTGTTTGTGTTAATTTCAGAAAGAGGCTCCTTGAATTCTAAAATAGGTTCCTTCTGTTTATAACTTGCTGAAGGTTCCTTTTATTTCAACAGGCACCTTCTATTTTAAAATTGTTTTAAACTAGTCTTATTCTTTAGCAGACTCTATCATTTTACAGGCCATTATTGTTTGACAGGCTCCTATTGTTTTCAATTTTTAACAGGCACCTATCTTTATCTGAATTGAGAGCAGTTTGTGAAAATTTTTAAGTCACACATAATTCACCCCCTTTTGCGCATGTTTGCTTTTATCATTTGGTATCAGAGCAAGGTTTCACATTTTTGTGTTTAATAGCATGTGATAGAACATGGCGAACAATTTGAGAAGTCTTGAAAGACAATATGTCTCAAAGCCTCCTTACTTCAATGGAAACAACTACTCTTACTGGGAAGAGAGAATGATAATATATTTACAGTCTGTAGATATCGAAGTATGGCAAGCGATTAAAGAAGGAGCTAAAATTCCCACTTTTGATAACATAAAAGTATGGACTGATACTGACAGGTGAAAATGCATATCTAAACGCTGGCGCAAAACATCACCTAATATATGCATTGTCTCCAAAATAATTCAAAAAGATATCATACTGTTCTACAATAAAAGAAATGTGGGACAAACTTCAAGTCACCTTTGAAGTGATGAATGAGGTAACGAAACATAGAATAAGTTTTTTGGTACATCAATACGAAACTATTGGCATAAAACAGGGAGAGACCATAGAGAAATTCTTCAGACGCTTCAACAACATC
The DNA here is from genome assembly GCA_025629805.1 of Erythroxylum baracoense. Taxonomy (NCBI): domain Eukaryota; kingdom Viridiplantae; phylum Streptophyta; class Magnoliopsida; order Malpighiales; family Erythroxylaceae; genus Erythroxylum; species Erythroxylum baracoense. The sequence goes on from JAOTAY010000004.1 coordinate 7,499,048, forward strand.
ATCACCACCTTGAAGAATATGGGAAAAATATATCCTAATGAAGAGCTCATAACAAAGATTCTAAGGTTACTACCAAAGGAATGGAGACCTAAGGTGACAGCTCTAGAAACGACAAAGGATCTAGACATTATCTCACTCGACTGGCTATGAGGAAATCTAATGATCCATGAAGCTGAGCTTAGGCGAGATAAAGGATCCTCCTATAAAAAATGAATGGTAATAAAAGCAACTGACGAATCAAACGGTGATATGCACGCTTTTACAAAAAGAAGTTAATAAAGAAAAGAGAAGGAAACAGGAAGGTTGTAAATAACAGGCCGTTATTAAAAAGTAGCAACAGCAGTAGCCATACACAAATCATATGTTATCACTGCAAGAAGCTTGGGCACACTAGACCTGAATGTACTCTCCTTCAAAAGATAAAATAGAGAATAGAAAACCTAGAAAGCAAGCTATAACTATAGTTTAATCTGACGAGGATTTTGAAAGCTTTGAAGAAGATGAACCCGAGGAAGTTAGCAATGTCTACTTTATGGCTGAATCAGGAGATGATGAGGTATACTACTTTGACTCTAATATTGAAGTTGATGAATTGAAAAATGCATATTATGAATTGTATTATTAGTATAAAAGGTTGATAGTGAAATATTTCAAAGAAGTTGAGAAGTCCAAGGCAATGATGCATCTCTGAAAAGTAAGATTAAATCATTGGAATCAATGAATGAGAATCTAACAACCAAGAATATGTCACTCAAAGTTGAGTATAAGCAAAAGGTATCTAAAAAGGAAATATTGGAAGAAAGAATAGCCAAGTTGGAGAATACGTTACTCAAAAATGATTTTGAAAAGGTGAGACAGTTGGAAGAAAAAGTCACCACTTTAAAACTTGAAAAAGAGAAAAGTGCTGAAAAGATCTTATCTCTAGAAAAAGATATAGCAAATTTTGTTAATGGAAGGAACAACCTCGATGAATTGCTTGGTAGTGGTAAATGCGTGTTTAATGAGGCCAAAATAGGATACAATGAAAACAATAATATAATGCCTTACAAGAATTTCTTTATCAAATCAAGTAGTAGCTATAGTCAAAGTAGTAGGAACTTGATATATGGTAGATATTATATCAATTCTCATTCATTTGATTTATGTTTCTACTGTGGTAGACATGGTCACATTATTCATTCTTGCAACTTTCATAAAATGAAGAAATTATCTCAAACATATATTTGGAAACCAACAGGTTAAGCTACTAACTTGAAAGGACCTAAAAAAATTTGGGTACCTAAAATGAGATAATTTTTTTGCAGATATGTTTCAAAACAGGGACAAAAGAAAATGAGTGGATAGTTGATAGCGGCTATTTAAGACACATGACCGGTGAAATATCTCACTTCAACTACATGGTAAGAAAAGACGGAGGTAATGTTGTCTTTGCAGATAAAAATAAAGCAAAGGTCACCGTACTTAGTAAAATTGGTAATTCTGACTCTAGCTCTATTGATAATGTTCTCTTTGTTGATAGTTTGAACATAACCTGTTAAGTGTGAGTCAGCTATGTGATAAGGGTTACAAAGTCATTTTCCATGCATCTCATTATGCAATTGTTGATATTCATAATGATAATATTGTGTTTATTGGTACCATAAATCATAATATATATTGTGCTCAACTGGAAGATATGTCCTCACAAAATGTTAAGTGTTTTGTCTCTCTAGAAAAAGATTCATGTATTTGGCATAAGAGATTTGGACATGCCAATATGAGCATTCTATCAAAATTGTATAAAAATGAGTTAGTTAGAGGACTACCTACTCTAAAGCTCGAAAGCAATCAGGTTTGTGAGGCCTGTTTAAAAGGTAAACAAGTCAGAAGCAACTTTCCTCCTAACATATTGTGTCTACTAGCTAACTAGTCGAACTTATGCACATGGATTTATTTGGTCCTACTAGAACTCAAAGTTTTAGTGGTAAACATTACAATTTTGATTTAGTAGATGATTATTCCAGATTTACATGGGTGGTTTACTGTCTATCAAATAAGGATGATGCTTTTGAAGTTTTTGAGAAGTTTTGTAAAAGAATTTAGATCGAAAAAGCATATTGCATTACTTTAATTCAAAGCCATCATAGACAACAATGGTATAACTCACAACTTCTCTTATCCAAAGAAACCTCAGAAAAATGAAGCTGTACAGAGAAATAACAGAACTTTGGTTGATATGGCTAGGACCATGCTACGTGAAAGTGGACTATCTCATGGATATTGGGTAGAAGCTGTATCCACGACATGTTATATACTCAACAGATGTCTCATAAGACCTATTATAGAGAAGACCCCTTAAGAGCTGTGGAAAGGAGGAAAACTAAATGTTGCTTACTTTCAAGCATTTGGCTGCAAGTGATTCATTCTAAACAATGGAAAAGACAATCTTGGAAAGTTTGATGTGAGGTCAGATGAAACTATTTTTCTAGGCTACAATAATATGAGTAAAGGATTCAGAGTCTATAATAAAAGAATAAGGAAATAGAAAAACCAATACATATGGTATTTGATCAGGCACTACCATCGACAATATCAGCTGATTCAAATGATGAAGAGCACCCCTGGTTCCTAAAAATACATCAGAGATTCTAACTACAGCACCTTTAGAATCACAAGATCAAGAAGGTCCCTCTAAAGCTAAAACAGAGCGGGCTTCTTCCTCTTAGCAGGAGCTTATGTAAAGGAAAAACACCTAGAGAATGAAGAGGTCTTGATACACACCAATACATTCTGGGAGATCCCTCTGAAAGTCTAAGAACAAGATCATCATTCAAGAATAACTTTGTGCTCTCATCTCACAAGTATAACCAAAGACTGTTGACGAAAACTGGGTTTTAGTCATGAAAGATGAACTGAATCAATTTCTCAAAAATAAAGTCTGGAATCTAGTACTTTGTCCTTAAAACAAGTCAATCAGTGTGACTCAATGGGTTTTTCGAAATAAACTTGACAAAAATGGTAAGCTGGTAAGAAACAAAGCTAGACTTGTAGCTCAAGGTTACAATTAACAGGAAGGTATTGATTTTGATGAAACTTATGCACCTGTTGAGTGTAGTGTCCTTCCACTTCCGTTGTTCAAGAACTTGCCTTTGCATGCTATAAAAAATTCAAATTATTCCAAATGGATGTTAAAAGTGCATTCTTAAATAGTTACATTAATGAAAGAAGTATTTGTTAAGCAACCTCCAAGTTTTGAAGATGAAAATCATCCGAATTACGTGATGAAGTTAATCAAAACTCTGTATGGCTTAAAACAGGCTCCTCGGGCATAGTATAAAAGGTTAAGAAACTTTTTACTTGAGAATAACTTTGAAAGAGGAAAGGTCGATAAGGCCTTATTTATTAAGAGAAAGGAAATTGATTTACTCTTATTGCAAATATATGTTGATGACATAATATTTGATATTACTAATCCATTCTTCTGTGAAGAATTCTCAGCATTAATGCAGTGGGAGTTTGAAATGAGCATGATGGGAGAGTTATCATTCTTTCTTAGTTTACAAATTAGACAAATAGAAAAAGGAATCTTCATTATCCAAGACAAATACACAAAGTAACTCATCAAGAAATATCACTTTGAGAATGCCAAACTAATGGGTACTCCTATGTACATTGGAACTAAACTTGATAAAGACAAGGAAGGGAAAGCTACAGATGAGGAATGATTAGATCACTACAACATCTTACAAGTTTAAGAATAAACATTATGCTTAGTGTGTGTCTTTATGCTTGCTTTTGATCAAATCCAAAAGAAAGTCACCTTTAAGTAGTCAAAAGAATCTTTTAACATCTCCACAGAACTATGGATTTTGGGCTATTGTATCCAAAAACTGATTCATTTGACATAGTGGACTATTGTGATGTAGATTATGCAGGTGATAAAGTCGATCGCAAAAGCACAAGTGGTCATTGTCAATTTCTTAGAGAATGTTTAGTATCTTGGTCCTGCAAGAAGCAAAATTGCACAGCGCTTTTGACGACTGAAGCGGAATACATAGCAGTTGCCAACTATTGTGCTCAAATCTTATAGATGAAACATCAACTATAGGATTTTTCTCTAAAATTTTCTCATATTCCTATATTATGCGATAATGCTAGTGCTATGAATCTGTCTAAACATCCTATGCATTATTCTAGGACTAAACATATATAAGTCAAACATCATTTTCTTAGAGATCATGTTTTAGAAGGAACCATTGATCTTTTGCATGTTAATATTGAAAATCAAGTAGCTGACATTTTCACCAAATCACTCTCTGAAGATAGATTTTGCATGTTAAGAAAAGAGCTTAGTATGTGTAGACTCTCTGATATTACTTTTGTATGAATTTTCTCAACTACTTATCATTGAATTTCGCAGGCTCCTTCTATTGTGTTTCTTTAAGAACTCTCGAAATTTAATAGGCTCCTTCTAATTTTAAAAGGCTCCTCTCCCTTCATCAGAGTAGAGGTTTGAAAGGATACCAAAAATTACAGGTCTTACTCTAGAGCAACAGCCTCCTACTCCCCCTCAGAACGAAAATAGCATGAATGATCAATTTCTTCAACTATTAAGGGAAATTCGCTTTAACCAGGCTCAAATGTGCGAATAAATTGACAGCAGCCAAAACCAAATCTTAGATTTACAAATTCATATTAGGAGAAATTCTTCTTAATTTTATTTCACTTCCTCCCTATTTCTTTATTTTTTTTATTTTTGACAACGATAAAGGGGAAGAGCTTATATGGACATATTTTTTACATATATATGATATGATTTCTTGATGCTACCTTGATTATATCTGTGATTAATTCTGCTGTGAAAATTTGTGATACAAAATTGATAGGCTCCTTTCCTAAAAGGTAAGCTCCTTCTAATTATGTCTGAACATATAAAAGTCTCAGGTATCTTTCGAAATCATTCATTGTCTTTTTGAATTTTGAAAAATATATCTATTATTGCTTGTCATCATAAAAAAGGAGAGATGATTAGCTCAAGGTTCACATTTAACAATTTTGATAATAACCTTATAATATTTCAAAATTCAAATTAGATTTATTTCCTTATATATAAACAATGGTATAATTCTTAAAAGGAAATAAAATCATAGAATAATTGCTTT
>JAOTAY010000004.1:7506102-7516816 GCA_025629805.1 Erythroxylum baracoense
TATTTATACCGACTTTTGTTAAGTGTTAAGTGATGTGTTAAGTGATGTGACACGCCACCCTCGCGGGGCACGAACTCGGATATCACTGTCGATATCGGGTTTGGGTTCGGAGGGAGTGGGGTGTTACATGCATGGTTGTGATATAGTGAATTAAATTGGATGAGATTGTTAAGTTAGATTGGATAAAATATGGTACTTAAGTGATTTTTTAAGTTTGATTTGGAAACGATGACCAATAGGTTAGCTTACGGAAGTAAGCAGAAATATGATTAGCATACGTGTTACACGATAAAATACAAATCTCAAATTCAGTTAAACCGAATATATAGTTTTAATGCTTTATTTCCTAATTTGGAAATAAATGCTTAAGTAAAATGCATTTTGTGTAGGTAAATGAGAGTTACCGAAAGAGTGAGTGTGCTTAGTGATAAGTGTGCAAAACTGTAAGTTTATCTTTAAATTGATTTTATAAAAGAAAAATGGTTTCTATTTTATCATGAAAAGTATGTTTATGAATAAGTTAATTTGCGTTGCTACTTGAATTTGAAAGCTATTTTTTATGAGATTTATATATATGCTTTGAGATGGCATCGAATTAAAATTGCATATGCACTGAATTGGCACAATAATAGAATTTGGACATTAACTGAATTGGCATAGAAATCTGGTGCACTTGTTTATTAATTGTTGTTTAGCCTGTGGTATGCCATTAGGTCTCCTTATACATATGATTATACCGGTCAAAGTATGTCCTAACATGCATGGTAGAGCCTGGTGGGAGTGTCTGTCACTAACGATAGGTGGTGTTGTGTCTGTCAGTATATCTTATGAGTCGCTCTCTACACATATGAAGTATATATTGTGCTAACATTGTTACGGGTAAGTGATGCAGAACTAGCTCCATAACTACTGATTTATATATAGTGTCAGCACTATTATGGGTAAGCGATGTAGAACCAGCTCTGTTACTAGAGGTTAGCCAGGCACAGGTAAGCGATGCAGAACTAGCTCTGCGGCCTTACACCTAACGTTACCAAATGATAAAGAAAATTTTAAAAGAGAAAGTTTGTGAAACTATCGATTGCCATCTCTGTTTACCTTACAAGAAAAGAGGAACTTGATTGTGTTTTACCTGTGCATTGATTATATGAATTTGTTATGTCAGAACATTTGTTATTGCTTGAAAAGGAAAGAAAATTATCTTTGTTCTTTATGGAGTTTAGTGTTTGTATAAATGTTTGAATGGAAACTATAACACTCATTGAGCTTATTTAGCTTGCCCTTTATTTTCTGTTTTCTTTTTAAAATTTTAACTCCCAGGTGCAAGCTCAAGGATTTTAATAGTTATGAATCCACCATTTGAGTAGCTACCTACGTTACGTGTGGCTGTTTAGAAATTTTGCTTATGCATTTGTTTTACATTTATTGCATAATTATAAACATCTTTTGTGTAAAGATAGATTGTAGATATTTTACTACGTATAGTTCATCATCTTTGTAAATATGCCCTAATCTTGGTTTTGTGAAAATATGGTTATTTATAAATGTTCTTTTCTTTAACTAAATGCATAAATGTTTTTGACCCTTTCATATTGTTTCTGAATGGACTTGAAGTTCAGAAGTAGTAGTGGTGCTTTGGTTAAGTGGATAGAAGTGTTTTGAATTGCTTTTCAAGAATTTAAAATTTTTGGTTTTATTAAATAACAACTGTTATGCTGCCGAAATTTTTAATAAAGGTTACTTCTATAAACTTCCACTGCTATTCCTTTTTCTTTTCTTTATATTGATTTAAAAATATTTTTAAGAAAAGGGAAAAGGCTTAGCTCTAGGGGAACTTTCCAATTAGACTAGTTATCAACTAGAAGGTTTTTGTGGGGTGTCAGGCAGGTCATCTAGTCATCAGGAAAGGGGCCTGTCAATTTATCTATGGATCTTGTTCTCGGATTACCACGAACCTAAAGGGGTGTGGATTCTCTTTTTGTTGTGGTTGACAGATTCTCCAAAATAGCAAATTATATTCCCTGCAAGAAGACTACAGATGCAACCAATGTGGCCAAACTGTTTTTCAAGGAAGTTGTACATCTGCGTGGGTACCTAAATCCATTACTTCTAATAGAGATAACAAGTTCCTTAGTCACTTCTAGAGGACTTTGTGAAAGATACTTTATTCTTCTCTAAATTTTAGCAACAAAGCTCATCCTCAAATAGATAGCCAAACAGAGGTAATGAATAGAACCTTGAGCAATCTTATCTGAAGTATTTATGGAGATAGACCTAAGCAGTGGGATTGTGCATTATCATAGGCTGAGTTTGCTTACAACAATGCTATTTATAGTGCCTTGGGTCGGTCACCTTTTTCTATTGTCTACACAAGGGCACCACAACATGCTGTCGATTTGATTAAATTGCCTAAAATTCATACAGTTACTGCAAATATAACTAACGAGTGGTAGGATGTTCAGACAGAGGTGAGACAAAAACTAGAACAAGCTAATGCCAGATATGAGAAAGTTGCAGACCAATATTGGAAAGAACAGGTCTTTCACGTGGGTGATCAAGTTATGATGTTTCTGACAAAGGAGTGATTTCTAGTAGGCACTTACAATAAGTTGTAGCCTAAGAAATATGGACCTTATCAAGTTTTGCAGAAGATTAATGGCAATGCTTATATGGTGGGATTACCATATACTTTCGACATTTCCAAAAGATTTAATGTGGTAGATATTTTTCCTTATTACTCTGCAGATGAACCTTTATATCCAGATGATGTAGGTTATGTCCAGGTATTCTTAATCCCTCTCTATAGAACATTCAATTAAACTTATTAAATGTTATCATTCAATTAGATTATTAACAACAATGATTTAAGTTATATTCCTCTGTCAAAAGTAAGTTTTCAAATAAAAATTTCTCTCTTAATAGAGTGATTCTACTTTCTAAGGCACAATAAGAATAATATGACTCTAAAGAATATAGATGTTGTTTGAATGTTTCGAAAGTTTGTGTATGTTCTATTGTTGTTTTTCACAAATGTTGTTACTTTTCTTTAAATAGTCAATTTCTTTAATTAGCCATTGCTTCTCTTGCATCTCTAGTCAACTAGATAGATTTGAATCTAAATAACTTATATGTCATCTTTGCTAAAAATCTTCCAGTAATGACGAGGATAATATACGACTTTCATAATTAGTAGGATCTTTTTGGATAAACCATTTCTAATAAGGTAAGTTTATAATGAAGGTTCCTGCAAGAAAAGAAGTAAATTTCCTATGATTTTATTTCCCTTAAAATAATACCTTTATCTATACAAGGAAATAAATCTAATTTGAATTTTGAAATATTAAATAGTTATCATCAAAATCGTTAAAAATAATGCCTTAAGAATACCTGGACATATTGCAAAGTATTATTATATAGTAATAATATCTATACATGGATGTTTCTCTTGGTGTAGCAGTCGGTGAATGGAGCTACAGCTGCAATCTTCCTGACATTCCAGCAGACAAGAAGCAACTTGTCGAAAGCCTTCACAAGAGCTTAGTCGATTGACCTTTCCAGGGTGGTGTAAGTGATGATAGTGGATATCTTAGTTCTTCTGAGCAATGTGGTGTTTATGGTAATGGGTCTTTGGTTCACAATGATTGAAGTGACTTTGATGAAATAGTCAGGCAAAGGCAGTCCTTTAGTAATGGTGTAGAGTCTTGTGTGCTTAAACCAAGTTAATACGTCAATGGGCTTAAATGTCTTCGAAGAAGATGACACCAATGGAGTTGGAGGATGAAGGTAAAACAATAGTGAATTTACGACTGAAGATACCACCAAAAGATGAAGAAAGTTGCAATGGCATACCAATAGCGAATTCCAAGTCTAAGCATACTTTTTAAACCATTAACAAGATTGCTTATATTCCAAGCATTTGCATAAACAAATATGAAATCAGGAATCGTGACTAGGGGTCCTGGTTTTTTCCATTGTTGGATCGGAGAGCAATAGTGTCCCTAGAAATCTCTGCCACATCAACCTTTCCAGAGACTCTATCCTTAGACATGACATAACTAGTGTGTTGTGACACATCGACAAGAAATAGAGGTTTGGGTTGAAGTAAGTGACGCAACGATGAGCTTTCACCAATGAACATGAGGCCAAGCCACAAGGGCTTAGCCTGCAGTGTGTATGAATCATAGCCCTGATTACATTTCATCCAAATATGTTGGCCTCTAACATCAAGAACAAGGGTTTTCTCTATAATCTTCAAATTGAATGTTTGTCATTACGAATAATGTTTGTCAATCAATATAACTTAAAACATTTTTAAGATATAGACAATTATTTTGTTAGCACAATTATACAAGTTATCTCTAAGTGGGAGATTGTTGGCCTAAATCCCATAAAAATATTGCCAATATGCTACTATTAATTTTAAGTTATCCTCAAGTAAAAGCTTTAGTAGTGAAGCAAAGAGGAAGGAGATGTCTCGAGTACCGTTTGTATCAGCTATAGGAAGTTTAATGTTCGCTATAATTTGCACAAGACCAAACATTGCACATGTAAAGATAGTGGTTAGTCATTATATGGCTAATCTTGGTCAAGAACATTGTTGGGCTGTAAAGAAGATCCTAAGATGTATTAAAAGGGACCTTGTATGCTGCTCTATGCTATGATATATCTGAATTTATTGTCAAATGATATGTTGATTCTGATTTTGCAGGCGATCTTGATAAAAGAAAATTCACTATAGGCTATGTGTTTACAATTGTTGGAGAAGCTGTGAGCTGGGTGTCTAAATTATAGACAGTTGTAGCATTATCTACAATGGAAGCTAAGTATATGGTAGCTACACAAGCTTACAAGGAATCGATTTGGATAAAAAGATTTTTGGAGGAGCTTGGGCACCGACAAGAGAAAATTTCTTTGCATTGTGATAGTCAGAGTGTCTTACATATTGCAAAGAATTCAACTTTTCATTATAGAACTAAACACATAGGAGTTCATTATCATTTTGTTCATGAAGTGGTGGAAGATGAAAGTGTGGAGATGGAGAAAATTCACACAAAAGAGAACCTAGTAGATGCATTGACAAAGCCAATCAATATTGATAAATTCATATGGTGTAGATCTTTATATGGCTTGGCAGAGACATAGATGACAGAGAAATGACAAGATAAAAAGAATGGTATGAAGATTGATTGGTTCTCAATCAAATCTCCAAGTGGAAAATTGTTGGCTTAGATCTCATATTGAGAAAAAGAGAACATAATAACTTCCATTAAGGCTATATAAGGAGACATATATTTAAGGTTTTAAAACATCCCAAAAATCTCTTTCCCGTAACCTTATGCATGGTGTGAATTACATGATCTTCCTCTTATATATTTGTTTCTACAAGTTTCTTTTATAGGTTTGTTTGTTTTATCTAAATGGAGTACATCCCCTATCATGTACATCGTTGCACAACTGTCGGAACGCGGCATTGCTTGAAGACAAAACCGATTCACGAGCAGAATGGTCTTTGAAACTATCGTCGCATGACGCAATGTCAGCAAGTGCAACCTTCACCCAAGTGCTGACGTCATATGGGACATCTGCCAACACGGCAGCGAGCGAGTCATTCAGCTGTTGGACGGCATCCAAATATTGATCCTAGCAATCGACGAGGGCTTAATCGATGGTGGGGTCCACGTTCTTATGGCTAAGCAATTTTTTGATGTAATAAGAGGGATCAGTTGCATTTGAAGAGGCAAGGTCTAGTGCTATTATCGCGAGTTGGCTTAGAGTGGCTTGTTTACTATCATGGTTAAGAGTGGAGGCTTTTCGTGCAAAACTTCTTGCTAGATGACCATATGCACGTGCATCTTTGACAAGTTTGTTACCATCGTGAGCAAACAGTGTTGAAGCTTGAAACGGGTTATGTTTCAAAGGTCTTTGTCAAGTCGATGTTTGATAGATCCAGCTCAAGTTAATTGTTTTGTAGGAGGGATTCGACAAGATAAATGATAAATAATAAAGAAACGCAGTTTACCACATAATAAAGCGGATTTTAGGGATTCTGCTGATCTTGTTCCTAACTAATCTGCTCTAACGCCTGTTCTGATAGCTGTTGATCTGGCACTGATTTTGTTTGGGGCACTACTAACAAGTCTCTGTCATCCTAACACTGATGTTGTCTGGAGGCACTAGTAAGTATTAACAGGTCTCTATCATCACATCACTAGTGATTTTGTGGGCCAACAGTTAAGATGCCGTGGGCTAGACTAGGTTTCTAGGATTGATATGGTTTAGAAATTAATCACTTATACATCGCACCAATAATATAAGAATATAGTGCAAAACGTTCATGTCACAATTTTCTGAACAAAATATACGCACTTACAAATTGTTTTGTCTTACACGCTAAATATCCTCTTTAAAGAGAGGATTCCATTAACCCGTGATTTAGGCCCATCACAACCTGGTGAATTGGAGCCCATCTCCACTAAACTTCTAACGTTGCGGTTCTCTATAGGCTCCTCTACTGATATGCCCACCAGCTCCGGCGGGGCTTTCTGGCACGTCGGTGACGATGCACTCACAGGAAACGAAGAAGAAGAGCAACCCATGTCCCGTTCCTTTTCATTGCAAAACTGAGGCTGTGAATTAGCCGACTCAACAACAGATACGATTGCCTCCGATGAAATTTCCAAGTGGCTAACATGTAGTTGAACAGGTTGTCTACAGAGTGGGCAATTAGAGTGAGACTGAAACCACATGTCGATGCAGCTGATATGAAACGCATGTTTACACTTAGGCAACACTCGCCCTTCGTCGCTGTCTTGGAATTCTGACAAACAAACGCAGCAATCCAACGAGGGATCGTGTGTTTTCGAGTCATAAACAAAAGTAGGAAGAGCTTTAAGGATAGACTTGTCCAGCCCGTGATTACGAACACAGGCACGTGTGATAGAGGAGAGATAGATGGAATGACGGCGACCACGTTGAGAGAACATCCACCTACTATAGCCGTAGAAACACAAGACAATAAATACTGCTACGACGAGAATGACCACCGAACCCAGCATGGCCTTGCCATTAATAGAGTAGGTTGTCGTGTTTGGAGATTGGTTTTCTGGACTCACGATCCCAGTACTATTGTTCATCTTGAGGAAATGACAGTGTTTGAGAAACAGCGAATTTGGAGAAAGATAGCAGGGGGGGTTACGGTGGAGAGGGGAATTTATTGGGGTTTGTAGAGGGAAGGGAGCAGGAAGGTTCCTGTGTGCTAAATTGATAGGATTTGGGGCTTGCTTACGTATACATGTTGATGGATTTTTTTAACGCAAATATCTACTTTACTATGTTGTTTTGTCTTTTTTCTCTTCATGCCTTAAGGGTTTAAGAGATGAATTAGTGTGCAACATGTCCAGGAGCATCTCCGAAAGGTTCCAAGTTCCATCCTCTCCTCGTTATTTTTTGGTCGAGTTTTCTTTATGATCGCAACTATGGAATGAAACACTAATTTTATTTGAACTATTAAATTTTATAATTAGTTATGATATAATTTAGATACTCTCAAAATTCGAACTTTTTTTTAGTTGAATTTGTCACTAAAAAAAGACATCATATTTGAAGGATTTCTGCTTTTATAAGTAGACAAGTCTTTCCATACCACAGTCAGCTTCAGCATATTCTTTACTAAATGAACACCAAAAACCGATGGCATGGGAGTTATGATACTAAACGTTAGTTAAAATAGAAATAATCTATTCTTCAGCTGTATCTATTTCAAAATCGTATGGAGTCAATTACGTCACAAGTTGGAAGCCTATTGCAATTCCTATGATTGGATTGAGATGCTAAACTGGATTATCTACATTTTCAAGCATAAACAAAATGACGACATATTGTTTCAAGCAATCTACACAATAGCAATTGCAACTTACAACTTTTGGCAAGAGAGAAACCGAAAACTATACAACATAGAAGAAACAAACAGATATCAACTCGCTCAGACCATCACCAATGAAATTTGAGCCTTAGTTATAGCCAAGATGCTGCACAACACTTATCACCTACAGTGAAATCTTAATGGAACTTATAAAGCTATATACTTGACATGCCTGTAGTCCTCTACTTTTGAGTATCGTCGGAGACCTCATTGTAATGTTATACATAGTTTTACTATAATTAATGAAAATTCCTTTTAATTTTTTTTAAAAAGAGCTACGTGTTGTGCCTTAAAGGGTGCTAAAGTGATAAGCGCATTTTACAAAAGAAAACCTCCAACAATTTGATTTCGAGTAAAATTAAGTATGAGTTTATCTTATATTATGATTTAGTATAATTAATTAAGTGATTTATTTAAAATAAAATTTAAAAAATATTATCTATTTTTTAAAATTTATCAATACATCGACGAAATAATTGCCGTACGTCTTCTTATATATGAAAAGCAACAACTAGATAATCTTTTATTTTATTATTATTCTTTTAAATAGCACAAGTGAGAATTTATCATAATTTTGAAATATTTATTGAGAATAACCTAAATTACTTTTTAAGGATTTGTAATTTTTTTGGTGTAAGTTGATGCCACCATGATTGGTATATTAATTTTTCACTTGAATTTCTGGTTCAATTCATAAAAGAAAATGAAAGCATAACATAATTAGTATTGCTTGGTTTAATAGTTGGATTCAAGCTCCATTTATCCAATTTAGGTTCTTGGCGGATGTTTAAAACAGATTCGTTTATTATTATCGATGTCAATAAAATTAAATTGTCTAAAAATGAATGGAAATTGTATTGGTGGAAGCTAAAATTAGAATATTTTCAAACTTTTTACTTTATTTTTCTCATTGGATTTGGTACAGTCCTCAAGTACATCGCACCCCATTCCCATGGCTTTTTATTCGGAGATTTTGTTTCCGTGGGATTAAACGGCGTTCTTATCCATGGTCCAAAACTTTTATACAACTCCATTGTTTTAGGTGTGACGTAAACTTACGAAAGAGCGGTAAGGCAAAGGTTCGCAAGGATTACATCATCATCTATCTTCCATGCCTTACCCACTTTTTAACAAAATCGAGGGAAGCTATCAGAAGATCTTTGTATTCATGAGCTTCTGGACTTGATCGACTTTTAATTTCTTATGAAAATTTTTTAAATAAACTCAGATAGCATCATAGTTTTTTCCTTTTAAATTCGTAATATTGAACAATGAAATAAAAAGAAAATTTAGGAGTTTCAACCCAATGATAAAATATTCTCTTATCTTCCTTAAACAAATGGACACACCCTGGTATGTCGGGAAAAGTTAAAAGGACAATCCACAGGCTGGTTGGAGGCAACTCTCTACATAAAAGATAATTATGCAATGATTATATAGACGAGTTTTTACAAGCTTCACCTTTTATTTTAAAATAAATTACTATTAAAAATAATATTTTTTAATTTATTAAAAAACTAATTCTCTGTTGATCTTGTAATCAACAATATTTATTTGATCCATTCACGTCAACCACATATTTTAGAAATTAATATTTACATAATAAATAATATTGCTTATTAATATTTTTAAATTTAAAAAATAAAATAATCCTAGTCTGTTAAGAGTGGGCGTGAGATGGCACTAACATAAGAATAAGGTTTCTCTTTTAATTTAATTTGAATTTTTGTTGATTTTCACTCTTCTCTAAAAGTTTTGTCGAGATAAAATGCTTCCTCCTATATTCTCGTGTTGCGGATGAAAAAAATGACATTTGATAAAATGAAGTTTCCTAAGAAAGTGATGAAAACAAGAAAAGAGAGAGAAAGGAAAATGTCAGAAGGAAGAGAAAGAGGAGAGAGAGAAGCTCACGTGTATTGAATCTAAAATTAGGAACAAAAGTTATTATGATCAACTAACCACCTTCTATTTATATTAAAATTGAATTAACTAATAAGTTGTACATATAGACACTTCCTCTATGTACTTCATTACTCCCCCCTCAAGCTAAGGAAGGAAAGGATTCTTCAGTCCCAGCTTGTCCAACAGACTAAGTTGCTGCTCCTGTCAAGTGGCTTTGTAAGTCTGCTAGCTGAAGGTGGGAAGGCACATAGCAAGTTTGTACTTCATAATCTAGAATCTTGTCTCGAACGAGGTGACAATCAACCTCAATATGTTTCATGCACTCATGGAATACAAGATTTGATGCAATGTGCATAGTTACCATGTTGTCACAATAAAAAGTGTCAGGTGTAAGGTGATGAACATGTAAGTCTGCCAAGAGCTAAAGGTGCCAAGTAATTTCATAGCACGCAGCAGCCATGGAGCAATACTCAGCTTCTGCTAATGAACATGTAACCACTGTCTATTTCTTGGCTTTCCAGGAGACAAATGAATGGCCTAACATTGCACAGTAACCAGAGATAGATTGACGAGTAGTTGGGCAATCTACCCAATTTGAATCATAATAAACTTTGAGCTAACGAGAAAGGTACTGCTAAGAAAAATGCAAGACCAAGAGCACCTTTTAAGTATCTGACTAAATGCATTGCAGCTTGAAAATGGACTATGGTTGGAATACTCATGAACTAGCTCAAAACATTAACACTATAGCTGATATTAGGTCTGTTGGACCCCAAAACTTTTCTTGGAAGTTAGAACTATTATACGTGAAATATTGGAAGTGGTAAGCTGGAAAATGTAGTTGGAACATATTCACTGAGTATGCTTTGGTGTTTTAGCCATAACTTTTTC
>JAOTAY010000004.1:7528390-7540676 GCA_025629805.1 Erythroxylum baracoense
ATAATAATAATAATAATAATAATAATAATAATAATAATAATAATAATAGTAATAATAATAATAATAATAATAATAATTAGTAGAAAATTAACAATTATTATTATTATTAAATAATACGAATAATAAAAGTAATAATATTAATTAATAAAATTAATTATAGTAAGAATAATAATAAGTAGAAAAGTAATAATAATAATAATAAATTTAATAATAATAATAATAATAATAATAATAATAATAAATAAAAATAAAAAAATAATAATAATAATTGATAAAAATAATAAATTAATAATAAAAAATTAATAATAATAATAATAATAATTGATAATAATAATAAAATTAATAATAAGTAGAAAATTAATAACAATTAATAATATTAAGAATACTAAATTAATAAGAATAATAAAATTAATAATTATTATTATTAATAAAATTAATTATAATAAGGATAATAATAAGTAGAAAAGTAATATAAACTCTTTAACAGTAAATTAACAAAATAATACTCATTCTATTCTATCCCTCATCTTTTATATTCTTTAGAATAACCATTCTATTCCTCATCTATTTTATTCCTTGAATCAAACAGCTCATAAGTATGGCAATGGATGCGGCTTTAGCAGCAATGAGAATATAAAATAAGATTATTTTAAAATTTTTATTCAAAATAACATTGTTTTAGTTGGACAATTAGATTGTTTAAAATTTTTAGATTGAATCTTGAGTTAATGTTTTAAAATGAAACTCAATTTAAAATTTAGGTAAATTTAACGTGACGCATAGACTTATTACGATGTCTAGATGACTCTATATTTCTAGATAAATTGTTGAATTAAAAGATGCAAAAGTAACATACGCATTTTTTAAACTATTTAAACATATTAAACACAGTTGCTAATACCAACATAATTGGATGACCGATGACATTTTCAAGAAGAACCAACTTTAATATATCAGTGAAACATATATATATGAGAACGATTGTGTCTTGTGCCCATCGATGTAAAACACATGCTTCTTTGCCGAGGTTTAAATCCCATAGAGCGCCTTTACGCTTAAAATGTAAAAATGCTGTGGCTGTTTCTTGTTATGTTATGACTTGTCTTTATCATCATTCCTCAATCTCACGTAATCCTACACATTAATGTCACAGTTTTGGTTTTCTAATCCAAAACCTTCATCTATAGTGTATTATGTTTCTTAATATAGTCATACGTCAGTTAAGTTCTGCAGATCTGTTAATTTTCTACTTGATATGAGAACATCTTTTACAGTATCCACGAATAAATCAATGCAAAATAACGACAATTTAGTATTTGATATGAATACGTCCTTTACAATGTCCACGAACAAACCTATATGAAATAATGACAATTTACTAGATGATATGAATAACGTCTTTTACAATGTCCACGACAAACCAATGTAAAACAAAGATAAATTTCAATTCTTACGAAACAAGCACTTTATAATAAATTAAATAGTATAAATACATTTTTTAATATATATATATATATATATATATATATATGTATGTATATTGTTACCATCATTACTAAATATAAATAAAATTATGACCCCACTTGAAGAACAATTGAAAATTTTAAATAATAAATCACTCTATTTAGTAGAAAATGTAAACATAAGTATTCTTATCAAAAGAAGTTTCATTGTTTGGTAATTGTGCAAAAATATTATAAAGTTCGTGAAAATTATATTATGGTTTTCGGTGAAATTTTTATAATTAATAAGCGACAGATATATAGCAGACAAATAATATAATTATTTATATTAAGAAATATATATAGTATTCTTTGTGATATAAATATTTTTTCTACAACCGTGATTTTGAAAAAGTGAAAGGGGTCTTCCAATGGTTGTAATAAAAGCATCGCGGTTATGATAATTAAGTAATGTCAAAAACAAGAAGGAAAAAAAAATCCTGCATGACCAAATACAACCAAAAGTGGCAGTTGCTACTGTTATAAATGACAAGCTCCGACGCATACAACTGGAAAACAATTCATTTCCCTCGCTGCTTCCTCTTTCGCATCGACCAAACTCCTTCCTCTCTGTCTCTACTGTTGTGTAGCTGAAACACCAAACACCAGCTAGGAATTATTCAGATATGGAGAAGATAAACCACTTAACGGTGGCCACCAACGGCATTAACATGCACGTAGCATCCATCGGCTCCGACTCAGACCCAGTCATCCTCTTCTTACACGGCTTCCCCGATCTCTGGTACGGCTGGCGACACCAGCTTCTTCACCTATCTGCTCTCGGGTATCGCTGCATAGCCCCAGACCTTCGAGGCTACGGTGACACAGATGCGCCGTCCTCTGTCTCCGAGTACACGGTGTTTCACGTTGTGGGAGACCTTGTTGGGTTGCTCGACTCTCTGGGTACTGAAAAAGTGTTCTTGGTGGGCCATGATTGGGGCGCGATGATCGCTTGGAATTTTTGTTTGTTCAGGCCTGATAGAGTCAAGGCCTTGCTTAACATGAGCGTTGCGTTGTTTCCCAGAAATCCTTTGAAGAGGCCTGTTGATGGATTCAGAGAGATGTTGGGAGATGATTACTACATGTGCAGGTTTCAGGTATGATTGCAATTATTCTTTTCTTTATTTTATTTGGTTTTCGTTGTCTTTGTGAACCAGTTTACTCTATGAAGGATTTGTTGATCATAATATCCCATGACCGCCTAGTAAGCATAGTTGAGAACTGAGAAGAGAAAAAACGAAAAGGTAAAATAAGCTGGTTAGTGATTATTTAGATGAAATATACATCACGTTTTCCAGAATAAATAAGTTGTTTGTTGGCGGTACCAAAAAAGCTTTATTCTTTCCAGAAGTTGAATTTTTGAAGAATTTATGATTTAGAAGATGTTTAATGTGATAAGAGTCGATTATTGGAAATTCGTATCATTTTAGTTGCCAATTAGCTATTTCTGCCAAAATTAATCAAGTCTAGTGAATTTTCAGTTTTATAAATCATCAATAAAAAATGTACACAATGAGATATGGTGACCTATATTATTATGATCATGTTGTTGCAAATTGCAATGGTCATTCCATAGGACTTCAGATGTCAGATATGATCCATTTTTCTGTTTTGGGACAACTAACAACAGCAAATGATGTTATTTTCCGGCAGGAACCTGGAGAAATCGAAGAAGACTTTGCGCAAATTGAAACCGTTGCAGTGTTCAGGAGATTTTTTACATCACGAAATCCAAACCCACCGTGTATACCTAAAGAAATTGGATTCAGAGGTTTGCCCGATAATCCAAATCTGCCTTCTTGGCTGTCAGATGTAGATATCAAATATTATGCTAGCAAATATGACCAGAAGGGCTTCACTGGAGGATTGAACTACTACCGATGTATGAATTTGTAAGTCGAAACATTGTATACAGTACTTGTAACTCTTTCACAAGTTTATTATGAAAATATGGCAACAGTTCGATGTAACAAGCAACTTAAAATGCATCCCCCATAACCATCACATAGTATGAAAGGAATAGACTCTGGAGATCAAGCTGGATCAGAAGTTGTTAAATTTTCGTCTCAATTGTTTTGTTTTTGGTTGCAGAAGCTGGGAGCTGATGGCACCGTGGGATGGAGTACAAATCACTGTACCAGTTAAGTTCATTGTGGGTGACTTGGACATAACCTACAACACCCCTGGCGTGAAGGAATATATACACAATGGTGGCTTTAAAAAAGGTGTGCCCTATTTGCAAGAAGTGGTTGTAATGGAAGGAGTGGGTCACTTCTTAAATCAAGAGAAAGCAGAGGAAGTCAGCACGCATATCTACGATTTCATTAAGAAGTTTTGAACCGCATTCAGACGTCTCCCAGTGACAAAGCTCAGATGCATTTCCATCATACTTGAGTGCTTAATAAGGTTGTCTAAACAACTTCAAGGTTGAGCAGGCCTCTGCCTCTCTAGTTGACATCACTTTTTATCCTTCCAACATTTTGTCAAATTTTTAAGTTCCAGTTTCCTTTTCTCTTTCGAAATAAATAAGGCATCCCAGGACGAATGCTACGTGGGAAACTATAGTATGCTCGTTTGATCTCTCGGGCATTATTGAATTGATGCAATGAATTAGCTGCTACATATTTTCATGTTTGATTGGTAAAGATGCTACATCGCCAATCACTAGTCTCACCGCAACAAAAGAAGCATTAGGCAATAGACAAAAGCATAATTACAGGTGCAATTACTGTTGCCTTTCCATTAAAGTAACATAATTCATTCTATTAAATAAAGTGGTGATGTTATAAATGTAACGTAACAAAAATTTTTGGGCAACACAATAAATAATGTTGCTTCAATTTTTAACTAAGGCAACTCTATATTTTCAAACTATAGCAACAATATTGAATGGATGTAGCAAATATTTAATTCTTTGTAAGTCATCATCATTTGTAAGGAAATCATTGACATAGTCATTTGGTTCTCTCTAGTATATTTCTTCATCATTTTTTTGTCATCCAAAGATACATCAAATAGATACTTAGGTACCTTTCTTCTCCACATAATGACAACCTTCCTCTAGACAATCAACTTACAAAATACTTGATGAACTTGGCTTCTCAATACAAAAGGATTATTTATGTAATATAACTTTTTGAAGTTTACTCGATTAAGCCCATAATTGTCTCTCTCCTCTTGATACCAACAATATTTGAACAACACTACTATGAATTATCCCCAATAATCCACTTCAATAATTTCCATTACTGCACTGTAGTAATTCACATTTCCAAGTGTTATATTTTGGTCTCTAAAGGTTGCTAAACTCAGAGCTAAAGTTGTCAAAGAAACTCCATTATTTTGACTTTCACACCTTAGATCTTATTTTTCTAGTTGTAAGCTTATATCCATTAATAACATAACCTGAATGTTTCTTCACCATACTGTAGGAACTTTAGACAACCAACGAATATAACTTAGGGTGCCATTACAAGGTATAACCTTATCTGAAAGCCATTGGGGATACTCATTGCAATGATCTTGTGCCCTTGCCTATCGACTTCTTTTACCACTTGTCTCTTTCAAATTGTGATGGTCCCTAAAAAGAATGTTATATGTTAATTATTATGATAGGAGTACAAAATTGGTCTTGAGATAGATAAATAATATATTTGTACCTTACCTAATGTACTTCTCAACTTCTTTGTCATTTGAATTAAATAGAATGTATCAGTGAGCTTGATGTAAAGTATTTAAGTCTAAATTGACTCCTTTATCTTTCCTTAGCCCTTTCTGCCAATAGGATGCCCAACTTTTGGAAAAAAGATGAAGATGATTCATCAACAAGATTTGCATTGTCATTGTCTTCCATATGCCTATTATATTTTTTCTAACCTCATGACATATATAAATACAATAAAAATTTACACACTCTTCAGTGAATTGTCCTTCAACTATAGACCCATCTAGTTGGCTTTTATTACGAACAATTCTTTTTAGCCTACTAAAATGCCTCTTAACAATGTACATAGAGTGGCAATACACTAGTCTAACATATGTGATTTTTTTTTTGGCAAATGAATAGGTAAATGAACCATGATGTCAAAGAAACAAGATAGAAATAGAGTTTCAAGTTGACATAGTACTTACGCAATTTCCTTCTCTAGATGCTCAAGATCTCCTGGCTTAATGACTTTACTGCATACTCCCTTGAAAAAAGCACCTAGCCTACTCAAAATAATTGCAACTTTTTTTGACAGTGTTTTCCTTATAACAAATTGGAATAGCCATTGCATAATAATGTGAACATCATGAATTTTGTATCCAAATATTTTTCTCTTACTAACATCAACACATAATTCAATATTTGGCGCACAACCTTGTGGTAGTTTCATATTATTCAAAACTAAACAAAATTTTCTTTATCCTCTGAGGTTATGTAAAAGTAAGTTCGAGCTAGTGACATATAAGAGTTGTCTATTTTAATAGGCTATAGATATTTTCTAATCCCCATTCTTTCAAATCAATCCTAGTATCAAGATGATCTTATGACGTGCCTAAGATCTCCAACAAAAATCCAAGAACATTATCACATATATTTTTCTTAATGTGTATCACATCATGATGTTGCCAGTACCTATTATACTTCCAGTAAGGTAATTCGAAAAATATGGACCTCTTCCTTCAAGGATCATCACTTGGTGGTTTTTGTTTATTTTCCTTCCCAAACACATTATAATGCTAATGAATAAGCTCTAACGCATCAAATCATGATAGAGGAATTGGTGATTCTCTCCCAACTCTATATCACCATTGAATGATCTCTTATCACATCTCTGAGGGTAATTTCTATCCAAAATTGTCCAATGATTGAGATAACAAGTCTATCTACCATGCTTTAACTATTGAGACCAAGTTTTATAATGAAAATTAGGGCATGTTAACTTTCCCTTTGTACTTCATCCAAACAACATTGCATATCATGGGAAGTCACTAATAGTACATAAAAAAGTTGTACGCATCTTAAAAGATAGATTAATTCTTTATCCACAACTCTTTCAACTCTTTAATTAACAGTTGCAAAAAAACATCAATATTCATGGTGCTAAGTTATAGTTAACTATAACTATGTACTATGTGAAACACTCATTGTACAAAAAAGATTAAATCCATCACTAGCAAGAGCTAATATGAAATTACAAGGATCGCGTGCAAAATTCGAATACAATAAGTCAAAGTCTTTTTAAGTTTGGCCATCGGTAGGATGCCTTAAATTACCTTCTTTAAGAGGCCCCTTATCATGATATTTCATGAATTCAACTAATTCTAAACACATGTAAAGACATTGCAACCTCGATTTTTTAAAGGAAAATATCTGAACACCTTGGCTAGAATTTGTCTCACATTTGAGGATGTATAATGATCTCTATTATCTTCAATATTGCAACTTTGTTTCCACTTAGATACACCACACACTCTATAACTGGTTGCTTTCTCATTATCTCCCCAATGTAAAACACAATCATTGGGACATGAATGTATCTTCTCATAATGAATTCTTAATTTTTTCACAAGTTTCTTTATCGCATTAAAAGATTCAAGAATCTTTACATTGGGAAAGGCCTCTTTAAGTATCCCAATGAGGTCAGTATAAGCCGCATTACTAATTCCATAAGTAACATTTAAAAAGATATAGTCGAATGGAGAAAGAAAGCTTGGAAAAACTTTGACAACTAGGATATGGTTCTTGTTTTCCTTCCTGTACCAACTTAAAAAAATTCTTAGCATTAGCATTTAGACCATTACTAACTCCTACACAAATGTTGGGACCTTCATCTATCTCGCTAAATGTGTCAAGTAGTAATCTATCTATATTATCATGCATAGACCTTCCATCAAATTCATTATCATCATCCATTTCCATATTTGCATTAATTGATCCTTCCTCATTAAATTCCTAACCATCATATCTTGGAGCAAATACTTCAACAATCAAATGATTATATATAATATTTCTTGTATTCCAATAATAATTGCGATATTCTTATATGGACAAGAAATTTCATTCCTTTTAGCCACCTTAAAAAAAGCCTTTTCAAGAAAATGCTCAAATACACTCATATATTTATCACTATATCTAGGAAAAATCATCCAATGCCTATCTCTCTTTTCCATGGACAGATTACTATTCATCAAAGTAACATATACAATATGGAATATGTTAACAACCTAGAAACATGACATATACAATATATTAAAAATATATGAGCAAATTTTGATAATCTCGTGATGTTTTTAAGATGCCTAATACATAGTCATGAAAATTTCATTATGACACAATAGACTAATTGGAATTGCCAATAAATTGTTTAAAAGAAATATACCTGCTAATAATAGTAAGCTTGTCAATTATGGTTTTTAATTCAATTAGATGTTTCCAAATTCTTTAATAGTAATTCTATAATCTTAAAATAAATATAGGCAATGAACTTATATATTATTGCTATCATGAAACTAACATCTTGTATGATTAAAATTTAAAAAATAATATACAGAAAGAGCAATTCAATAATTCATATAATATATTTGAAAAGAAATAATTAAAGATTTTTCTTAGAGTCATTTATAGCTTGATACTGCATAGGAAGTTAAGCACAGATCCCAGTTATTGAGTTTAAAATTTCCTATTGCATAGGAAAGTCAATTTTTGATGTGAAAAAATAATGAACAATGTATAAAATTAGTGTTCTTTCATGAAACATGTATGATTTGAGAAAGAAACACTAAAAAATGTATGTAGTTGCATGCACATGAAGCTAAAGCTTTTACAAAAATGTAACTATGGCTTGTACAACCCTTTAATTAATTTGTACTAAATACAAAAAGTGAGATTATAGTGGTCCATTTTAATTAATTTGTACCAAATACATGGAAAAACTTAGAATAAGACTCTTAAACCCATTGTCCATTTATCTAATCATTCCTACAGTTTACAATACCAAATTCAGCATGAAAATGAAGAAACGAAATGATATGGATAGTGAACATGGTCACTTAAAGAAATATGACCTATATGATAGGACCGCTGGGTTACCAAACCATGATTTATCTAATTTACACCTTTCACATATTACCAAACTTTGGATAAGATTTAATACAATATCAGCCATACAACTTAAAGAAAAAAACAAAATAAGTACCCTAACCATTAGTTAGCTAAACAGCCACCAATACACAAAAATTGGTTCATATCCTACCTCAGCAAATCAATTAAGTCTGAGATAATCTACATATATGCCCTCATAAAAGAGCGTCTACCCCTAATTAATTAAATAAGAGAAACATTAAAAAGACCAAAACATGTCATCCACATGAAAAACTTTGTAAAGCCACCAAATCCAACATAACATGTTGTCCTTTTCAAATAGCTAACCATTGCATCGTTAATGATCAGAAATACTTGTATCCATATTTCACAGAAACCATAAAACAAAAGCTGGAAATACTTTTTAAGCCACTATAAGCACAATTAATGGCCTTTTCTTTAATATTGACTATAAAGCTTTAGAAATGAAAAACTAGAGCTAAAATATAATTAAAGGAAAGAATTAAAAATCAAAAGGGAGACGAAATGTAGCAGTTAAAACCTCAAAATCTGCTTCGTGAAATATATTATTTCAAGATATAATCAACTCATATCAGATGGAGAGGTGATATGGATCATAGTTTAACTATTTGAGAACTGTAGGCCATGACTTAGTTTCTCAATTAAATGGAAATTTCGACTGCAAATGCCCCATGATACTCTTATAAGTCTTAGCTACAACTCACAAAATGGGTAAGTACTTCGACATTAGACCATCCTACTGTGTGACGCTTACAAAATTCTCTTACTTTGTTGGGC
This sequence comes from Erythroxylum baracoense, assembly GCA_025629805.1. Taxonomy (NCBI): domain Eukaryota; kingdom Viridiplantae; phylum Streptophyta; class Magnoliopsida; order Malpighiales; family Erythroxylaceae; genus Erythroxylum; species Erythroxylum baracoense. The sequence goes on from JAOTAY010000004.1 coordinate 7,537,778, forward strand.
TGATAAGAAAGCAATATGAATTATAGAGTACATTACAATAATGGAACAAAATAATACAAATGCTGCAAAAGTACTATACCAACACTCAGAAGCTTTTTATATTTATCAATCAAAATCTAAAGTTCCAATAAAGAAAGCGACTAGTGGAAAAAGAAAATAGAAAACCTTAACAAATTAACCAAATAAATCACACTTGTACGATTGATTACTTCATCTATCGTTGGTCTATGTGAGGGAGTGCTTGGTAGGGGCTAAACTTCACCTGTTCATTGCCTCCATCGCCTCCATTGCCAAACAGTTTATTTTAAAAAGCAAAGGGAAAGTTAAGAGTGTAAAACGTTTTGACACTTATGTATAGTCCTTTGTCACTTTTTTATCCCTAAAATATTATATAGGGTATAATATATGCATAAAACTATTTCTTTGTTATATATATAATATGATATATAATTTAAATAATAATACTTTAATTGTTGTTAGTTATGAAAAATCTTGCCCATTTTAGTCTGACTTGGGCCGACTCGACCCGTGTTGACCGAGTTTCATGTTGTATTCAGTTTTTTAATATTTTTGGGTTTTAGGTTATGCTTGGACTGCCCGGTCCAACCTAATCCAAAGTTTAAAATTTTAAAAGGAAATTATGTAATTTTTCTTCTAGAAAATTAAATAATATATTTAATCGAGTTTGGTTTGGACTTGATTATGCTCAGGCTTAGACAATAGGCCTTGGATCGGGCACAAGCTTGAATACAAAATTTCAAGTAAGCTTTGGGCTTAGGTAGGTCTAAGTTTGACCTAACCCATTACCACTCTTAAATATTGTTTAAAGTTGCAACAAATTAAATTGTTGCTTATGCAAAATTTTATAACAATGACATTTTAATTTTATTGCCTTTTCAAACATATGTCAACAAACCATTGTTATCATTGCTTATTAATATTATTAAAGTTCATACTTTAAAAATTATTGCATTATATTAGTTTTAAGCAAGGCATTTTAAAATCTTACAAATTTAATATTTCCTAAAGCACTTTTTGCTATAGTGTATACAACATTTTGAATGTGGAAATGGAACCGAATTGAAACAGATGATAAGACTTGCCATCCAGTTATCCCAAAGAAAACTTGATTCGAAATTTTAAAAAATCATAAAATGTATGGAAGATCTATATCATAACATTCTATAAATTAGTGAATACATGCATCTTGTACTTCCTAATGTTACTTCATGTTTCATCTCTCTCATCCTTAACATTTAAAGCTAGTACAAGGGCAATGAGAAATCAATACAAAGCTACAAGTAACAACCACCAAAAACACACTTATAGTTCACTTTCGATATGGACTTGTATTTGTCCACCTATACTATTGACAACAGGAAAAATAGAATCCTGAAACCCAGATATGGCAAACTTGACATTATTATGAATTCCACATAAATTTGAATTTATATAACCATGGTCATAATATCATTGCCAAAAAAATTGAAATCATAAAAGGTATTTTAATAAGAATATTTGGCATAACATCTAATTGTGGTTATCAATATACTTATTTGCTGATGGAAGAGCAATGGGAGTTAGCTAAAGAAATTTGTGCAAAATTAATGATATTTTGTACTATTGTTCAATTGTTTTTAGGAACAAATATCCAAATTCATACATTTGCTTTACTAGCATGTGGTGATTAAATTGGCATTATCTAAGTAGATTTTTTATTTCAATAATGTCATTCAAACAATGGCAGAGCAAATGATGGAGAAATTTAGTACTTATTAGTTTATGGTTAATAGCATTGTGGCAGCTATTTTTATGTTAGACCATAGGTATAAGATGGAGGGACTTCAATTTCTTATTGACAATTATATAATGATCAGATTGAAGGATAAACATGTACCATTGAACAATTATGATATGATTTGTTTAATGATTATCAATTAAGAATAGTCAAAGAGTCAAATCCCAGTAGTTCAGTATCAATTTCATCATTTGTTGGTACATCACCATTAAATACAATTCACAATTTAAGTTTTCACTTAAAGGACTTCTTCAAGGAAAAGAAAAAAGTCTAAGACTTCTTATAGTAGAATAGAGTTAGATAAATATTCAGAAGTAGATATTAAGACCATAGTGGATAATGAGTATTTTGGCATATTTTCATGGTGGAAGCTAAATGGAGCTCAATATTTAATTATTCAAGTAATTGAACAAGACTTGTTAACAAATCTAGTACCTACAGTTACTTCTAAGTCTATTTTTAATTTTAACGGTCAAATATTAAATCTTTTATCATAAATGATTTCATCTTAAAACTATAAAAATGCTTATGTGTGCCTTAAGTTGGTTAAATGATAAAAATGCTCTTTCTTCTCTCTACATTGAGTGCCTTCAACTCTAGTTCCAGCCTCCTTGTGGTATTCCCCATAAGGGTTCCTTAGCAATTTCCTACCTTTTAGTCAACTTTATTTCTCAAACTGTCACCTGATCACCTCTCCTTTTTATTATGAAAAGTTGTTTTTTACTTTTTCCTTGTTAACTAAGCCTAATGCAGCCTGACTCCAACTATGATTTCTGTAGCACCCCACTCTTGCAAGGCACGTACCCGACATCCTGACTGATATTCGAGTATGTACCTCGCAAGAGTGGCATGCTAGATCAGTCAGTCAATCAAATTCAATACAAAAATTTCTTTTTCTTTTGAAACAATGCACGCATATTGCGGAAAATCAATAAACAAATCGAGCCCATTTTTATTCATAGACATTTTTATTTACAAGAGTTACAATCATTACATTACGAAATCATTTATATACACAAGGGTTACAATCATTTCACAAATCATCCGAATTTCATTAGTCATTAGGGCCCATTACAGATACAAAATACTTAAATTCATAAA
>JAOTAY010000004.1:7553143-7568173 GCA_025629805.1 Erythroxylum baracoense
TTATTTATTCTGTATCTAGTTATTTTATCACATTTTTATTTATCTATTTATTTGCTAAAATCTTCGTGTCACTTTTGCAGAGCCTTTTCACGTTTTTAATCTTTTAACCTTATTTATTTATGTATTTATTGAAATTTTCTTTACATAGAATTTTTTTTTCGTGCTAGTTTTACCTTTTCTCTGTAACCTGCATTATTCATATATTGTCTCATTTGCATGTAAGTCCACTAGAAATAGCCTCTCTACTATGTAGGGGTAAGGCTACGTACTATCGGCCCTCCTCAGACTCCGCTTTATTGCGAAATTTTGACTTAAATAATAATAATGATGATGATAATGATGATAATAATGACGACGGCGACTGCCGTAGCAAATGAGATAAAATGGGTACATGTCTCTTTCACTGTTTGCTTTCTGGCCACTGTCGCAGCTACTGTGATCCTTTTTATCGCCCCAGTGATAGCCACCGACCTCGGCCCTCTTGTAACCTTATAAATCGCCTCTTCCAAAGCCTAGCGAAAACAGTATTAGCCAAATCATCAACGTCTCTCATATTATTCCCAAGTCTTCGACTCATATGACCTCTGCAGTTTGAAACCTATTAACCCGCAACTTCATAGAATCTCCGAGCTTGGCTGATTAGATTCCATCAACAGAGCCTTTCATGCCCTCAAAGATGGCACCGAATAAGTACGCAGTTTTGATATAGTACTAAAGATTCTCGCTCTAACTCCGGCGTTGATAGATTGCTTTTGTCGAAGAGAAACTTCAAACATGTAAGAAGGTTGTCGAGGTTTTGAGTTGAGACGTTGTAGAGATCGTGATATGGTTGGTACTTGGAAGTACTTGTGATCGTTAGAGTCAACAATTTGTTGGAAGTTTTGTATCATAGTAAAAACGTGGAATTTTGATTAGAAAAGATGGGTCTTCAAAAGCTTTCACCCACACTATATTTATCACAAGCAACGCCGCTAGGCTAATTTATGCACCAAAACCAAGTCGTATGATCATTGCTACCATTACGGATGAATTAGTGAAGGTTTTACCAATGGAATAGTCACCTAATTAGAGTTAAGATTAATTGTTATAATCAATTTTTATTTTTAAATTCTAACAATAAGTCCACGTAGCATATATATGACAATGGGACCCAATATCAAATTGCCACATAACATTCAATCAATGACGAGCAACCAAATTGAAACGGATGATAAATCCAAGCCATTCTTAGACGACAAATCCTTCGTTTAAATTGAAGCTTCCAACAAAACTGAGAAAGTTACATGCTACGATAAGGTAATAGTTCCATGAAAGGAAAACAGAAAACATAACAGAAAGTGAAACCAATTGGATGTTGGGAATACCTAGGTGAATCTCAGACAATGTTAATAACTCAAACTTTAAAACCGCGGCTATTTCTTCTTCCCCTTGCCCTCTCAAATTTCCTTCCCTTTGATCGCACATAAGGTTTGGTGTGGCTATGTGGTACCCCAGGAGCTGGTCCAAAGTGCTTAACAGCCTCACGGGCATTCTTGGGACCTCTGAGAAGAACCTGTAATATAGGACCATAAGACTTGTCATCTAGTTATCCCAAGGAAAACTTGATTCCAAATATTAAAAAAAACTCCAAAATGTAAGATCTATATCATAACAAACTATAAATCAGTGGATACACGCATCTTGTACTTCCTAATATCACTCCTTATTTCATCTCCTCTTATCCTTAACATTTAAAGCCAGTAAAAAGGCATGGAGAAAGTAACACAAAACGACAAGTAACAACCATAAACACGCTTATAGATAACTTCCGTCATGGACTTGTATGTGTCCCCCCATACTATTGACAACAGGCAAAATAGAACCCTGAAACCCAGATATGGAGGATCCTGACATTATTATGAATTCTACATACATTTGAATTCACATAATCATGGTCGCAATATCATTGCCAAGAAAAACCGTAAAAGTAAATAATAACATTTGGAGTATTTTAACTAGAATATTTGGCAAAACACTCACTAGTGGTTAACAGATCGTAGAAAATAATGCAACATGTTAAAAACTAGAAATCCAATTCGACCACAATCAATTTCGGTCCCCTTGAATGCGAATTTGACGCAAACACAAGGATCCCATGAATGATAAAACAGATTTCACAATCTTGTTAGAGAGCATACCGTGTTCTGTCCAAGAGGGGCTCTAAGAGCAAGTTGATCAAACGTCAAGCATTCTCCGCCAGCCTTCTCAATCCTAGCCCTAGCAGTCTCAGTGAACCTCAGGGCAGTAACCTTCAAAGCAGGGACCTCATACACCCTAATATCATCAGTTACAGTTCCAACAAGCACTGCGATCTTATCATCCTGATGAAAAATAACCGTAGTCAGTAAATATCATACATACAAAATTGGACCCTAAACAAGTGAAGTCAAAACAATTATGATAAGTTTCACAATTTCCATTTGGAAAAAAAAAATTTGTCTAGCAGCTAAACTAAGCTTATTCATCGTTCACAAATAGAAGAAAGAAACAAAACCTTGCCCTTCATGAAACGAATCAAACGGGAGAGAGAAAGAGGGGCCTTGTTGACTTTGCTCATGAAAAGCCTCTTCAGAATCACCGCATTGAACCTGCTTCCAGTTCTCCTCACCAGAAACCGATATAACTGTTAACAGATCCAAACATTCAGCACCCACTTAAATACAAACACAATACACATGAAATCAAACAAAACGAACAAGAAGAGATTGGGACCTTGACGAGGAGCTTGAGATAGATATCATTTGATTTAGGGGCAGTACGCTTGGTCTTCTTGTTCTTGCCTCCGGCTTTCAAATCTATACCCTGTGGTTATCAAGTTAAACAAGTGAAAATGATGTAGAGAGAGTTAGTGTTGGGATAAGCATTTTGGGGGATGGAGAAGAAGAAGATTACCATTTTTGGTGGAGGTTTGCAGTTGCAGGACGGCGTGAGAAGTGAGCAAGAGGCAGAGGTCCTTTTTATTGCCAGCTAGGGTTTTAGGACCTTACGCTGGGATGAATAGTTGGGGTTGGGCCAACACACTGAATTAAAACTCTGGGTTTGGGCCAACGGGGGGACCAAACCTCAGTCACCTTTGGTTTTTATTATTTTCCAAGAAATTTAAATTATTATGTTTTTCAGCATTGATAATTTAAGTATAATGCTTAACAAATACGTCAATGCAAATTTCTGAAACAAATTATAGAATGGAATTCGGTTAGATACCTCTAACTAATCACATCAAATTTTCTATTCTAATTATTTTGTTTTAATTATATTTTATTAAATTTTATTACATAAATATACGAATAAAATTTAATAAAAATAAAAACTTTATAATCTAAACAAGACGAGATACAATCGCTCGTGTAATCTAAGACACCGCACCTCCCGTTTCGAGCCGCCAAACGCCGAATTACAATTGCAAATCCAACTGAATTATCAACCTGCCCACCACTTAGCGACTCCAAAAGAAAACAACCTTGTTTCCTCGTCTTGTCCGCAAGGCGCAAGCCCTGCTGTAACTGTTTATTTACGCAAAATAAACAAATGCAGTCGACGAAGATTGGCCGGAAAGGTGCTCCGGCCAACGGAGAACTCGACAACTCTGCCGACAAGCAAGAGCAGCTCCTCCTGTCTTCCGCCATCTGCGATGGCGAGGACCTCGGACCCTTCATCCGCAAAGCCTTTGCTAGCGGCCGGCCCGAGACGCTCCTCCATAACCTCCGCCACTTCGCTCGCTCCAAAGAATCGGAAATCGAAGAAGTTTGCAAAGCTCACTACCAAGACTTTATTCTCGCCGTCGATGACCTCCGATCTCTTCTATCTGACGTTGATTCACTCAAATCCGCTCTCTCCGACTCTAACTCCAAACTCCAGTTCGTCGCCGGACCTCTCCTTACCTCTCTGGACTACTACCTCGAAGCACAAACTGTGTCTCAGAATCTTCACTTGGCGCTATCTCAAATCGCGATTTGTATCAAGCTCATGGAACTTTGTGCGAGAGCGAACCACCATTTGTCGAGTGGAAAATTCTACATGGCGTTGAAGTGCGCGGATGCGATAGAGAGCGAGTTCTTGGACAAAACCCCATCGTCTACTTTGAAAGCCATGTTGGAGAAGAAGATTCCAGAGATTCGATCTTATATAGAGAGGAAAGTGAGCAAGGAGTTCGGTGATTGGCTTGTGGAGATCCGAGTTGTGAGTCGCAATCTAGGTCAAGTGGCAATAGGACAAGCCTCGGCTGCGAGGCAACGAGAAGAGGATCTTAGAATAAAACAGAGACAAGCTGAAGAACAGAGCCGACTCAGTTTGCGAGACTGTATCTACGCTTTGCGAGAGGAAGATGACGAGGAAGGATTCGACGGCGTGATCGGAGATGACGGTAAGGACGGTTATAGTAACGGCGCTAGTGGATGGTTAGGATTTGATTTGACGCCATTGTATAGGGCTTACCATGTACACCAAACATTAGGGCTTGAAGATCGGTTTAAACAGTATTATTTTGAGAATAGGAAGCTTCAGTTAACGTCCGATTTTCAGGTCTCGTCAATGACTCCGTTTCTTGAGTCTCATCAAACTTTTTTCGCACAAATTGCTGGATTTTTTATTGTAGAAGATCGAATTCTGAGGACTGGAGGAGGGTTAATTTCAAGATTTGAAGTGGACAATTTGTGGGAGACTGCTGTTAGTAAGATGTGTTCCGTGTTAGAAGATCAGTTTTCTAGAATGCAAACAGCTAATCATCTTTTACTTATAAAGGACTATGTGAGCTTGCTTGGTGTGACTTTGCGTAGATATGGGTACCCCGTGGATGCATTGTTAGATGTTTTGAGCAAGCATAGGGATAAATACCATGAATTGTTACTTTCTGATTGTAGGAAGCAGACTGCGGAGGCACTCTCTACTGATAAGTTTGAGCAGATGTTGATGAAGAAAGAATATGAATATTCAATGAATGTGCTTTCTTTTCATTTGCAAACATCAGATATAGTACCTGCATTTCCTTATGTTGCACCATTCTCTTCCACAGTTCCTGATTGCTGTCGAATTGTACGGTCATTTATTGAGGATTCTGTAAGTTATATGTCCTACGGTGGGCAGCTTGAGTTCTTTGACGTTGTTAAGAAGTATTTGGACAGACTATTGAGTGAGGTTTTAGATGGAGCTTTGGTGAAGCTTATCAATACTTCAGTCCACGGGGTTTCTCAGGCTATGCAGGTTGCAGCAAATATGGCTGTAATGGAGCGTGCTTGTGACTTCTTCTTTCGTCATGCTGCTCAGCTTTCTGGTGTACCTTTAAGAATGGTAGAGAGGGGTAGGAGGCAGTTTCCATTAACCAATGCCCGTGATAAAGCTGAAGAGATGTTATCTGGTTTGCTTAAGGAGAAGGTTGATGGCTTCATGACATTAATTGAGAATGTGAATTGGATGGCTGATGAGCCTATACAGAATGGTAATGAATATGTCAATGAAGTTATAATTTATCTGGAAACTCTTGTTTCTACTGCTCAGCAGATTTTGCCGACTAATGTCCTTAAAAGGGTTTTACAAGATATTCTTTCTCACATATCAGAGCAAATTGTTGGGGCTTTACTTTCAGACTCAGTTAAGAAGTTTAATGTTAACGCTGTCATGGGGATTGATGTAGATGTGCGTTTGCTGGAATCTTTTGCAGATAGTCAATCTACCTTGTTTACTGAAGGGGAAGCTAGTCAGTTGAAAATAGCACTTGCTGAGGCTAGGCAGTTGATTAATTTGCTTTTAAGTAATCATCCAGAGAATTTCTTGAATCCTGTAATCAGGGAGAGGAGTTACAATGCATTGGATTATAGAAAAGTAATTATCATATCAGAGAAGGTAAAAGATTCTACTGAACGTCTCTTTGGAACTTTTGGGAGCAGGGGAACCAGGCAAAACCAGAAAAAGAAATCATTGGATATATTAATTAAACGACTTAAAGATGTCAGCTGATTTAATTCAGAGTAAATTCCTTCCTTTTCTGTTGACCTCTTCTCACTTTTGTGTTTCCCTACGATGCTTCGCCTGTGGTTATATTTGATGATGTAACATTTGCATATTGTGTTCCTTGTTCCCATATATTTTGGTCGTTAGGTTGTATTCAGTCTTCTAAAGCAACAATAATTAGTTCTGCTGCTTTATTGCTGTCAATATGCTTTGGTAGATTTTGATATTGATTTATGTTGCCGCCAATGTATATCGGTTTGTTAATAGTTGAATATGACTCTTCTTAGTTTACTGACTGATTGAAGACGGCGAAGATTCAAAGTAAAGGCCTATATTACCCTCCAAAAAACAAAACCAAAAAAATTCGCCCTTCTCCCCCCGGTAGAAAATGCAAGGGATGTGGCGATTAAGGAGTCTGACCTATATGCCTCATGGTGCATGGCACTTTCAATTTTATTAGATTTAGATCCACTGAAACATTAGCAATCTAGCTCCTTGAACTTTGAAAACCTTTTTTGATATTTCATTGAGCTTCTTCCAGCTGAGTTTGCAAAAGTTCTCAGGTTAGGGTTAAGTTGAAATCTTGATTGGTGCTAGTATGACTTGTTCATATAAATATTTAATATCATGAGGGGGTTTTCAAGGAAAAGAAGCAATGGAGAAAGGGTTTTGACAATTGTACTGTGTTTAGAATTGTTGGCTGAAACCAATTACTTCAAAGTTCAACATTGATTTTCTGTTTAGTTGGGTAATTACATTGGATAAGCTAACGAGTTCGGTAGGTTTTCATGGGTAATAAAGGAAGCTCGGTTATCATCTCTAGCTCGAAGAGAGGAAAACGTAGAAATGTCTGCCTGTTCATTGCAATCAGAGTATTCGTGTCCCGGAGTAGTTAATGTAGAGTTCTACCCGGTTTAAAGCCAAGAAATGTGGAGTTACCATCTCACGTTAAGACTGCTAATAGCCCAATTGTCCATAGGAAAGGACAAAATAATCAGAAATTGAATAGGGAAATATTTATTAGAATGGAGTCTAGTAGGAGGCTAGGAGAGTCAAAGTGGCACTTTAATACGCTCCATGACTGTGTTGGGCAATATGATATGAACGAATTGTTTTAACGTGCGATTGGTAATGAAACCGTAAATAGGCCACGTCGTTATTAACTAGAACAATTACAAGCATGTTATGTCGCAATTGGTTAGAAACTTAGAATTATTCTGGCTTAGGACAAGATTACTTGGCATGTTTCTCTGCTTTGGACTTCATATCTTAGTTGTTTAGATTTTCAATCACTCGTCAAAATATAGTGATTTTGACAGTGTTAAAAGGCCACTTGATACTTGTCAAAGTGAGACCCGTCACTGCCGCTTACATCCATGCATGCGTCATAAAATAAACTCCACGGAATTCCAGACTCCGAGAGTTCTCTACCATACACTTTTTCAACATTTTCACTGGTTACGAATCTTATCTGTCGATAACTTGTGTTTATGGTATACACTTTTTTTTTTAATATAGATTTTGCGTTATACTTTGGTACTGTAATTTTATATTGTACCGAAACTCGTCAAACGGCCATATATACGTTACTTCCTTTCCTGTTTTTACCAACCTAATAGGGGTCCGGACTTTCAAACGTCGTGGCCACGGTTGGATCACTCATCCGCGTTTAAAAGTCCATTTTTGATTGCAGAAACCAGAAAGATACCGATACATCAAATACCTATTCTACGTCTTCGAGAAAGTGTTTTAAGTACTCCACAAAGTGTCGTTGGTGGTCCTCGTCGTTACGGTTGGGAATTAAACTCTACCCCCGAGACCCCAGCACCATAACCTACCTACCACTGAACCAACAACCTCTTTTATAAACCCAACAACCAGTCTTTGTTTCTGCACGACCGTAAAGAATTAGGAAATTACTATGGGTATGGTCTCACTACTAACAACTTCCTCTTTAGCGCCACTTCTATGTACCCTTTTCCTCACTCTGACTTCTTCCACTTACTCCGATGACACACCGACGGCATACGAAGTTCTCCAGGACTACGACTTCCCAGTCGGTATCATCCCAAAAGGGGTGACTGGTTACAAGCTTAACAAAGAAACTGGCGAGTTCTCTGCCTATTTGAGCCAAACTTGTAAGTTTCCCATTGAGTCGTACGAGCTGGAGTACAAATCTACTATTACGGGTGTGATCTCTAAGGACAAGATCACGAATTTGCAGGGCGTCCAGGTTAAGGTTCTGTTTTTTTGGCTTAATATCGTGGAAGTTGTGCGTGATGGTGACGAGCTTCAGTTCTCCGTTGGGCTTCTTTCAGCAAACTTCCCGATTGAGAACTTCGTGGAGTGTCCTCAATGTGGGTGTGGGTTAAACTGTGACAAGTTGAGGTCTAGCTTTGTTTCTTCGTCGTAGGAACTGCGTTTGCTCTGTAGATGTAGCTGCTTATATGAAAATAAAAATGCTTTTATTTACTTATCTTCTCTCTTTTTGCAACTTGCTGATATATATTTATGCAATGTATAGAATGAAAATAAGCTATCTTTAACCAAGGAAATTATCACTTGGTGCTGGGTGATTGTAGTTGGGTTTGGAGAGAGAGTACTGAACTCGATTTAGGTTCCGTTCATCTCTGACACAATCATAAAGGGCAAATCTTAATCCATAGAATATGGAGGGCAACCAACCCGGTAGAATGTCAAATCCACATGCAATGCATTATATTATAATTTGTGAGGGCAATCATCTCTTCTTCTCCATAAACATATTCATAATCTTTTTGCTTTCTCTTGCGAGTTGCGACAATATATTTTCTTCAACCTCCAGATCACATGCCATTGCCAGAGTTTAACGAGCTGTCAAACCTACCACTTCCCAGCATGCACTCTGGACAAAAAATCAAGCATAAAACAGGGATTTACGTTTACCCTTCCAAACCATACCCTTATACAGGATGGCCTCTCTTTGCGGAATCTTCCTCTTTCTTGCTCTCTCATTACAGACAATCCCTGGAAGTGAGACAAAAACCGTTTATGCAATTCTCCGAGAATAAGACTTTCCCATTGGCATCCTTCCCAAGGGAGTAACGGGCTACGATTTGGACACCTCCACAGGGGAGTTCTCGATTTACTTCAACAGCACTTGCTCCTTCAAGATCGATTCCTACGAGCTCAAATACAATTCCACTGTAACTGGTGTTTTAACCAAAGACAAGCTCTCAAGCATGAGTGGTATCCGAGTTAAGTTGGTCTTCATGTGGCTTAACATTGTTAAAGTTACTCGCAATGACAGATGAGCTCGATTTCTCTGTTGGAATTGCATCTGCGAATTTTTCTGTGACAAATTTTGATGAATCCCCCACCTGTGGGTGTGGCTTTAACTGCGACGGGGCTAAAATGGACAAGACCAAGCTTAAAGGTCTCGTGTCTTCGTCTTAATTCACTGTGAATGTGTGATTTGATAGTACAGAGTTGGTTATTATAAACGTTGGGGCTGAATCAGAAAAAGAGATGGAGTACTCGTAGTTGGTCTTCCAAACAGCTTTCTGTCCTGTTTTTATTCGTTATGAAAACATTACTTTCAAAGTTATATACCAAATCAAAGAATCCGTTGTGTTGTGTCTCCGATGTTAGACATAATAATGTCTGGTACAGTCAATTTTTTACGATCACAATGGGCGCAATTTTTTTTTTCGGATAATATGGAGGCTAAAAGCTTAAACAGAAAGAAAAGAAGAATTTAAAAATCAGAAAGAACATAAACGTGGTACAGCTATCTTAATCATATCCCCACTAAAGAGTGGAGTTAAGCCTCTTGGCGGTTGTGACAAACTCGCAAAGTTGCCGGACATAGTCAATCCAAAGTTTGCTAACCAATCCCCACACGCATTCCCTTCCCGCTGAACATGACAAACAACAATCTCGCAACCTGCCTTCAGATACTTACGAATGGCACGCAACAGAGAGGCAGTACGATGGGAACTAGGTTGAGACCCAGTTGTTAGTTAGCAAGCAACCATGGAGTCTAACTCCGATATTACTCAAGAGAGCTGCATTTCCCTTACAAGCATTAAGCCCTCATAGACAGCCCATAGTTCAGCTACAATGGCAGTAGTTATCCCAATTTTACGTACCGATTCAGCTTGTCAAATACTCAAATCATTACATACCAGAAACCAATCGCAGCTAGGCCCAGAGTTCCTTTTGCCGCCCCATTAGTGTTAACCTTATACCAACCAGCTGGAGGCAGAGTCCATGTTATCCATCGAATCTGCTTTGTCAACTGGATTTTCTGCTCCCCTCGATTCATTCCAGCATGAAAACCGTTAGCCATATGCATAATCGAGTAGATCATGTCTGATGGTCTAATAAAGTCTTCTTCAAACATTTCCTTATTTCTCCATTGCCATAGGAGCCAACATCCAACGCCAAATACCATTGCCCAAGGAATTATTTATACTGCACGTCATGCCATAGTTAAGTTTAAAACCGGCCACTCCTTAACTGGGGCTGAGAAGAATAGATGTTGATAGGCAGCCGGCACTAAGGACTGCCACATAATTTTCACATCCAAACAATCCCGCAAAACATGCAAAGTGGTCTCCTCTGCTGAAAAACATCTCGGACACACACCTGATTCGGATAGTCGTCTACTAGCTCTCACACTTAAAGTATGCAAACTATCATGAGCAGCAAGCCATAAGAATTGTGGAATTCGCTGAGGTCTAGGCCATTTCCAGATTATTTGTCATACCTTATGTTCATCATGATAATACCTCTCAGTTAGGAATTGGTAAGCTAATCTTACAGAGAATCGATCCGAGGCTTCCTCTAACCAAATTACTGCATCCTCCTGATCTGATGGAGATGGCGGCAAGCTCGCAGCAATGCACAGAGCCGTCTGGTGGTTGATAAGGTGACCGAATAAGTTCCATTGCCATTGCCCAGACGAGCTCACCATATCTGCAACAAATACATTACCGTCTGTCCCACTCCTTACTGTGTTAGGAGCATTCTGCACTTTCCCCAGGCCCGGTAGCCAACTATCCTCCCAAAACTTCACTCGGATTCCATTGCCACACGACCATGCCGTGCACTGTGAAACACGGTTCTACGTTATAGATAGTGATCGCCATATATGAGAGTCGGAGGGAACCCTCCCCAAAGCAAATCTTATGCCAATCATATTTTTATACTTTGCTCTCCATACCTTGGAGCATAAAGTGTCAGGTTCAATAAACATTTTCCAATCCCATTTGGCCAGTAGACTATCATTGAAATCTTCAAGCGTACAAAGCCCCAGACCTCCTCTGTCCAGCGGCATACACATACGTGACCAAGCAATAAGATGCAGTTTTCGTTCATTAACCGCATGCCCCCATACAAAAGAATTGCTCAGTTTTTCAATTTCCTCACATATATATTTCGAAAATTTCAAGACTTGTATTGAGAAGGTCGGGATGGATTGGATGATCGACCTGCTCAAAGTGATTCTACCTGCCATAGAAAGGGTAGAGGCGCCCCACCCTGACAGTTTAGCTTGTATACGGTCGAGGATTGGCTGAAATGGGCATGACATACTCTTCCATGAACCACGTGAACTCCCAAATATCGCCCTATAGAGTTGGCTGCCTTAAACTCAGATTCCCGTAGAATATCTACCCACAACTCCTCACCAACATTCCGCGAGAAGAAGACTTGGGATTTAGACGGATTGACCTTCTGTCCCGAAGCCACACCAAATACATTAAGAACCCCAAGAATGCGCTGCATCTGCTCTACCGAAGCCTTTGCAAATAGTAATAAATCGTCCACAAAGAAAAGATGGGAGATCTGTGGTCCCGATGTTCCAACCCTTATCGATGTCCAATTACTAACTTCCACCTCTGCAGATATAAGATGTGATAACCGTTCTACACAAAGGACAAATAGGTATGGTGACAGAGGACATCCCTGCCTGATTCATCTTCCCATGTCGAAGGATTCAGTTATAACGCCATTCCAAAGGAGTTGCATATGAGTCAATGAGACACAATCCAAAACTATTTCTTGCATTCTATTAGGTATACCAGCCTGTACTAGGGTATCATCAATAAAGTCCCATTATAGTCGGTCATAGGCCTTTTCAAGGTCGACTTTAATAGACATGAAACCCCGCCTACCCCTCGAACAACTCATAGTATGAACAAGCTCTTGGGTGATGACTATATTATCATGAATTTGTCTCCTCAGTATAAAGCTCGCCTGATGTGGCGACATTAGTTCAGGCATCCAACTACGCAATCTGTTAGCAATCAATCTAGTAACAATCTTGTATGTTACGTTACATAAACTAATAGGCCTGAAGTTGTGTAGAGTTTCCGGTTGCTCCACCTTCGGGATGAGTACAATCATAGTTTCATTAACGTCTCTTATGCTTTCTCTGCCCTCCCATATATTCTGTACAAACAAACTTAATCATAGTATTCCCAACAATCTCCCAATTTGCTTGATAGAAAACTGCTTGGAATCCATCCGGTCCCAATTTCTGAGAGCTCGAGTGGTAGGTTGTTGGCAACGTTAGTAACATCACGGCCAACACAAGATCGGTCGGCCCATCTTATCAAGATTTTTTCCGTACGGTCTTACAGAGTCCTGACTCCTGAAGAGTCTTATATGTCTACCCGTTGTTATCTTATGCGGGTGATGCAACTATAGGTGACCTATGGGTGATATAATTACAACCACTTATCTACCGTTCAAGAAGTCTTCCACACGTGCTTTGCGAGATGCGACTCTTAAACTGTCAGTCATACTGAAACTATTACGTGGTGCAATAAACAACTACAAACTGTTCACCAAACGTCGTCGTTGAAAATTGAAGGCTGTCATTTTGTTCTTATAGGCAGTGACCAACCAACGTTCTCAATAAACAAACTAGATTTTCAAGGAAAATCGCAAATTTCCTTTGGCTGAATAAAAACTGATTGATTCACAATCATGTCTACCTCGGCGGTTCTCCCCATCCTTCTTCTTCTCCTCCTATCACCGCTGTCGCCCAAGGCCATCTCCGGCGAGGTACAAACGGCTTACGAGATCCTCGCTGGTTACAATTTTCCGATCGGTATTCTTCCAAAGGGAGTGACAGGCTATGAACTTGACGAGAACACTGGAAAGTTCAACGCATATCTAAACGGTTCGTGTAGTTTCTCACTTGAAGGAAGTTATCAACTGAAGTACAAATCCACGATCAGCGGAGTTATAAGCGACAATAAGCTTAGGGAATTGAGTGGCGTGAGCGTAAAGATTCTGTTTCTGTGGTTGAATATTGTGGAGGTGGTTAGAGATGGAGATGAGCTTCAGTTCTCGGTAGGGATTGCATCCGCGAATTTTGCGATCGATAATTTTTTTGTGTGTCCTCAGTGCGGTTGTGGATTGAATTGCGATAACGGAAGCAAAGTGAGCAAACTTAGAACCAATCCTCTTGTTTCTTCTGTCTAGGGTTTATTATTCGTTGTTATGCTTCTTTCAAGCCTATTTCAACGGTACATGTGTTACGGAGTAAATTGTCGACCAAATATAGAAGTGGTGGTGATGAAATGTGTTGATTTGGGCTTGGGATGTGTCAAAACTGAGTTTTACTTTTCATTTGGAAATATTTAAACATTTTGTGCTGTTTTATTTTCGCTTCTGTGATAATCCTTGCCCTAGAACCAGAATTATAGCGTCTGTTCAATTGGAAATGACTTGTATGATATAGAAAATTCCAATTGGGAGGGACACGAGCTGAACTCAATAGAGTGGGATTACCCATTGTTGGTGGAGCATTCTATACATGTGGCTTGTCTATACAGGATGTTGTATTGGAACTGTGTATTACTTCTTCAAAGTTCTGAAAAGAATGCGCAGTGAGACGTTATATTGCCAGTGGAAGCAATCATGACAATCTTGGCTAATTTGAAGTTCTAACAATTTGATTGGTCGGAGACAGAGGAGGTTGTTACTTCCCTTTCCACTATATTTCTTTACCTGTTATTTTATTTGTAGTCAAGTCCAAGTTATTAGATGTCTTTGTAATATTTGATAGAATTACATGAAACCTATCAGGCAGTCAGAGACAACGGTAAACAACCTGCAGTGTTACTCCATGAGAATTCTCTGTGGTGCATCTAAATTAGTGGAAATAGGTCAGCTAACTTGTGAGTTTTAGTAGTTGCATCAGATGCGCCATTATTGAATACTCATCAAAATTACCACTTGCAGAGCTAAAACATGGCATCTATCTTCTATATCATTCTTTTCTTCCCCGAGTGACTAGTTCTTGATTGTCTAGTATTTTTCTTCAGTGCACTTGTCTGCTACATTTGTGTGGGTTTGTGCTGCTTTACGCGGTCACTTTTTATAGGTTAATGAGTTCTCCTATTTTGTCAGTGGTAGCGAAATGTAAGACCTTAACCTTTTATGATGCCATTACTAATTCATAGAGATAGATTATAGAACAATGTCAAAAAAGCTAGTGTGCTGTTGTTGGCCAATCTTCAGTCTACTTATTACTAAAGTGAGCCTCCTAAGGTGAGAAAGAACTGGATGACCAGGGAGGACATTGAGAACCTACAATGAGTCGTCAAAATGCCAGAGAAATTCAAATGTTATAACTTACTACCTCCGGCACGCTATGCATTTATGACCGGATTCCATCCTTTGAGACTTTATGTTGATGTCATGCTTGCTTTTGGTATGCCAGAAAAATAAATCTTGATTGAACCTGTTATGAGTCCCATATCGGGGAGGCATGGTTCTAGAATAGGCCTTATAAGGCCTAGTGCTCTCCCTCCCTTCAAGCTAACTTTTGGGGTGTGGTTCTCCCAAGGTGACTTATACTCGTAACAATTGGTGCTTTCATTGAGAGCTGGCCACCTGAAAGGGCTACCTACGGAAGGGAGCTGACCAGCGGAGGGGCTGACCGTGAACTAAAACGAGTAAAGCGTCGCTGAGTGAAGCACCGTGGAGTGAGAGCCGTCGGGACGCCGGCTTCCAAAGGGGGAAACAATGTTACGAGTCCCATATCGG
>JAOTAY010000004.1:7568273-7607651 GCA_025629805.1 Erythroxylum baracoense
GGGCTATTGTTCAAAGGAAACAGGTTGGTGTTACCTCAAACCTCCTCCCTAATTCCAGAATTTTTGCAAGAGTTTCATTCTACTCCCACAGGAGGGCATTCCGGGTTTACTAAAACCTACAAAAGGATAGCTGGATGTCTGTATTGGGCTGGAATGCGAAAGCAAATTTTGCAATTTGTGAAGGAGTGTGAAGTTTGCCAAAGACACAAGTATCAAACTCTTGCTCCAGCTGGGTTACTTCAACCTCTTCCAATTCCCAATTCAGTTTGGGAGGATATCTCGATGGATTTTATAACAGGGTTGCCAAGAAGCCAAGGGTTCGAAGTCATTATGGTAGTTGTGGACAGACTATCTAAGTATGCACATTTTATCCCTCTCAAGCATCCTTTTACCGCCAAGACTTTGGCTGATTGTTTTGTTAAGGAGGTGGTTAAACTCCATGGCATCCCAAAGTCAATTGTAAGTGACCGGGATCCAATTTTTTTTAGTAACTTTTGGAGGGAAATTTGGAGGATGCAAGGAACGGCGCTTCGAATGAGCACTTCTTATCATCCGGAAACGGATGGGCAAACCGAGGTGGTTAATCGGTGTCTTGAGACTTATCTTCGGTGTTTTGTATCTGAACAACCAAAGCTGTGGCATAATTGGCTCTCTTGGGCCGAATTTTGGTATAACACCTCTTTCCCCTCTGCAACCGCCACAACTCCTTTCGAGGTGGTGTATGGTGGACCTCCTCCTAAGGTTCCTCATTTCCTCATTGGGGAGTCCCTCATTGACGCTGTAAATGGTATATTGATTGACAGGGATGAAGCTTTGAGACAGCTCAAATTTCTGAATTAGTTTCTTCAGATGGGTGGGGAGAGTTGGAGACAGTAATATCAAATGTAGACATATTGGGCACAAGAAAAAAAATCAGAAGAATAAAATTCCAAGAAAAATGCAGCAATGAAGGCTGCTCAAAGAGGAATTCCCAAGAAAAAAAAAACCCTAAGGTTTTGATAC
This sequence comes from Erythroxylum baracoense, assembly GCA_025629805.1. NCBI lineage: Eukaryota > Viridiplantae > Streptophyta > Magnoliopsida > Malpighiales > Erythroxylaceae > Erythroxylum > Erythroxylum baracoense. The sequence continues at coordinate 7,569,276 of JAOTAY010000004.1, forward strand.
CATGACAAGAAATAGAAGAGAAAATGATTTGTCTTCTTATAATTGATTTGGAATTACATGTTTATATACATCTTAGTGTAGGAAAAAGAATAGGAAACAATCTCTTAGAAAATGAATCAATCTCTTAGGATTCCACATATTCCTAAGAAAAGGGAAATAGTTTCCTAGGATTCCACTCTCCTAAGAAAGGAAAATAGTCTCTTAGGATCCCACAATATTAGGATATCAAGAACTTGACTTTCCTAAAATGTTATATAGCTGATATACAACTTAACATTGCTCTCTATGCATTTTATTCAACTCACATTTTTTCCATAGTTACAGTTAATTCATTTAGTCAACTCTGTCTTTATAAAACTGCATTACTATATTGCATCATTTCTATATTAGGGTGGGAGCTGCCCTTCACAACCTTGGACAATTCTATCATATGCAGCGGAAATTGGAAGAATCTCGAAGATGTTATGAGGTGATATATCATTTTGTTACGTTTCCTTTTGCTTTAATTTGATTATTTCATTGAAACATGTATCTTTTGTTGAATTCATTCTCTTGAGGCATAAAATTTGTTTTCAAGACTTGATTCAAGTCAATCTTTGAATGGAATCAGGGGATGAGATTCCTCCTCCATGTTTTGAGTTATCAAATTGGAAAGGTTGACAAACAAGTCATCTTTTGGAGGTTTTTGTACTTTGCTAGTTTTTGGGTTCCAATTGGACCCAAAACTTTATAATCGCATCGATAAGAATTTAACCTGTAAATAAGGTCATTAATTTTGTTAGTATAAAATTTAAGATTGTTTTGATAAAATGTAAGATTGTTTTGTCATCTTAAAATACATTAAGAGCTATGCTGTGGAAGTGCATTTTGCAATTTCTATAGGTGTTGGACACAATTATTGTTACTATTTTTCTTTTTTTATGAGACCATAGTATCTTGAATGTTTTCTAAAGTATCCATATCTGCAAAGTGTCGTGTATTCTTCTTATTTTATAACTCTAATCAAGTGAAAAATTAAAGAAGGAAGAATTTTATATATATTAGGAATGCATATATATGTATTTGTGTTAGCCTAAAGATTATGAAATGGAATCATAGTGTGGAAAGAGAGAGGACTTTTTCATCTGGTTAAGTACACAAGATATAAGGTGGAAGTTTGGTTCAAGATTTTTGTCATGGATGATGTGACATTTTGGCTCCTTGTTACTACTGGATCATTTAAAGATGCTAATAAAAAGATGCAACGAGTGTTGGAAGATGATTGAAGAACAATGCATAGTAATAGTCACTTCATTATTAACAATTTGAAGTGCAAATGACTGAAAAAATGTGAAGAAATGAACCATTGATTAGTTAGAATTAATGAGAAATAGAAGATGAATGAAGTTTTCTCATAACAACCTATTAAAGATTCTTGATAGAATGCTGGTCCCAATGTTTCATTCATATGATGCTTAATTCACTGGCCTTGCTATCAATTAAAACCATTAAATTGACGAAAAGGAGAGCCACTGGCTATTCTTGATTCTGTTTTATCATGAATCCGGATCCTTGTTGATGTTATAAGACGGCTGCAACATGATACTTCATAGGCTTTTGTCTATCTATGAATTTTCAAAATGTATTGTCAGTCACTGAGGAGCATGTTTAAGGCTTTTCCTACTTATGGGCAAAACTTTAAGATTGTAGAAAAGTTGGGAATAATAGATTCTTTAAATTCAAGGCATAGTAATAATAGGGCAATACATGTTATACTAATATTTGACAATATGTATATCCAGTATATGTTCACAAGATACACCTGCATAAAGAATATTTATGATTGTATTCATGAATAATTAAATAAGAAGACACAGTATTTATGATCTTCATTAAGAGTTTAATAGATTTGGTAGCTTTCAAGCAGCTTCAATCAATTAATTCTTTCTCAACTTGACTTTGTTTATACACATTCTTTCCAATTAGTTTTTAACTAATATATTATTTTTTGTCCTTTTTCTTTGAATTTTTTGGGCAGCGTGCTTTAAAGGTACAGCCATGTACGACCTTCTTAACTAAAAGCAGTCAATTTCTTAGTGCTAATATGATCTAGTAATCGAGTAGATTAAGGGGCGTGTTCTAGGATATTTGCATCCAGATTATGCTGAGACCATGTATCGACTTGGAACGGTAAACTCTTTCTTTTATGTTTTCAAACCGCAGTATGCCAATTTTTAATCCTTGTCTCACTATCATATACTTGGTACCTTTCCCTATGTAAGGGAGCAAAGATAGCTATTCTTATTTATCTTATTGAAAAACCTTGGGAAATGCTTCGTGTGATAGTTTATATGCTGATGTTTGTGCATCCTCACTCTCTATATAAATATAGTTTATATGCTAATGTTTGTGCATACTCACTCTCTATATAAATAAAGCATTATTTTTGTGCATACTCACTCTCTATATAAATAAAGCATTATGATTCATCTATTTAGGTGATTTTTGGATTTTTAGTGTATTTTATTTGGTAGACGAAATATAACAAATGATTTCAATTTCAGCTTTCTTAAACCGAATTTCTTTCTAGTTTGCTTTAACTAACTAAAATTGAATTTGGATTTGGATTCTTGATTTTTATTATAGTCCATAAAGGTGTGCCTTTTTGTTCATGTATGCGTTGATATTGAAACTTGTGTGACCTATCATTTCATTTCCCCAATTTTCAATTCATGATCTTGATTTGTTGGATAGCATTGAAATCTCACTGGATAAAATTTGTAGTTTGAGCTTTGCTTAACCATTTCCTTTTAGCCATGTTGGCTTGCGATCTTGTTGAGCCAAAGCTTTGGATTTGATTACAAATTTAATACTTGGAAATTGGATATCTCCCTTAAATGTGATACTTTATTTATCTGGAATTTCTTATATTTGAGTTTTCTTATTTTCTTATGGCTAATTTAGAAATCTAACACCATATTTGTCACTCTTTTGGGAGATTTTCCTGGACCACTATGAAGATGTCGTCTAGTGATGTTTCCACATTGCCCTTTGAGTTCTCCTCCCAAACCTTAAATTTCTATTTTCTTTCTCCTTTCGGGTGCCTTCTTTTCTTTTTCTTTTATTATTCATCTTTTTTATTTGTATATTGTGTATTGTTACCTTTATGGTATCAAAATGGTACAATATTGAGTTTTTTCATATCTTTTGCGAAAGGTGTATCCTTTTAGCATTTGAAGCTGTTTTACATGACATTAATTGTTCATAAGGTAATGCTAGTAAACTTTCAAAGTTGGCTTAAGTTTTGAGTTAACGGCTTGTTAAAATTATACTGCTAGTGTGCAGTGATGGGGCACCCTCATTTTGAGCTCTTTTAGTAAAAGCTCCTCAATTTGATTTTCCTTAGATATGCGGAGGCTATTGTCTTAGTCTTGTCTTTGTCTTCATTGTACAGAGAAGAATTTTAGGTTATAGGAATTTGAGAAATTTGGAAAATTGTTTATTTGGAATGGAAATAAAATCATGACTACTAATTACTAAATAATGCTGGATTTTAGTTTTATGTATTCCTAGAAGAGAGCCTGGTTGAAGTGTATCTTGGTTATTTGTTCTGTGCCCGAGAAAAGGACCTCGTTACTGGAAGATTAATAGTGAAGTCCACCTTTTCTTTGAAGAACCTATCTTGGTAGAGAAAAGAGAACAATGCTACTAAAAGAACTACTGCTATTATGAACTAAATTAAGTTGAATATTGCTTGCTTCTTATTGCATAATACCTACCTATATATAGGCAAAAGGAAGACAATGTTTGAACTCAAAAGGAAAACAAATTCCTAACTAAATAAGGACTCCTAATTAGGTAGTAATACTAACAAATCAAAACAGAATATTATGTAAGATAATTCCTACCTAAATAGGACTCTAATTAGATACTAATACTAACAAACTTAAACTCCTAATTAGGTAGTAATACTAACAAACTTAAAACAGATTGTTATGCAAAATTAGTTATTTCCTAAGCAAGCAATTAAATAAAAAACTTCCTAATTAAGAACTTTTCAGCGGCCACATTTTATTGCTCCTACAATGGCAACTTCTTCCAACAAAAGCATCCACATCATTTCTCCCCTCTTCGACATCGAGCTTGCCCTCAAGCTCGAACTCAGGATATGCCAGTGATCGTATGCAAAGAAATTTTTGGGTCATTAACCTCCTCCTTGGTCTCTTATTTTGTTTCTACCACCTCAATTCAACAAAGTTTCTTACAATTATGCTCTGCTGAATAAGGTTCATCACAATTGTAGCATAACCCTTTCTCACGTCTTTCTTCCATCCCAACCTGGGTTAGCCTTCTCATCATAGGAGTAGACACGCTCCCTACAGTATATACTCCTACTTTGTTGTTGTTGCTCCCCTTATTGACTAAATTTTTTGCTATAGTAACTAGGTCGTAAGTTGGCTGGAAGGAACTCCAAGTTGTAGAAGGTTTCCTACCCCCAACCCCTTGTGATAGCTGCCACTTTCTTTCAAATGCCCCTGCTGCATTCATAGCGGCTCCCAAATTAATTGGATACTGCATCTCCACTTCAATCCTCAATTCTTTGATCAATCCCGCTGCAAATAAATTTACCTGTAAGTCCCTTGCAAGCCCGTTGGTGCGAGCAAGCAAAAATTGAAATTGGCGTTGATACTCCTCTACTTTGCCTGTCTATTTCAAGTTTGCTAATTTGCCTACAGGGTTATCACTTAAATGCGGGCCGAACAACATGTTACAATGTCCCTTGAATGTCCGCCGACTCATCTCTGGCTCTTCCAGCTCCAATTGATAATAACATAATTGCACCTCGTCAATCAAGTGGAACGCTGCCAATATTATCTTCTCCTCGTTTGTCGTTCGTTGGTTTAGAAAGAATTGTTCACACTTGTGAATCCAAACCAATGGGTCTTTGGAACCATTGAAGGTTGGGAACTCCGTCTTGGAGTATTTAGGCATCATGCTAGACCTCGTATTACCTTCCGATTTATCACCTTCTGGAGAAGATGGGGGGCCTGTGACTGCGTCCTGACATCTTGCAACCTCTTTCTTGTGTGATCATATTGAGTGCGCGACTGATCTCTGCAAATTTTGCCTCCATCCTTCGTTGTCCCTCGTCCAGTGCCCGTAAACGTTGATCCATTGTTGCCTCGTCCATAACGACGTGCTTTGATACCAAATTGTTATGTGTTTGAGAAAAGGACCTCGTCACTGGACAATTATCAGTGAAGTCCACCTCTTTTCCCTTTTTGGTATTTCGTTCTTTCTTTGAAGAACCTATCTTGGTAGAGAAAAGAGAACAAAGCTACTAAAAAAACTACTGCTATTATGAACTAAATTAACATGAATATTGCTTGTTTCTTGCCTATATATAGGCAAAAGAAAGACAATGTTTGAACTCAAAAGGAAAAACATATTTCTACCTAAATAAGGACTCGTAATTAGGTTGTAATACTAACAAATCAAAGCAGAATATTATGTAAGATAATTCCTACCTAAATTAGGACTCTAATTGGGTACTAATACTAACAAACTTAAACTCCTAATTCGGTAATAATACTAACAAACTTAAAACATAATATTATGTAAAGTTAGTTGTTTCCTAAGCAAGCAATTAAATAAAAAACAAACTTATTTAAGAATTTTCAGCTGCCACTTTTTATTGCTCCTACAATGGTAACTTCTTCCAGCAAAAGCATCCACATCATTATTGTATATGCTAGATGTGCCTACTTAAAAAGGTTCTGAAGTTTTCTCTTTGACATATGTTCTGATTTATGCTTGATGTCCCTATTTAAAGGAGAGTCCTAAATTTTTCTTCTTTGATACATCTTTTGATTTATTGTTTCTTGTTTTTATTTAATATAATTTTGTGTCACTTTGTTATGCGGTTAATTATTGGGTAAGTATGGTTTCTTGTTGTTTATTTAATATAATTGTTTATCACTTTCTTACTGGGTTAATTATTGAGTAAATATGAGTGCAGGTGTTGTATCTTCAAGGAAAAGAAAAAGATGCTGAAGTTCTTATTCAGGACTCTATTAATATACTAGAGGTAGATGACATATGTTATGCATTATACTAGTGTTAATCTTTTGTTATTTCTATTGTTGTATATTTATTTGTTTTCACTTATTATCCTTTTGATTATGTAGGAAGGTGGGTTAGGAGACTCCATCACATGCCTAAGAAGATTACAACACTTGGCACAGGTTGTAAATTGTATTAGATTTGCACAATAATGTTATATTCTTAATGTGTAATTATGCATAGAGAAAATAAAAGTATATTAGGTCTTACTATTTTATTATAAATGCTTGTTTGCGCTCCATCTTTCTTTTTGTTTTTGGTTTATATATTTAAAACTCTAAAGAGTGCGTATTTAGTTATATATTTCTTAACTTCATGCTATCATTTACTTTTATTGTCTTTTCTTTAGATGTATTTGAAGTCCAATCATCCAATAGAAGCTGAGCGTGTGGACAGAAAGATCCTTCATCTTTTAGAATTATCAAAGGTTTATTTTAGTTTCTCTATTTCTTTGATTGTGTGAATGTTATAAGTGCATAGGTTAACAACATGTATAAGATGAGTACAAAATTATCTTTAGATAATTATTTGAGTTTCTCTGTTCATTTTAATAGAAAAAATTACTCAGCTTGGGTATTCCATTTCAAGTTATTTGTCAAAGAGAAGGATTTTGTTGATATTCTAGAACTTACATGTAGGAAAGAATGCTATTTGGATTAAATGGGTGTTCGTAATCAAAGTCAATTATGATAGATTACTGGCTCAACTTAAAGCAAGACTTGTGTAAAAGACTATGCTTAGACTTATGGTGTGGATTATTCTGACACTTTCTCTCCTATCACAATTACGATAGATTATCAACTTAAAGCAAGACTTGTGGTAAAAGACCATGCTTAGACTTATGGTGTGGATTATTCTGACACTTTCTCTCCTATCACTAAATTAACCTTATTCATTTATTCATGTCTATGCTAGCTACTCATGATTGGCCCTTACATCAATTAGGCATAAAAAACAAATTCTTATATGGTAACCTTCAGGATGAAATATATATGGAGAAACCACTTGAGTTTGTTGCTCAGGGGTAGTATAAGAAAGTTTGCCATCTTCGAAAAGTCCCTATATGGTTTAATATAGGGTTCCCATAGTTTGAAAATTTTAGTCAAGTAGTAGAAACATTTAAAATGAATGCGAATAAGTCTGGCCACTCAATTTTCTATAAATATTTTGCATTTGGCATTATTCTCCTTATTGTGTATGTGGATGATATTGGCACTATTGGAAGTGATATGTGAACATTTCACCTCTGAAGTCCTTTCTTCACAATCAATTTCACACAAAAGATTTAGAATTTTTGAAATATCTTCTAGAAAAAGAGGTGACAGCAAGAAAGGCATTTTCTTGTATAAGAGAAAATACATTCTTGACATATTAACTGAGATCAGAAAATTGAGGTCTAATCCATGCAGTGCTCCAGTACTTCCTAATTTGCAACTCACCAAAGATGGGGACTTATATAAAGATCATGAGAAAATTAAGAGAGTGTTTAGGCAACTGAACAATAACTCGTTTTGATATTGTATATTCTATCAGTATTATAAATCAATTCATGTCTTTCAAATCGTCCATCATTAAGCTGCTTTAGAACATATCCTATATTACTTAAAAGGGAGTTTTTGGTCGAGAGATATCGTATGAAAATCATGGACATATTCATATTGAGTGTCTCTCAGATGTAGATTGGGTAAGTTCCTGGATTGATTAGAAATCCACTGTTGCTGTTGTCTTTACTGGAGGAACTTGGTTTTATGGAAAAGCAAAAAATGAAATGTTGTGTCTAGGTCAGTACAAAATCTGAATGTAGAGTTATGACATAACCGATATATGTGATAATGTAGATATATAAGCTCTTAATAGAGATTGGTCTTAAATCCTCAATATTAGCAAATTTGTGGTGTGATAACCAAGCTACTCTGTATATTGCTTCTAGCGTGTTTCATGAACGAACTAAGCTTATGAGGTTGGTTGTCATTTTGTTCGTGAAAAAGTGCAGCAAAACTTGATCTTTATAGGATATGTGAAAATTGGAGAATAACTTGGAAGTATTTTCACATAGATTGTAAATGTAGTTCTGCTATGTTTGTAACAAGCTAACTATGATTAATATCTATGCTCCAGCTTGCGGGAGTGTTACAAATTGTATAACTTCATTATAGAGGTTGTTATAGATTGTTTAGCTTGATTATAAGGATCCCATTTACTTGCCTAATCAGGAGATGAACAATTTGTATATATTTGTACTTTTACCTATGTACAAAATTATTAGTTGAGACAATATTTCCTCTCTTTGTTTCATATTAGTAGTAACATATTTTATCATTACACTTGATCCAGCAAATTTGATCATTGATTGTGAATATTATTTTCACCTCCTCTTTTTTCACATATGCTGCCTCTTTCATTCCTTTTGATGCATAGCTCTGTGCTATGATAGGGCTGGAAATCTTTAGAGACTGTAGCTGCAGCTGAAAGGTTGGCCTTGACCCTTCAAGCAACTAGGAATATAAAGGAAGCAAGTGAACTTCTTGAAAGGTGAATCATACTGGATAAATCTCTAATCAAAACATGTCATCCTCAAAATGTGGTGAAATTACATTTTCATAACATTAGAAAATATATCATCTATTATTAGTCTTCACCCAATGCCCCAAACTTTTGAATTTGATGATTTTTTGACAGGTTTTTAGAGCATATATGACTAAGAGGTCTCAAATTTTATGCTTCCCTTGTTTTTGTTGGATTTGTGATTTATTGAAATTTGCCACATTTCATGATAGTAGACATGTTAGAATAAGATATGATCAATTTGTTAGCATCATCAATAATTTAAAATTTTAAGTTGAATGGTCTCTTTAACTTTTTTAAGTGCAGGTGTTTGGATGTTCGGAAAACACTGCTTCCCGAAGACCACATCCAGGTTTGTATTTAGAGAATTCTTATTGTAAAAATGGAAGGAGGGAAGCAGGGAGAAATAAGTTAAAATGTGGTTTCATCTTGTTTACTGGAGTGTCATTAATAGGTTTAAGTTTAAAATTGTCTTGCTTATGTTTATATTCCATCTGATCTCTTTCTCTTTGGCAGATTGGTGCCAACATGCTTCAACTTGCTAGGGTGGCAATGCTGATATCAAATACGCTAAGAAAGGTCAATGCCTCTGAAGCAATAGCTGAGCTTGATAAGGCAAGAGAACTTCTGTGCATTTCTGCAAGGTTTGTTTTCTTTTCTTTTTTTTCGAAAAGTTTATGCTAATGCATGTGCAAAATAAAATTTTTAATCTAGTCCTGTATTAACAAAAATGCTTAGCTATTGTATATACAATTTAATCCAATTAAAGGGGCTACCAGAGCCATCTCTTTCTATTGTTGTTGCCATATTACTACTCTAGACATCATTAAGATAAAAGAAAAATAAATAACAAAGGAATAGCCTTTAGACCAATAAGCAATCGGGAGATTGGTTTTTGCTGAAAAAATTGGACCGATGTATGGTAAATGACAAGTGGATGGAGACCTACCCTATAAGTAGCGCTTTGCTTGATGATCCAATTGTATTGGATCACAGTCCAATAGTAGTGAAGCTGCAAACAAGCGATAGGAGGAGGAATACCCCATTTAGGATCTTCAATCACTTGATGGACAATCTTGACTTTAGAAACATACTCATCGAGGAGATGCAGGGGGCCATACCTCGATCAAAAGGATATCAAATCACCATGAGACTCAAAGCTTTGCAGAATCGACTAAAATTCCTCAGCAGGAAAACAGTCCACGATACTTGAAAGCTCTAACTGAAGCTCTAGAAGAGCTAAAGCAATGTCAGAAGAGAATATTGGTTAGACCAGAAGATTTGCAACTAAGAACACAGAAAGCTGCATTGGTGGGAAAATATAATCTACTGCTAAATAGTACCAATACTCTAGGCAGAAATCTTAGATGCTCTGGATGAAGGAGGGTGAGAGATGTATTAAGTATTTTAGGAGCTCAATTTTAGCTATGAGGAATAAGAATTCTATCTAATTGCTGGAAGATGACATGGGCAGATCCATGAGGACATTGAAAGTAAGAAGAGGGTTGCCTAAGAGTACTTTACTCGGCAATTTAAGACTATAATCCCAGTAAGAAATATACTCGCAAAGGTTCTAGTAGGGCTTAAACAATTTGATGAAGACGATAAGGTGGTGTTGGTAAGAGAAATAACAAGGGAAGAAATCAAGAATGCTATTTTTTCAATGAACCCCGACAAAGCCCCAAGACTAGATGGTTATAATGGGAGATTCTTTCAAAAACACTAGGATATTGTAGGGGAAGAAGTGGTAGTAGCAGTGGATGAGTTCTATAAGAGAGGAACAATCCTCAAGGAATGAAACAAAATGTTTATTTGCCTTATTCCCAAACAGAGTAATGCAAGGAAGATGGAACAATTTAGGCCTATAGCTTGCTGTAATTTTCTTTATAAAACCATCACGAAGATCTTAGCTAATAGGCTGAGAGCGAGCCTGGAGAAGATAATTACCCAGAACATAATGCTTTTATCAAGGGGGATCAGTGGGGACAAATATTCTACTATGCCAGGAACTATTAAAGGGCTATCACTCTAAGTGGAGAATGAAGAATTGCAGCATAAAGATGGACCTTGCGAAGGCCTATGACTCAATGAACTGGAGCCTTTTTTTTTTACTATATTGAAGGCAGTCGGTTATCCTCCTCTGTTTAGAAAATAGGTTGAAGAATGTGTAACTAATGTTTTATGGCAATCTTGGTGGATGGGAAACCAACATACTTGATTAAAGCCAGGAGGGGCTTGAGGCAAGGGGACCCATTATCCCCTTATTTGTTTGTCCTATGCATGGAGGTTTTGTCAACTCTTCTTGTGAATACCATATGATGGCATCTAGAATTCTAGTTCCATGGCAGATGTAAAGGTTTGAAGCTCACACACCTAGCTTTTGCAAATGACCTCATTGTTTTGCAAGGTTGAGAAAAACTCGATTAATATAACCATGAAAGTAATGAAGGAATTTCAGGTTTAAGATGCAACCCTCTGAAGAGTTGTTTCTATTTATCTTGCAACTCAAGTAGAGAGGTAGCATCTACAACTATCGTGATGGGATTAATACAAGGGCAACTACCCTTCAAATACCTGGGGGTACCAATCTCTCGAAGAAGAATCAATGCTAGGGATTGTAAACCTCTGTTGGACTTAATTCATGGCAGAATCAATCAATGAAGCAATCAGTTCCTTAGCTATTGAGGCAGGCTACAGCTAATTCAGACAATACTGAGCAATCTTACCACATATTGACCATTTATCCATTCCCAAAATTATCCTTAAGGAAATCGACAGGAGGCTTGGGGATTTCTTGTGCAGCCGCTCAAATCAAGGCACTAGCAAAGCGAAGATCAGTTGGGACAAAATTTGTAGACCTAAGCAACAGGAGGATTGGGCATCCATTCTATAAGGATGAATCATAGGGTGAGTAGGGGGCGGAATTTGTGGTGGTTATGTTATAAAAAGGAGGATTTACGGGTGAAATGGATACGCAATGTATTCATTAAGCACAAGAGTATCTGGATCCTACAGTCAAGGCAGGATATGTCAAGCACTCTTAAAGAAATTCTAGAAACCATACATTGGATGCAGAGTCAGGTGTTCCATAGGATTGGGAATAGCAAAAGCACGTCTTTTTGGTATGATAATTGGCACTATAAAGGTCCTCTATATAGGGTGGAGGTACAGGGCTTGAAATTGGTGGTGAATCCAACTACCAAAGTAAGTATGCTTATTCAAAATAATCTGTGGATATGGCCCTTCCACAATAGTACGAGTGCCAGTTTCATCATGGAAGAGTTGCCTCGATGTCAAGAAGGAGAGGAAGATGAAATTCAATGGCTAGCACATAACTCAAAAAAGTTCAACACAAAAGCCTGTAAAACATTGTTACAGGCTACACAGAGCACAAGGCAGGAGTGGGCAGCCTTGGTATAGGATAGTGATCTTAGTCTAGCTCATTCATCCATCTTATGGATGGGAATCAATGGAGGGTTGCTTACAAGGGATAAGGTCAAGTTCTCCATTAGCAATTCGAGCTGTGAGTTATGTAATGTGGAACTGGAAAGTTTAGAACACCTCATGATTAGATACAGGTATACCAGACAAGTCTGGGATCGGTTTCAAAACATACACAACGTAGCCTGACCAACAAATTCTTGGAGTGAAACTATTGCTTGGCTGGGGAAAATTAGAGTGCATAATGTGGCTGATCTCAAAGCTATCAGGTTAAGTTAGGCAGCCTTGGTGCACTACATATGGAAAGAGCACAATTGCAGATTATTCAAACAAGAAAGTAGAAGTAGTGAGATGGTTTTTCAGGCCATCTTCCTACATTGCAGATTGACCATTTTAGCCAGAGGAATAGCTGCAAATCTGACAAGTAACATGAAGAGCAGATGGGGATTGGAGTAATACTGGACTATGTAGACGATTACTAGGAACCATAAATTTCTATAATTTAGATTCTATGGATTATATTAGTTTTATCCTCTAGATTGTATATATTTTCTCATAATGAAATCTATTAATTAAAAAAAAAACGTCTGACTTATTTAAATAATTAACTGCTTTATTACATGTGGATGGCTACTGAAGATGAAAAACAAATATGCATCACAAATATGCATCTGGATGGCTTATCCACTATATGTCACTGGCATTGTAGTGGATATGGCCATGTAACCATGTACCCATTTGATGAATAATTGAACCTGGAGATGTTGATATTTGTTTCCAACTACCAATCTTTGTTGTGCAGGAATTTTCTCCTTGTAGTTCCTTAGTTTAGTTAAGGATTGTTGACTTACGGTTTTGTAGATTATCCTTAACACTTGTGAAACTCTAAGTCAAGTCTAACAGATAAACTATAGAACTTTCACCAAGATAATGGTATTTAGGAATTTAATTAAATCTAGAATATTATAGAAACTTGCAAGTCATTACTAGTTACTATTATCGTTAACCTTTTTATCTTAACCTTTTGTCAACTTATGGTTTATCAGTTGTTTACTATAGCAAGACAAGTTCATATTTGTTTTTCATTTGTACTTTTTACTATTATGATCCTTCTTAGTTCCAGGGTTTGTTGGTTATCATGTACTGGTGTACTCCTATTTCAAGGTATAGGGGATAAGTAGAAAAGGACTACTTAATTCACCCATAAATATATGCACATGCACTTTAGCATCAAAGTAATTGATCATTGAGTATTGAGAAATGAAAATTTGGTAGCTAGCAAAATTGATGCATGCCCTTTAGCATCAAAGTAATTAATCATTGAGTATTGAGAAATGAAAATTTGATAGTTAGCAAGATTTATTTAATGAAGATTTTGATAATGAGTTATTATAGTTTTTGATAATAATATTGTCAGTATTCTTGTATAAGAAGATTCTATTTTAATTATTGAAAGAATTATGTATTGCTAAAATACTAGGGCTGATACTTCATAATAGATATCCTTCAAAGGAATATATTAAGTAATACCTGTTAACTTTGGTAGAAGTTTCTTTTAACTTTTTCCATAGATAACAATATGAGTTGTCAAATTAAAAATGGAGTTAAGATAAAAAAAGGGTTAATTACTAAAAAATTCTAAAGTTTACACAATTTTGGAATTATAGTCTGAACTTTAAAAAATGGTAATTAAATACTTGAACTTTTAATTTTTCTCAAATATAGTCCGACATTAGTGTCTCTATTAACGGGGCTGATGTGGCTATGTTATAGTAAATGTAGGATGCCATGTATTATGCTAAATTCACGTTAAATTTTAATAAAATTAAATTGAACAACAAAAACCACAAACCTACTTCCCCCCTACCTAAAACCCCAAGTCAATTGATTTTGATGGTGATTAAAGCTCCTCTTCTTCTCCACTCACTAACCCTAAACACAGTCCCATTTTTCTTTCGTTTGAATATTCTCCATTTTCTTCTCTTACTAACTAACTTCTCTCTCTTTAAAAAGTTCTCACACCATGATGGCTACCAAATGTTAGCCACATACTTTCCCCATGGTTGTCAACGAACACCTCTATAGTGCTTCTCTTGCTTCGTAATCTCGATTATGTTGTTAACTATTGTGACGTTGGGGGAGGTATGGTTATGTTTATCATGGTGGGTTTTTGCTGGCTTAAAGTCCAATCCTTTGAGGGCTTTGATTGCTTAGAATCAGAGGTGTACAATTCAAGGTTGTTGATGAACGTGAAATTGTCCATGGAAGCGATGTCTCTTAACAGGTGCTGTTTGATAATTTTCAAGGTTGAAGATTCATCCAGAGAACCCATTTCAAACTTAATTAGCTAGTGATAGTGTGGAAATTGAGTTCAAAGAGAGAAGAAGAAGAAGAGAAAGATGAGGTTTTGTTGCTGTTGAGTGGAAATTGGAGAGTAAGAGGGTATATAAAGGGAAGAACAACAAGGAAGCCATTGAAGAGGGAGGAGGTTTCTTAGGAGGTTCCATAGGTGGTGTGAGGAAGCATCATTTGGTGAGGTTAGTAATATATCGATGGAGGGTATTCAATATGAGAGACTTATGCTAAAAGTAGCAACCTATTGTCACTATTAAATTCAAGAGCACCATCTTTCTGTCTAGAGCATCTGTTATCAGAATGAAGGGTTTCTGTAGAAGGGGCACTGTTAATTATTTGTCAAATTGCCAGAGTTGTTTTTGACAGGAGGTGATGAGGTGTATTGGAGAAAACAAAATAAGAAACATATACTTTTATCAGCAAAGAGAACAACGAAAGACAAAAATAACATAGGCTATTCTCACCTTGATTTGTAAGGTTCATATATGTTTTTGTATAGAGATTGGTTTTCGGTTTGGATGATTTTTTTTTCTTGTTTGTTTACTCCGTTCCCTCGTATGCCTAATCCCATCAAAGTGAATTACTAACAATTAATTTAATTTGATTGTAATCTGACGTGGAATTTGATTTACACCTAGCAGCCACTTCAGCTCCGTTAATGGAAACACAAACATCAGGCTATATTTGAGAAAAATTGAAAGCTTAGGTATTTAATTGGCACTTTTTAAAGTTTGGGTTATAATTGCAAAATTAAGTTTTGAGATTTTTTTTGGTAATTAACCCTAAAAAATATGTTTGATTTATTTTTAACAGTTGAAATTTGGAAAAAAAAACTATAATAGGACTGAATTAGAAAAATGTGAAGTAGGATGAAATATTGGTTATCTTCTGGAAGAAAATATCCATATAGTATTTGTCGGCTAAACTGCTAAAGAAAATATCCGTACTTGTCTTTTTTGATGGGTTTAATTTGCACTGTCCTCCATTTGAATCTTACATTCATACACAGTTATGTTTGTTAGGATAGCACGGCAGGTGTTAAATAAGCTGAGAAAACAGTTAAGCAACAAGAAAAAGAATGGAGCACTTGAAGAGTCCACAAGAGAAGGGCGAACAGCATCAATAATACTGGTGAGTTCCTTTGGTGCATGTTGTTGGATTAAGAAACGTTTCTTCTTTTATAAAAGAATACATTGTTTGCTAAAATCCTCCATAAAATAGTCATTGTTGAATTATTGTCCTATATCTTAGTTTACAAAACCATTACAGCACTTTTACATCTTGTCTTAAAAATATTGTACTTTTTTTTTTAACAAAAGTAAACAAAAAATATATGTGATAATCAAACTTTCCGGCTTCAAAAATGATTGCTAGTGAAGTGTACATATCTCAGATATATGTAGTTGAATTTGTTAAATTGGAACTAGAATCATTTGCATTGAAGTGTCATCTGTGTGTGATTGAGTCCTCAAGGTAATTGCTACCATCAAAGAGTGCCCTTGAAACCATGTTAACATTAGATGTTAACTTGTATTAAATCTGGGAATAAAAGATTACTTGTTGCGATATTTTCTCATGTAATTTTTAAAGCATGGGAATGATAGAAACCTTACTTTGACTCACAGCTGCAATCACTTGGTACTCTTGGACTTCTGGAGGTTTCTCGGAAAGAATTACGAGCGTCAATGGTTAGTATAAAAATAAGATTAATTTATTGTCATTATTACAAGTCCAGCTAATTGCATGGAATTTTGATGAGTGGATATGAGTGTTCATCGAAAGAGAAGTTTTTTTCTCTTTTGAGCCACATATTTTTCACCTGGCTCACAAACTTGCCTTACTGTTATGAATTATCATCATCACTTTGAATTGATTAGTGGACTTCATGTACACTTTTCAAGTTTCAAAATCACTTTTTTCTATAAATACATAAATTGAACTGATTTCAGCTAATTATGATTCAACATTTTTGGGTTTTAAGAATTCCTGTTGGTTTGTATGTTGACTGTTAATGTGCTTGAGTTGATGAGCAGGGAGACCAATCATCCACTGGTGGAGCAGCAAGTGCCTTTTCTGAATGCGTTTATGCTTACAAAGAGGTACATTTCATATGAATATTATTCTGTTGGTAAGGTTTTTTGCCAATGGATGATAGATCCAACCTGTGGTTGTGAGAATCTAAACTCTTCCTTTGTTTCTAATGTCCCTCTCCCTTTTAGTGGTTGCTGCATCCATGTTCAAAAGGGCTTTATTACTTGTTCAAGGAAAAAGGGCCTTTAGGAATGCTAGTTTCTTAAGGGGAACTCTGTCAAATGATACAAGTAATTTCATGTATCTGTAATCTGCCATGGTGGGGTGTGGAGGAGATTTTTATCCTTTTTTCTTTCAGTCTTATCTTCCCTGAATCTTAAGTTGTCTTTTTGTGGTAATTGCTATTTTTAAATGACATGTACTTGTGATATTCTTTGTATTTGAATTTGCTTTCAAACTGTTCTCCTCATTTTGCACGTCAAGCTGGAATATTTGGATATAGTTAAAGCTTCTGTCTACTTTGTTCTCCATAGTTTACATTATAATGACAAATAAGACTTGGCTAAATCATTTTAAATCTCAGTGCAGTCATGCAATCACTCGCCCACCAACACCCCCTTGTTTTTTTTTCCTTTTCTTTTTCTCTTTGCCAATTGACACCTAAATCTCTTCCCCTTTTTAAGTGAAATTAGATTTTCAGTGAGGCCGTTATTCAGTAAATTAGATTTTCAGTGAGGGCATATTCAGTATGAACTAGTATCTGATACCATGGCATAGATGTAGTGGGTGTACTTTTGCTCTTGGACATGATGACATATCATCACTTAAATTTCCCAGTTTTAAAATATACTTGTAATCTTTTAATTCAATATTGTATACTGATATGAATAAGAAAATTTGTTATATTGCTGATGAGTTTACAGGTATCTACTTTGCATATATATAGCTACTTAAGGTATCTAAATTAGGAAAATATAACTAGGAGATTATAGCTATAGATCTTTGTATATTTACAGGCTTGAATAAAGCCTAAACTCATGTATTTACAGTCTAGAACAAATCTATAATATTCCAAAGGATTATTTCATCCCGAACACTCCACAAGAATATTTCCTAATCCAACATTTTTAATCTCAAATTATGAGTTGATAATATCTTCCAACTCCTTAACATGTGATTTCTTTTGAGCTGCAATGAGTACGCTTGGCAAATTAAGTCCAGTCTGATCCGAAGTCAATGTGTTAGGCCTGGGTAGGCTTGAACCCCTCCTCAAAACAATGTCACTTTGGTTTTTATTTCCCAAAACGATGTCATTTAGAAGAGGGGTTATCAAAACTATCAAACCTCTTGTACCATTGTTGAGAAGATTTTTTAATCCATATAAAAATCTTTGTAGTCTACAAACATAATCTTCATGTCCTTGTGAACGAGGATCATCGATGCCCAATTTTTTTGCAATATTTAGAAGTATTTCATCTTGCTCTTGGTCACTGAATAATCTTCTGTATGCCATTCCACTGTGTGTTGCCATTGTGAACCAAAGCTCTGATACCAAATTGATGTAGGACAAATAGAATAATTCTTTACCAGTAGCTAAACATCACAAAATTAGGAAATATGGCTGATATTAGGCCGCTGGAATATCAAGTTTCAAAGTTGAATTTTGGCTAGGAATACTAAAATTTTAAGGTTCGATTGCTGGAGATTTAGACTTAGGATTTTAGAGTTTAATATGGCTAGAATATAGGTTTGAGATGGCTAGAATGTAAGTTAGGTTTGCTGAAATTTAGTAAGGAACACATAAAATGGAAGGTAGGAAACTAGGAATCACTCCTAGGGTCTAAAAATCACTCTTAGAAGAAAGCATCACACTTTTTAGTTGAAAACTCAAGTTTGTAGAAAAATTCCAGATTACTTCTTATTATTGAAGGGCTGAGTGCATATATATAGAGTTCTTAGAACCCTTATTCTAGTAGGAAAAGTTTCCTAACAAATTTAAATCCTATTTTAATAAAAATTCTATATGTCCTAAACAACTAAGATAACATATAACATATTTAACTTACTATTACTTCCTAGCTAATAAAGAATCCTAACATAATCTGAATTTCAGCCCTTATCTTTTGCTATCAACTCAATTCTCGATCTTCATCCCACCAAATTAAGACTTGTAGTTGACTAATTTTTCCTCTTTTATTTCTTTTATATACTTTAGGTTCTTTTGCATCAATGCCTCAAGAACCAAACCTCTATTCCTTTTAAACAAAATACCCTTCCCTGATGTTCCTTAAGATATTTCAGTACTCTTTGAGCTGCTTGTAAATGAACTTCCTTCGGACTATGGATAAATAGACTAATTACACTTACTGCTTATGCTATATATAGTCAGGTGTGAGACAAATAATTTAATCTTCCTACTAGACGTTGATACATCTCTCTATCTACTGCATCCTCCTCCTTTACTTTTCCAAGCTTAAGATTTGGATTAATAGGAGTGCTTGCAGGTTTGCATTCTATCTTGCCTATCAAAAGATTTGTAATATACTTTTGTTACGACATAAAAATCTCATGCCTAGAATGTGCAACTTCAATTCCAAGGAAATATTTCAACCTTCCCAATGCCTTAATCTCAAATTCCTTAGCTAATTGTTGACTCAGTAATTGTTTTATCATCTCTCATCACTTTTATATCACCAACATACATTAGAAGAGCTATAACTCCTTTTGAAGGACAATGTTTGATAAACAATGTATGATCTCCTTGACTTTGTCTTATCCTATAGCCAACATAACTCTTGCAAATCTTTCGAACCATGCTCGAGGTGATTGCTTAAGGCCATATAGTGCCTTCTTCAACTTATACATAGTATGAATAGAAATTCTTCCTATAACCTGTTGGAACTTCCATGTAAATTTCTTCTTCTAAATCTCTATTGTATTCTTGACATCTAACTGTTGCAGTTACCAACCATAATTAGGCACTAATGACAATAATGCTCTAACAATATTCATCTTCGCAAAAGGAGCAAAATTCTCTAAATAATCAATCCCATGAGTCTGAGTAAAGCCTTTTGTTACCAGTCGCACCTTGTATCTCTCAAGTAACCCATTTACTCTATATTTCACTGTATATACCTACTTATAACTCACTGATTTCTTTATTATAGGTAAATTCACTAATTCTCAAGTTTTGTTTTTTTCCAATGCCTCCATCTTCACATTTATAGTTTCTTTTCATTTTTCATTAGATGAAGCCTCATATAAGGTGGTAGGGATGGTAATGGTGCTCAGGATCATAAGGCAGGCTCTGTGGGATGGTGAAAAATTTTTAAATGATAAGAAATGTGCAAAAGGATATAATGGTCATTTTGTACACTCTCTGGTTACTTTTTTGATGGAAATAGAAAGGTCCTGTTGATCATTATCCATATAAGCTTCAATTTCATTTTACAATGCAGGATTGAAAATTGTTACCTCATGTGAAGAATATAAGTTGGACTCTTGGACTCGTGTAGGTTCAGGAACAAACGTCTTTTTTCTGATGAACATCTTGCCTTTGCCAAATCTCACATCTCCAAGGGTAGAATTTTTCTTTTGCTTCACTTGGTGCTCTTGGAATGGGTTCAAATATGGGTTGTTTAGGTATCGGGTCAAATGATTGTTTTGGCATATGGTTTAGACAGGATGAATAAAAAGATACGCTTGGTGCTATAGAATTGGACACAAGAATCGGATCAAGCAAAAAACTTTCTTTGTCTTCCCTAATTGAATTCTCCCCATGGAGACAAGGATTGTTGAAATACGAATCTTGTTCATTGAATGTGATGTCTACTGAGACATAGAATTGCTTTGATAAAGGGTGGTAACACTTATACCCTTACCCTTTTTGAGTTGAAGAATAGCCCACAAAGACATATTTCAAAGCCCTAGAATCTAATTTCCTTCTATTTTTTCTTTATGTTACCCTATTTTGTAGTGGAATATACACACAAGACGACTCATGAACTATTCCTTCTGAAAGTATAGGATAAGAACTTGATTGAAATAATCTCTGGCATTATCTGTCCTTAATCTTTTGATATTTGTCCCAAATTGATTTTTGATCATGGAGCAAAAATTTGGGAGTACGGTACTAACATCAGATTTATGTTTGAGTAAAAAAATCCATGTAACATAAGTAAATCATCAATAAAAGAAACAAAACTGTTAGCACTCCTAGTATTCCCACTGATGATCATATTAATGTTCAGCCCATAGCTCAACCCATAGTTCAACAGCCTAGGCCTTTCCAAACTTATGTACGTAGGGGTAAGGTGGGAAAGGGAATTAACACATAGGCAGGCTGTTAGAAGTCGGTTATAGTGAGAGAATGTAGTAGGACAGCAGAGAGCATATAGAGGATCATAGTAAGAGTAATAGGGCAGATACGAAATATTACATACTGTATTTGGCCTGGGAACTCTTCCCAGGAGGTGGTCTATCTGCTGTAATTCAGCCTATACGTAAATAATACACAATCTCTATATTCTCTCCTATCAATTGGTGCTTTCATTGAGAGACAATTGGGGTAGAGATTGTATGCAAACTAGAATGGAGGCTAGAGTGTCAGCGATGGAAGGGTCTCTTAAGAGGCAGGAATCGTCCCTCTCGGCACAAGAGGGGATGGTTAAGTCACATGATGCTACTTTGAAGGATTTGAGGTCGCAACTGGGTTCCTTAATGGCTAGCGTCGAAACGTTGGCCAAGTCCCAGAGCTTGCTACAGATGGAGCTGAGGGATGGTATTCAGTCGTTGTTGGCGAAAAACACACAAGCACCAAACGTAGGAGGTGAGGGTGAGGGACCGCCGGGGTTTAACCACCGTGTGTCTTCCTCTTCCGCAAGTGGCGACAGGCCAACGCATCATGCGTCCAACTCAGAGGGTGGCGATAGACCAGCTGCTGGTCTACAAGGGTCGGGTCCTCGTCGACCAGGGGACCACGTATCCTCGGAAGCTACCGTACGTGCATGGGAGGAGTATCGTAATGCAGTACGTCCGGTAGACCTCCCGGCATTTCACAGAGAGGATCCGTTTGTATGGGTTACACGAGCTGAGTCATACTTTATGATTCACGATATTTCACCTGAGTTGCATTTGCAGATGGTCCAGATTAGCATGGAGGGAGCAACTCTATACTGGTTCATGAACCTTCGGGAGTTCGATCCATGCATGACGTGGGAACGGTTTAAACGTTCCTTGTTCGAACGTTATGGAGGAAAGGACGAAGGGGATCCGATAGAGCAACTGAAGTCAGTCTCCCAGCGAGGTTCGGTGGATGATTACATTGACGAATTTGAGAGAGTTGCGTCGCGGATTGGTCAATTTCCAGAAGAATGGTATATGAGCTGTTTTCTTGGTGGGTTGCGTGAAGAAGTGAAGAACAGGGTCCGTACCCACGATCCCGCGACCCGCGCCCGGCTCATTTCTATCGCAAGGAAGGTTGAAAGGGAATTAATTGGTGAGGGCGTGATTCGGTCAGGAGAAGGAAGACGAAAAACAGAGGGCCATGCAAACTCTGGTCACCAAACGGGAAATACCTACACGTATCGGCCAGCTCAGCTGAACCATGCAGTGGGAAATTTTAAAACAGAAGTGAGGGAGATACCCAATAAACAGAGAGGCCCCACCACCGACAATCACCGAACAATGAACCCGAAATGGAGAGGCACCCGTAATCTGTCTTATGATCAACTTATGGAAAGGAGAGCAAAAGGATTATGTTTCAAACGTGGACAAACTTATAGTCCACTCCACCGATGCCCAGACAAGGAGTACAGGCTGATTGTTTGGGAGGGAGATGAGGAAGACAGCGGGCTGTTGAATCAAGAAGCACCAGTGGAGGAGGCACATCAAGAAGATTGGGAGCTAGTATGCAATTCGGTGGAGTTCAGGGAGATTGATAAGAGGCCATCGTCACCCACAAAATCCATGGTTTTATTGGGTAAGTATAATGATATGCCTATAGTTATTTTGGTGGATAGTGGTGCTAGTCACAACTTTGTGTCCAGCAGTTTGGTCCAAGCTATGGGAATAACTATTACACCGACTAGAACATTCGGTGTTAGGCTGGGAGATGGACACCGTTCCTTCTCACAAGGAATTTGTAAGGAAATGAAACTGGAATTGAGTGGAGAGGAGTTCAATGTGAGTGCCTATGTCTTTGAAACAGGGGGACCCGATTTAATTTTGGGCATTGCGTGGTTGGAGACCCTGGGAGTGGTAAAGGTTGATTGGAAAGAAATGTATATGACATTCAATCGGAATGGGTCAGAGGTTACATTACAGGGAGTCATGCAAACATCCTCTCCCCAAGTGCTACGGCAGATTTTAAGGCACCAGAATTTGGAAGTGGAGGGGCTGTTGTGGACTATGAAAGTAGGGGGGTCTTTATCTGATGAGATAAGAGCCATGGATGCAGAACATCTCAAGGAGTTGCAGGCTGCCTTATTCAGGTTTCAGTCAGTTTTCCAAGAGGTTAAGGGGTTGCCACCTAAGAGAGTCCAGGATCATGCCATCAATTTGAGGGAAGGGGCAGAACCGGTAAATATCCGTCCTTATCGACATGCACACCATCATAAGGACGAAATTGAGAGACAGATTCAGGAATTGCTAGAAGCGGGTGTTATTAGGCATAGCATCAGTCCAGTTATCCTTGTGAAGAAGAAGGATGGTAAGTGGCGAATGTGTGTCGACTATCGAGCCTTAAATAAGCTCACAATTCCAGATAAGTTTCCTATACCAGTTGTGGATGAGTTGATGGAGGAATTGTATGGAGCTAAATATTTTTCAAAATTTGATTTAAGGTCGGGTTTCCATCAAATCAGGGTGAGGGAAGAAGATGTGTATAAAACCGGATTCCGAACTCACGAGGGTCACTATGAATATTTAGTGATGCCTTTCGGTCTCATGAACGCACCTGCTACTTTCCAAGCCACTATGAATTCCATTTTTAGGCCTTTATTGCGGAAATTCGTCTTAGTTTTCTTCGACGATATTCTGGTCTACAGCTCCGATTGGAAACAACATATGGAGCATTTAACTTGTGTGATGAAGTTGTTATTAGACAACCGACTGTTTGCTAATCAGAAAAAGTGTGTTTTTGGACAGAAATCAGTGGAATACCTAGGCCACATTATTTCATATGATGGGGTAGCTATGGACCCGTCTAAGATTAAAAGTGTTCTTGAGTGGCCTATTCCAAGAAATGTGAAAGGGGTAAGGGGGTTTCTCGGTCTCACGGGGTACTACCGGAAGTTTATCAAAGACTATGGTAAAATCGCTAAACCCCTCACTGAACTTACAAAAAAAGATGGATTCAGCTGGGGTAGTGAGTCCCAAGAAGCTTTTGAAGAACTGAAGCGAAAACTGACTTCATCTCCGGTTTTAGCTTTACCTGACTTTTCTAAAGAATTTTCCCTTGAATGTGATGCCTCGGGGAAGAGGTTTAGGAGCTGTCCTAATTCAGGAGGGTCGTCCTTTAGCCTATTTCAGCAAGGCTTTGGCTGAATCTACCTATTCCAAATCGGTTTATGAGAAGGAAGTGATGGCAGTGGTAATGGCCATACAACACTGGAAACACTACTTAACAGGGAGGCATTTTAAAGTTTACACAGACCATAGAAGCTTGAAGCATTTGCTTGATCAGAGAATTTCCTCCATAGATCAACAATGTTGGCAAGCAAAGTTGCTGGGCTTGGACTTTGAGGTGATCTACAAACCAGGAAAACAAAATGGGGCAGCCGACGCCTTGTCCAGAGTTGCAGATGATAAGTTTTTGTTTTCAGCAGTTTCAGCTCCCTTTTGGTTGGACATGGACATTGTTAGAAGAGAGGTCAGAGAGGACTCCATGCTTAAAACGATTATGGCAGCTTTACAACAAGATCCAAAGTCTAAGCGTGATTTTCACACTAGGGATGGACTGTTATTCTATAAAAACATATTGGTTTTATCTGCTACTTCGGTATTGATTCCCAAATTTCTGCATGAGTACCATGCCTCTCCTTCAGGGGGACACTCTGGGTTCTTAAGGACCTACAAAAGGTTAGCTTGCGGATTGTTTTGGCTAGGAATGAAGCCTTCAATACAGAAATTTGTTCGGGAATGTATGACTTGTCAAAAGAGTAAATATGTAGCCATGTCCCCAGCTGGACTTTTACAGCCTTTGCCCATTCCACAACTGATTTGGGATGAAGTTTCAATGGATTTCATAACAGGGCTCCCAAAATCCCACGGCTATGAGGTAATCTTGGTAGTGGTGGATCGCTTATCAAAGTATGCTCATTTTTTACTTCTCAAACATCCTTTCACTGCTAAGTCTGTGGCTGAACTATTCATTCGTGAGGTAGTAAGGTTGCATGGTATCCCTAGTTCCATTTTGAGCGATAGAGACCCTCTCTTTACAAGCAATTTTTGGAAAGAGCTGTTTAAATTGCAAGGGACGAAGTTGAGAATGAGCTCATCCTACCATCCTCAAACGGATGGACAAACGGAAGTACTTAATAGGTGCCTAGAAACCTATCTCCGGTGCTTTACTTCTGAACAGCAAAAAAATTGGTCTTGGTGGATATCTTGGGCTGAGTATTGGTATAACACCAATTTCCATATATCCACGGGTAAGACTCCCTTTGAAGCCGTCTATGGACGCCATCCACCCACCTTGCTGCAATTTACTCAAGGAGAGACCCAAGTAGAATCGGTGGCATTAGCTTTAGTTGACAGGGATGAGGCTCTACGCCAACTCAAACACAACCTATTGAGGGCACAATCTATAATGAAGAAAGTGGCTGATGCTCACAGGAGGGAGGTTACTTTCCAAGAAGGGGATCTGGTTTTTGTCAAACTAAGGCCACATCGACAGCTCACTATTGCCAGAAGAATCTGTCCAAAACTCTCAGCAAGGTACTATGGCCCCTTTAAGATCATTGGTAGAGTGGGACACGTGGCCTATAGGCTACAACTACCATCTACGTCCAAAGTACATCCAATTTTTCATGTCTCCCAGCTGAAGAAGGCCGTAGGCAATCACCCCATTGAGCATGATCTTCCACATGGTTTAGAATTGGACCCTGCAGATTTAACTACACCAGAAGCAATCCTAGCCTCTCGCATGTCTAAGTCAAAAGGAAGAAGTGTTCTACAGTGGCTTATTCGATGGAAGGACAAACCAGCTGAAGAAGCGACTTGGGAGGATGCAAATTTTATAAAAGGGCAGTTTCCTTCTACTCACCTTAAGGACAAGGTGCCTTTTGAGGAGGAGGCACTTGTTAGCACTCCTAGTATTCCCACTGATGATCATGTTAGTGTTCAGCCCATAGCTCAACCCATAGTTCAGCAGCCTAGGCCTTTCCAAACTTATGTACGTAGGGGTAAGATGGGAAAGGGAATTAACACATAGGCAGGCTGTTAGAAGTTGGTTATGCTGAGAGAATGTAGTAGGACAACAAAGAGCATATAGAGGATCATAGTAAGAGCAATAGATATCATACGAAATATTACATACTGTATTGGCCTGGGAACTCTTCCCAGGAGGTGGTCTATCTGCTGTAATTCAGCCTATACGTAACACAATCTCTATATTCTCTCCTATCAATTGATAAATATTTGAGCTTTGATTACCAAGGAATAGAGACTTTACTAGTAAAGTCTAAGAATTGGCATTTCATTGCTATCATTTTATATGTATATGGTTACAAATGAGCCTATGATATAACAACGAGCGGTTAAAATCTTGGTTTATTTAATTTATCAGAGACCCCAAGTATAGAAATTCTTTATAAAGAAAAATAAAGCATTGGAGAGTTGTTATTGGATAGTATAACATGACTTCTATACTCATATTAACTAATAGTTTAGGGCATATCTTGATGATCTTATCTATTTAGACTCTATATTTTTTCAGATTTTAAATATTTATTAGAACATGGAGTGTGAATCAAACTCATGTTTGAATGGAATTTGAAATATTGACGCAAGTTCTTCCCTTCTGAATTATATAAATTCATATTTGAAAGAGGTTGATAATAAGTTCTTTCAAAATTGACTATTTGTGTCTTTGATCTAATTTTTTATTCTTATTTTATGATATAATTATATTCATATTCATATGTTTCTATTTTTATATGTTTTTTATGTGTGTATTTTATGTTTATGTTTATATGTTTTTGTCGATACCATATAAAGAAATCATAGTTTTCATTTCCTTTGAGATGGACCTAAGAGAAAGGGGGACATGTCAAGTATTCGATTAAGATCATATCTTCTTAGGGCTCTTTTGGACGTACAATTCAATTTTGGTTGTAATATTTCATTTTAGTTATAAAAAAAAAAGGCAACCAAATGTTTGAGGTATTATAAGTGATCAAGGGGTGGTAGACTATATCAATGGAGAAAATTTTGCACAAAGTTCCGTTACTATCAATGGTTGGCTATGTGATTTTGCATATCTCTATTTCAATGAGCTAAAACAAAAGCTCTTGTTTTTCATTGAATAATAGTTCCATAAATTTGCAATGAGTTCGCAAAAGCTTAAAAAGAATCTTTCTTGATTTTCATTTTTGTTGAAAGAATTTATTTTATAATTTGTTACATAAGGATTCAAAAAATAGTGAATCTTTACCTATACAAGTAAATTGTTGATAAAACTTTAAAACGGAATTCTCTTTTGACTTTATTTTTTCACCTTATCATTCAAGAAAAACAAGAAAATTGAAACAAAAGCCATGAATGTTGATCGGAAAAGAATCAATAGAAAAAGAAACATTTGTAAATGATCACCGTAGTTTTCGAAACAAACGAAAAGAAAAGAAGAAATATAAATCATAAATCAATTAAGCCCTCTTGAGGACTTGTTCAAGAATAAGAAAAAGGTAAATACAATGGAATAAGATTTTGTCCTATCGACGAGGATTTCGTAAATATTTCATTCAAAAAAATGAGAAAGCTAAAAATAATTGAGATTTTTTTTTACTTTAGATGTAGTGAATTCATCATAAAAAGTATGATAACTATTTTTTATAATAGAATTATTAGTTACTCGTCAGATTTACTCAGGACAATTAACATTAAGTAATTTATTTATGAAAAAAGAAAAAAAATTATTTTCTCTTCTATTTATTACGACATCAAAGAATCAAATTATTACTACATTTATTCATTTTCCTTATCTTCCATCTACAAGATGACTCCAAAAGATTGCAGGTTTCTTTTCTACCAATTGAGTCCCTCTCTTCACTAGCTCCGCGGGATGGGCTACATAGTTCATGACTACTACTATTTTTTTTTTGGATTCATCAACTTTTTTTTCAGCAAGAAGAATAGAACAAATGAAAAAGAAAAACATGTAAACCAAAGAAAAATATACAAAAATTAAATGCAATTTTCATAAAATTATATATTCTTAATTAATGTAAATCTTTTAAAAATATTTTACAAAGTTAACCCACGAAGTGAAAACTAGTCAAATGATATGATCAAAATATTAGAAAAAATCCTTATTATAAAAAAAAGAAATAAATTTTCAATTTATGAAATGCAAGAATTTATACACAGAAAAAACATAGATACTTATCGTAAAACTATTAAGAGACTTATCAAAGAGAATTATTTAAGCTTCATTTGAATTATTAACTTGTATATTTTGAGACTGATTTTTGAACTTGTATTAATTATGTTTATATTAAAGAAACTATAAGATTTGACATTTTACATTTATATAGACTAAAAATATATAATTATAAATTTTTATTGGTTACATATTACATAGGACTTTTTTTTTACAAATCTTCTATTTTTTAAACAATTAATTACTAGTCCGATTTGAATTTTTATTCAATTTTTTGGCATTTGACAATGTAAATCTACCAAAAATTTCTATTGTTAGATTTGATCATAACTGGTTTTCATAACGCTTTATTAAAGTTTTAAAATAAAAATTTATAAAATTAACACTCAATTTATAAATTAAATTTAGTAAAATGAAAGTAATAAGACAAGGAAAAGATAATATAAGAAGAATAGCATACTTGTGGATCATAATAATTGTAACCATATACATATAAAATGACAGTATTCGTATATATATGTATTTTTATTTCATTCTTTTTTAATAGATTTCTTTAATTTTCTATAAATTATAAAAATAAAATAAATATATTTTGAATAAAAGGTATTTATACTTTATTTTATATTACACTTAATCTTTTAATTATAAATTCTACTTATTTTATTTTTCATTTTTATAATTTTATTTATATATTTTGATTTAAGGATTATAATCTAGATTAAGAGGAACTCATGTGAATTTATTTATTCTTATCTTAGTTCCAAATCAACACTAAATAAGTTTAAACTTATTAAATACGTATATTCAAATTCTTCCAATTAGTTTATAATTTCATAAAAAATATAATGTACAAGTCCAAATTTCAGACTATTCTTTTCCTGTAATAAATTTTGTAGAAAGTGTTTCTGAATTTATGTCGTCCCCTATCTAATGTATGTTTATTGAAACCAAAATAAATTTTTTTTAATTCTTTTTCTAGCGAGAATGAAACTCAGTTTTATCAAATAAAATCACCTGTTTCGTTTTGTTGTTTCAATTATATTTTAATCTATTCACTTTTATTGTTTCAATTATGTTTTAATCTATTTTATTCATATATTTATGTAGATCTTATATAAATATATAAATGAGATGAATTAAAACAGAGTTGAAATAACAAAAGTGGAACAAATGATACACCTGTTTTGTTCACCTTCTCAACCGCACTGGGAGTGACAAGATGATTTTTTTTTTCTGTGCCCTTTTTGTTGGTGTTTTGGGCTTTCCCTTTTGTTGGGCTGGTCGACGTTTACTGCGCATGACTGAATCCGATCGAGCTTTGCATTTGTTTGATCATCATCATGATGTAAATATGTAGACAGATATTTTTACTAGCCCAATTAAATAATAGGTGGATCCCCTAGGAGGCTTTCGTACCAAACTTCCTAAATTATCATCTATACTATAAAACTGATTGATAGATAAACATGCTTTACCGCAATAAAGGAACCTTATTTTGGTCAGTTCAGTTCCTTGAATTCATTGTGTTATTGTTTCCTACAAGTCATGAGGAAAAGAAGCGGTACAGGGCAGAAAACTTTATATGAATACGGCCCAGCAAGGTAGACAAGCAGGTAGTAGCTTGGTTCGTTAGGAATATCTAATATTTCTTAGGTACATCTTACACGCTTAAGATCCAGAGTTGGAGTTGGATTCAATGTCATAATACAAGAGTATTCTCCACATTATAGCTGACAGCCTGGCTGCGTTTATAGATAAGACTTCAAACTTAGGTATCAGTGGTCTATAATTAGTATTATTTTTGTATATATGTCATGTGTCATACATATGCATACTACCTAAACTAAAAATCCTATCCAGCCGATGAATTAAAGAAGTTTGGTTTACTTTTGATAGCTTACCGACTGCTGTCAAACGAATAGTTGTTTACCACACGTCCACTAAAAGGTTTGTTAACCTCGCCCTTTAATGTGTAACGTAGAAACTTTCGGCGTATTGTATTTGTTGCGTGAAGAATAGCCTTATGTTCGTGCAGACACGAAGTGATTAGAACGAAATGGCATCCACCGTGTACATATTATATTTAGATAGCGTAAACCCAATAGATACTATTGTATATAAACCATTCTTCTTTCTCCGGAACGGAAAATTTTGAAACACTTAACAACTACATGCATACATAATTATGCTAAAACAGAAGTGGCATCCAGGTTTATGTGGGTTTCTGCAAAAAGTCATAATTTCAGTTATCGTCTTTCCAGTGCTTTTCTTTTCCAATAGAATACAGAAGCCACCATCATATCATATATATTGCATTCTATTAAATGATTTGTCCGCCTAATAATGCAATCTAACACCTTTTTTGTCCCATTCCACTAATTTCTGATTCAAAAACCGTCAGCCCAGAATCTTGTTCAGTTAAATTTACCAAACATGTGCACAATAATGCTCCTTTATACCTAATTGTCGCGGAACTGAGAACCAAGTAATGAGATTTATGATTGTCGCCCAATTATGTAAAAATTTAAATCCTTACAATTATTGGCCACATATTCACAAAATATAGTACCGCAGTCTCTTCGGTGAGAAACATCGGCACTCGATAACCACCCACTACCCAGCAATTCAACGTTACGCTGCAATGTTGGTGTCTGACACAGTCCCTTTTCAGGCTATAATAATAAAGATGAAATTTTTTAAAACTTTTATTTAACGCATAGAAGCTACAACAATCTTCTAATCCCAATTAAGAACCGCAAATATGCGTTAGCGAACAACCGACAGCATCATGCGACCCATACATCGCGAACAACCCCGACAACTCCACTTCAGTTGTTCGTTGTGGGAGGATTTAATTTAAACCAACGGATATCTATATCTGTTATTTATGGCTAATGCTTTTTCAAGAGCATGGCTCGTAATTCGACTGCATCAATCTCCTCGGCAACGTTTTCAGGTCTGTAGCATCCGGTACGAGGATCGGGAACCCACGACTCGCTTTTGCTCGGCCTAACCATCTCCTCCCCTGTTTTCTTCAACATGGCGCTGTTTCTTGCAGCTCCGCCAGCAGACGCAGCCCCTTGCAAGGGAGCGGCGGCGGCGGCGGCGAACCCACGTCCGTTGATTGCCTTGGTGATCATTCCAGAAAGAAGATTTGCGCTTGAGAAAGAGCGAGCCATTGTAAGAATACGATGATTATATGTTCTCACAAGGGAGAGTATTACAGGGATTTTCCAAGGATAGTCGCCGCAGAATCAGAATAAGAATCCACAGCAGACCAAAGGAAACCCTCTTCCGCTCCTGGGAACTCTCTCTCTCTCTCGCGCTCTCTCTTGAAGCCTCTTAGGAGTTGTGTGCCTTTGGGAGATGGCTTCGCTGGGTTTATATAGAAACTGAGACGCGTTCGCTAAGTAGGGTTAATATAAGACCGCGTCAAATTCGGCATTTCTAGGGTTAACGAATGTTGGGCCTCACTTTTGTTGGTAATTATTAGGTAGAAATAGTTTTATTAGTTTTTAAACATATTTTATTATTTTAATTTTTAAAATATTTATCATATTATTTAAATAAAAATTATGATGTATGATTGATAAAATTTAATTTAACTAACAATAAATAAAATTAAGAAATATTTCAAAATAATCAACGGTGAGACGAGAATTGTGTGGGACCGAACGTCGGAGATTTTTTCGTTAAATAAGAACGTGCAAATAACGGTTGTCTCTTAAGTCTTCAAGGAAAAGAAGGAGAAAAGGTCGGCGTTTAGTGCGCGTATTTAAGAAAGTTGGCTTGATTAGTGGAGTAAGTTGATGATTAATAGAAAAGCGATAGAGCATTAAAATTGTGATAGGTCTAGGTCTAACAAAGGTTATATATATTATGAAAAAGTAAAATACATACAAGTGGTGGCAGAGGTAGACGTCTCTTGCTACTTGCTAGGCTAGATGCTTTGGTTACACGTCTCTCTGCCTGCTTGTGACCTGCCTGTATGTTTTTGAGCTGCCAGTTTCTGCTTTTATCCTATATCACATCGAATGAATGCTCGTTTCTTTCGTTTTTATTCATATAATCCAAGTCCATCATTAACAATATATCCCACCTGTAAGCTATAAACTGTGACCAATTTCTTGTCAAAACCAGTAGTGGTTAAAATGCTTTCTTTTAATGCTTATTTTTGCGTTCGGATCTTGCTTTGAATTGGAGGAGTTGTCGGAAAGCAAAACCAACGGAGCCAACAGCAAAGCAACATCTGCGTGCTAAGGCTTCCTGCCATACCACAGCTTTACGGGATGCTTTTCCATCGTGGTCCTTATCCTGCCACATGAAAGTCTATCCTCAGCTCGTGAGATCGTGATCCTGTTAAAGCCCATCAGTCTTATTAATTTACTGTTCTCGCTCTTACGTCAGTCACCTTTCCGTGGCGATCAAGTATGCTCATTTTAGCTTTGACAATACTTGGGTTAAATAATTCCTACTTGGAGTTGAAATTTAATTTCCTCTATAAGTTGATTATTTATTCACTAGGCTCAGTTTATAATTCATAAAGGCACTCATTTCCCTTCACGATAAATATGGCCCTCGGTTCATTACAGAGGCCATTCGGAAAGGCAGAGTTCAAAGAGTCAGAAAATTTAAATAAAAGCATTCTAGATTATATATAAGGGAAATATAGTTTTACAAGTTGGTACTTGAAAATTAAAGTGTGAAGGTAATCACATATTAAAACACGTGGTTGGCACATGCAATAGTCACGTGAGGAGCATAGAAGGTTTAATAAGCTTTGTCTTAAACAATAGAATACATGCAACTTCTTACATAGCCCATAAATAACACACTCAGTCACAAATACAAATATATACACACAAATACCGATCTGATACAAGAGAGAAAAAAGTTTGAGAGAGTGCTAGAGTACATACTAAGTGTACTAGGGAGTTTGTGAGGAAACTCTTGCAGGTGTTTGAGAAACACCCAATCTCTTGTAATCTTTCTCTTCTTAAAACTAGTAGAACCACAAGTGTGAGATTGATCCTTGGATGTAGATAGCAATTGTGCTATCGAACCAAGTAAAAGTCCGTGTCTTCTTTACTTTTCTGCTACTCTTCATTTCGGCAAAACAAACTCAAACAACAAAGCATCATCAGTCATTGTTAAAAAGACAATAGAAACACACAAGAACTTAACAGTTTGGTATCAGAGCCACCAAGACTTTGTCCCCATCCTCATTGACAAATCAAGAATCCGTCAAATCTCTACAAAGAACCTACAAGATGGTAGGAAAAGAGATGGAAGTTTTCACTAGAAAAGAGGATTTTGCAATCTGGAAATTACAAATACAAGTCCTGCTTGAATCCTGTGAATGTTTTGGTGTCATAAATGCTACATCTGATGATGAGATAGATCCTATAAAGACCCTGAAGAAAGCAAGATTGGCTTACTGCAAGCTAATGTTGCATCTTTCACCAATTGTTATCAGAAAAGTGAAAGATTGCAACACTACGAAGTTGTTACGGGAAAAACTTGATGAGATTTACTCTAAGCGATGCTTACCAAACAAGATGACCCTACTACATAACCTTGCAAACTTCAAAATGAATACTACGGTAACTCTCAAAGACAACCTGGATTATTTCTTTAAATTAATTCAGGATCTTGAAGCAACAAGGGAGAAAATCTCATAAGAACACCAAGTTGTGGTAATTCTGAAGTCACTTCCACAAGAATATAATGGATTCAAGAAGGTGGTCAAGCATGCTAGTGGAGATGCTCTAACAGTGAAGAGGGTTCTTGATTCTCTGATGGAGGAAGTGATAGACAACAATCACTTCAAGAAAGAACCAGAGGTGATGTCATCGACAACAAATTTGAGAAAAAATCTGCACTAAATGGTTCAAAGAAAGCTGGTGGACAGAAAGCTAAGGGAAAAGGTAAACAGAACAAGAATGATGATGACAAGAAAAAGAATAAAGCTAAAGGTAAAAAATGCTCTTATTGTGATAAAGAAGGACACTTTGTCATTGATTGCAACAAGAAGAAAAAGGACAAAAAGGCACAGAAAGGAGATGAAGGGAATGTTGAGAAGCTTGAAGAGTCCAGTGGAGATGAGATACTTGCCATGACAGGTGAAACAGATGAGTTGTCAACGGAATGGATTCTAAACTCAAGCTGCACAATGCATGTAACTCCCCACAGGGACTGGTTCTCTTCTTTTGAGAACTTGTCAGCTAAGGTAAGAATGGCAGACGCAGGGAAGCAGGATATCCAAGGCATTGGCAATGTTTCCATCAAGATGTATGATGGAAAGAGAAGAACATTGAGCAATGTAAGGTATGTTCTTGGTATTAGAAGAAATCTTCTTTCGGAGAGTATCTTTGACAAGCAAGGATACAAGATCAGGTCTACGGATGATTTGAGAGAAATCATCAAGGATGATAAGGTGATTATAAGGGCAATCGAAAGGGGGGGGGGTTTGTACTATGTTGTAGGTACTACAGAGATCAACCCACCAACAAAGGAAAAGGAGCTCAATTCAACCATATTGTGGCACTCAAGACTTGGACATGTAGGAAATAAAAGCCTAAAACACCTAGAGCAACAGGGGTTGTTGCCAAACACAAGTGTGAAGAAGATTAAGTTCTGTGAGGGATGTAAATTAGGGAAACATCACAGAACCCCTTCCAAGGATTGCAAAAATAGCCACCAGAAGTATGGAATATGCTTACAATGACCTATGGGGGCCTGCTCAGACTCAAACTATGGGAGGTAAGAGGTATTTCATAACTGTTATTGATGATAGGTCACGGAAATGTTGGGTATATCTCTTGAAGACAAAGGATGAAGCACTAGAGGCCTTTGTAAAATGGCATACTGTGATATCCCATGTTCGGAGCTAGACCCCAAAATAGTGAATTAGGAGTATAGTGAGAAATTAGAAGTGCATTTCATGCTTATGCATCATAGTATATTCACCCACATGTGAATATTTATTTTTAATACATTAAAATAATTGTACATGCATTCATTGACATTTTTCAGGTATGATTGATTGATTAAAATGTGAATTGTGACTTATTTACGTTAAAATTTTATGTAGAGATTATTAGTTTTATTTCAGAATTTTTGGTAAATTTTAGGAAATTTTAGAAAATTTGGGGTATTTTAGACTTGGTAAAATATTGAAAGAATAGACCAATAGCATTGTGACATGTGGCAGCACAAATAAGTGACAAATGTATTGGATGCAAGAGGACACGTAGCAAGTGATTTTGAGAAGGAAAATGTCTGTAGCTTTCTTTCTTTCTCTCGTTATTTTCTTCGCCGAAAGAACATTATTTACCAAAACTATTTTTCCTTACTCATCCACCGAAACATCAGTTGTGAAATTTCTGTGTCATTGATACACTCTTACTGCTAGGAAGGATAGTTTAAGCAAGTAAGTGGTGGTTTTAGTTTTCTAGATACTATAACTGATTCTGATGATGTTATAATGGTTGAAAATGAGTTCATGCATGAATTGAGAAAGTTGAATAGTTTCGGTGTTAATGTAGAGTTAATAATAATGTGCTGAAAACCTTGTTGAATCGTGATTTTTGACGATATTGTAACAGTGTAAAGGAATAGATGCATGAGTAAGAAGTGTAGTTACGGTGACTGAAGGATGAAAGTATGGATATGTTGTTTCTCCATATGTGAGGATCAATATGTCATAAAATAGTGGTGAAGTAAGTTTTGAGCTTGAAAAATCACTGAAACCGTGCTTAGGAAGAGTACAGAAAAAGAATGAAAGTGTAGAAACTCTGATGAAATACATGAATATAATTGTTGTTTTTGATGTTTGTGTGAAATCGAGTTTATGCAGAAAGTGTTTATAGGATTGTGAGAATTGAGTTTAATGAGAATTTGAGACATGGATAACTGCAAAACAAGTAAATAGGTTCTGTGTTTTGTTGGATTGGATAAAATTATGATAAGTGAAGAAAATGATGTAAACAAATACAGAAGATGATGAACAATCATGTATAATTTCTGGTTTTGGTACTTGTAATTAATCTTGCATTTTGAGTTGCTTTTCAGTAAGATGAGCTGAAGTGGAAGTAGAAGAGTTGGTTTAAGTGTCATATGTGGTAATTGAATAAGATTGAAGTGAGAAAATATGGAAAAAAAGAAGAAGATGAAGACCTGTGTTTTAGAGAGAGAAGTGAAAAGGGTTGCACCAAAGGTTACTGTAGAGAGATTGTTTTGAACATCTTTCATTCATTTTGTTATAACTTTGTCTCCCGACCTCCAAATGACTTGAAAATTGAACCAATACACTTATAATACATTGTTTTTCCTCTCCATAAAAAAATAGAGCTGTATTAATTGATTTGGAAAAGATTGATTGGATGAAAGCGAGGAAATGTGCTGGAATGTTATGAACTGGAGAATTTTCATTGAACATGCTTTGGTATTTTGATTATATTTTGGCTTGTAGATTTCTAAATGTGTTGATTCTTAATTCAGATTAAACTTGAGACATATTTACACAACTTTATTGAAGAAGTCAAATTTTAATTCTATCTCTAAGACTTTCAAAATTGGCATGAAATTGAGTATTGTCTTAGACTGTAGCACTACCAGGGACAAAAATAATGTCTTATTATTATTGAATAAACTGTAATGAGAATAGTATGTGGTATTTTGATTATAACTTGCACGATACTGAATCAAAATGCATGAAATTGATGTCATTAGACACTTAAGACATTGTTTTTCCTCTCCATAAAAATTTAGATTCCTCTCCATAAAAATTAAAGCCATCTGAATTGATTTGAAAAAGATTGATTAGATGAAAGTGATGGAGTCTGTTGGAATATTATGAATTGGAATATTTTCATTTAACATGCTTCGGTATTTTGATTATATCTCAATCTGTAGATTTCCAAATGAGTTGATTCTTAATTTTGATTAACTTAGAGACTTATGGTTACAACTTTATTGAAGAAGTATACTTTTAATTCTGTTTCTAAGAATTTCAAATTTTGGCATGAATTTGAGTCTTGGCTTAAGCTATAGTACTACCAGGACAGAAATCATGTCCTATAGTTATTGAATAAACTGTATTGATATAGGCTGAATTAGACTAAGGTGTCTTTACCGAAGTTGTAGCCTATTCTCTTAGCTTTAAATTGGTATAATGTTCGTAATTTTTGGATATTGTAATTAAGAGATATGGGTTGTACAACTTGACTGCATGATCATGCTCTAGCTAAAATTCCAAATGTACACAGTCTGTGATATTTTGAGCATAACTCATAGAATAATAAACCAAATTGTATGATCTTGGTATCATTAGAAACTTAAGACACAGAGGAACAATTGTCTAGAAGAAAATGTTACAAAAATATATCATTTTCTTGATGTGAATATGCAACGTTGACCTAAATGGGACGCTTTCAACAAAAGCTGGACTAGTGAATGAGTGTGTGCATAATGAATGAGTGTGTGCATTTTGGCACTATTAGAGTACATCAATTTGTTACAAAAAGATACCTGAGAATTTGTCATTGCACATGCATGATACATAATACATTTATACTTGTGTTTACTCAATTACATAAGTTGTACAGTAATGTGATTGTTTTAATGTATATAGGAGAGTAAGTAGCGCGACCACTTTTGGATATCGCCGGAACATCAAGGTGATAGGCTTAAGGGAGCAATTGTGAGTAACCTAAGATGATCTCACTTTAATTTGATATGATATTACTAAATTGAATTTGATATATGATGAATATGTACTGATTGTGTACTGAATTCCGGATAATACTTGTTTGAGGCATTTGATGCATGTGAATATTATTCGAAGTGCTACTTGTATGTGAATGAGACTGCCTAAATGATTTTCAACTAACAGTGACTGAATGTTATAATTGATTGTATTGACTTAGATAATGTGAATGAAAGTGATTGATTGTATTTGAATGATTTGTGGCATGCATTTCATTTCAGCACATGTAATATAAAGGCAATTATGACTGGTGATGCTACTGAAAAGAGCTTAAAGCTCAAACATATAGAGCCTAAGGCTCACTGTGATCAATAAACCCAGTGATACGGGATACTAGAAAAGCACACAATCACAACAATGTAAAAAAAATGAATGTGAGTCTCATACATATAGTATTTACATATGATCATATAATATTCACATATGATTTGAATTCGTTGAATGATTTGCAAAGCTGTAAGAATGTTACATGTTTGAATAAATGGTATTAAACCAATGACTGTGTTTTATTCAA
>JAOTAY010000004.1:7607751-7631099 GCA_025629805.1 Erythroxylum baracoense
AATGTGGAGTATCACTTATTCATTCAAATTCACATACAAGGAGCACTTCAATATCACAATCATCATATCAGAATCATTGGAGCTTCATGTCCGAAATTCAACAATCAAATTACATTCATAGATAATTCAAATCAGAAATTAAGCAAAAAAATAATTAAGTGAGATGGTCTAGGTTACTCACAATTGTTCCCTAAAGCCTATTGCCTTGATGTTCCGGCAATATCAGGATGTCAGGATGTGGTTACGCTACTTGCTCTCTTATATACATTAACACAATTTCACATTACTGTATTGCTTATGTAGTTGAGTAAACATAGGTATAAGCTATGGCTTTAGTGAATACACCTTAGTCTAATTCAGCCTACATCAATACAGTTTATTCAATAATTATAGGACATGATTTCTGTCCCTGGTAGTGCTACAACCTAAACTAAGATTCAATTTCATGCCAATTTTGAAAGTCTTAGATATAGAATTAAAATTCTACTTCTTCAAGAAAGTTGTAGACATAAGTCTTAAGTTTAATCTGAATTAAGAATCAACTCATTTGGAAATCTACAGATCGAGATATAATCAAAATATCGAATCATGTTCAATGAAAATTCTCCAGTTCATAACATTCCAAAACATTTCCTCACTTTCATCTAATCAATCTTTTTCAAATCAATTCAAATGACTCTAAATTTTTATGGAGAGAGAACAATTTCTTAGGAGTCTACTGGTTCAAGTTTCAAGTCATTTGAAGGTTAGATGAGAAAGTTATAACAAAAAGAATCAAAGTTGTTTAGTAAAAATATTTTAGACTTCAAAAACCACCTTCTTCTTCCTCTCTCTTTACTACAAATTTTGTTTTCATGAACAGTAACGACTCACAAACCAAAACAGAACCTATATCATGCTCTTCCACTCCCATTTACATTCAGCTCACCATCAAAACCTCTCAAAATTCAAGATCACACAAACATAAAAGACAATAATTATATTCACGTATTTCATCAAAGTTTATGCACTTGTTCCATTTCTTGCAGTATTCACTTACTTGATTGCAGAAAAATTTCAGAAGTTATGAGGGGATGAGAATGACAATCGAAGACCCCATATAGATGAAGTGATGATTTTTCAAGGTATATAGTTGATGGACTAATCAAAAGCTAAACACAAAAGTGAACATGCATGGTATTTCGGTGATCGATGGACAATAACCCAGACAAATGCAAAAATTAAATGTTTAAATGATGAAGAGCAAGAAGGAAGATGATGGTTTCGGTAGAAACAAAACCAAGGTGCTACAGAAACTTTCTTGACCAAAACATAGCCTAGGTGTTTCATTAGTTTCTCCTTTAAGTCTTACCACATGTCCTTTTTGCATGTGTTACACTTGTCATTTATTTCGTTAAGCCTTGTGTCACTTCCTAATTGCTCCACTTGTCACATAGTCATTTGTCCAATTGTCACACATTTACTAGTCCATTTGTCACACTTTTATTTGTCACTTTTTTCCCAAAATACTCTCAATTTCCAAAAGACCCGAAACATTACCACAATTACTAAATCAATTTTAATACACTCTAGTGTACTTTTCAAGGCAATAAAATCCACAATTCCCATTTATCTTATATTTCTATATTTTTTCTAGTCCAAAATACTCCAAATTTTCAGAAATTCTTTAAAATTAACCAAAAATTTTGAAATAATACTAATAATCTCCAAATAAATTTTTAACGCAAATAACCCACAATTCACATTTTAATCGCATTTAACAATCAATTATACCCAAAAAATGTCAATGAATGCATGCACAATTATTTTAATGTATCCAAAATAAATATTCACATGTGTGTGAATATACTATGATACATGAGTATGATATGCACTTCTAATTTCTCACTGTACTCTCAATTCACTATTTTGGGGTTTGGCCTCGAACATGGGATGTTACAGATGGTTACTCTCCTGAGTTCGCAAAACTCATCAAAATTGCACTGTTGATAATTTCAGGTTCGAGAGTGAGACAACCTAGCTTCTAAGACTCCATAGAAGCTTATTT
The DNA here is from genome assembly GCA_025629805.1 of Erythroxylum baracoense. Taxonomy (NCBI): domain Eukaryota; kingdom Viridiplantae; phylum Streptophyta; class Magnoliopsida; order Malpighiales; family Erythroxylaceae; genus Erythroxylum; species Erythroxylum baracoense. The sequence continues at coordinate 7,609,799 of JAOTAY010000004.1, forward strand.
TGTGCAACTTTGACGATCAGATATAGCTCAAAGGTCGGTCAGCTCGGAATTGAAGACATAGTTTGTTAATAACTTTTGGGCATTCCTCATATTTGTAGCATATTGTGTAGACTGAGTTGTTTATGCTCATAGAATGATGTTGTATAATTATGGATGATGTTGAACTTAAAGCTGCAATGTATATGATGGTATGATATAAAATGAGGAAATTTTGGATGTTAGCAAATGTGTGATTTGTGATTTTAATTATGATGCCATGTTATAAAGTGAAAGTGAGATAGTTAACACGTCATTTTTGTCAGGCATATGCACGTGTGACCGAAGGGCACATATGCATGTGTCAAACGGGAGTGGGGTGTTATATATACTTTGATGGAAAACCAAACAGGAAAGAAGTTGAAGTGCCTAAGAACAGACAATGGGTTGGAATTCTACAATAAGGAGTTTGATGACTACTATGAAAGGAAGGGAATTCAAAGGCACAGAACTATTAAGGCAACACCTCAACAGAATGGGATAGCAGAAAGGCTCAACAGAACCTTACTTGAGAAGACCAGATGTATGCTGCTGTCCTCAGGCCTATCTCAAGCACTATAGGAGGAAGCTATCAAAACCGCAGCTTATCTGATAAATAGACCACCAACATCTACAAATGAGGATAAACCTCCTGAAGAGGTATGGAATGATTCTAAACCTACTTTGACTCACTTAAAACCTTTTGGATGCAGTGTATACGTTCACCAAACAGAAGGAAAGCTTAAATGAAGAGCTGTCAAATGGGTATTTCTAGGCTACCTTGAAGGAACTAAAGGGTACAAAATTCTAATACTGCAATCAGGAGCTTATAAGACTCAAATAAACATAGATGTAGTGTTTAGGGAAACTGAATTTCCACTACTAAAGTAGAAAAATGGAGGAATGAATGTTCAAGAAGAAGTCTATAGCAGCTGGGTTCCAAAAACAATCTAATCCCTTTCTATGTCCCACCCTCCACACATAAAAGAGATGAAATAGAAGCAACTGTTGAACAGACAACTCCAACTGGAGAAGAAACAATGGACACAGATTATAACTCTCAGAAGGGAACTGAATAAGAAGAGGAAGCAACAGAAGCTCAGCAAGCTTAGTTGCAGGACTATTAACTTGTCAGAGACAGGGAACCAAGGCAGAGGATACCAAACAGAATATATATTGAAACTGACCTAATAGAATATTCTTGTTTGGTTGTAGAACTAGTTGAGACAGGAGCTCCAGAGATATACAAGGAAGCCATGAGCAGGACTGATGCAAAATAGTGGAAAGATGCTTACCGCAGTGAATACAATTCTCTAATGAAGAATGAGACTTGGAGTGGAAAGATGCTTACCTAAGTGAATACAATTCTCTAATGAAGAATGAGACTTGGAAGCTAGTTCCTAAGTCACCAAATGCAAAGCTAATGGAATGCAAACGGATATTCAAGCTGAAGGATGGAATAGCAAAAGTTGATTCAAAGATCTATAAGGTCAGATTAGTAGCAAAAGGCTTTAAGTAAAGAGAAAGAGTGGACTACAAGGAAATCTTCTCTCCAGCATTTAAGTTCAAAATAGTAAGGATTATTCTGACCCTAGCTACTTTGAATGATTAGGAGATACATCAGATGGATGTAAAGACAACATTCTTATATAGAAAACTAGAAGAAACCATCTATATGAAGCAGCCTACAGGTTTCATAGATAAGAAGAACCCTAATCACGTTTGCTTGCTTGAGAGATCCCTATATGGCCTAAAGCAAGCCTTTAGGCAATGGAATAAGAAATTCTATGAGGTTGTGAAAAAGATGAAATTCAAAAGAAGTACCTATGACTACTGCCTGTGCTACAAGGATTTAAAGAAGGAGGAAGTGATTTATATGCTGGTTTATATGGATGACCTAGTTATCACAGGAAAACTAGTATAGAGGATCCAGGAAGTGAAGAATGCCCTAAGACAAAACTTTGATATGAAAGATTTGGGGAAGGCTCAGAAGTTGCTGGGTATGCAAATCATAAGGAATGAAGCAAAGGGGAATCTATGGTGACATAACGGGACTACATAAAGAAGGTTCTATCTAAGTTCAATATGGAAGATGCTAAACCTAGTTCTGCTCCCATTGCCACACACTTGCAGCTGACAGCTGCTAAGAGTCCAACAACAGAAGATCAACAGAAACAAATGCTGAAATATACTTATGATATAAGTGTAGGTTGTATTATGTATATAATGATATGTACTAGACCTGACTTAGCCTATGCAATCAGCCTACTTAGTAGATTCATAGCTAATCCAGGTCTAAAACATTAGCAGGGATTTAAAATAGTTCTTAGATACTTAAAGGGAACTTTAAATCATGGTTTATGTTTATAAAATTCTAATATACAATTTCTTAAAGATACAAACTTATATGGCTATGTAGATGCAGATTATGCAGCAGATAAAGACACTCGCAAATCACTATCAGCATATTACTTAACACTTTCAGTCAATACAATAAGCTGGAAAGTACAACAACAATCAGTGGTGTCTTTATCTATAATAGAAGCAGAATGTTACGCTATCACAGAAGGCCTAAAGGAGCTAATATAGTTAAAAGGGCTACTATCAGAGATCAAAGTTCAAATCAAAGAAAACTTAATCTACACAGATAGTCAAAGTGCATTGTACTTGAGCAAGGATCCAATTCTACATGGGTGTTCGAAGCACATCGACGTCAAACTCCACTTCATCAAAGACAAAATCAACAGTGGTGAGGTTATCCTGAAGAAAATATAAGGAGATCGAAATCTGTCAGATTTTGGGACAAAAGTAGTTTCTGTCAAGAAGTTCATTCTTTGTAGAGATTCTTTACAGATAAATGAATCCCCTTGAAGTCTACAAAGACTTACCTATTCAATCTTACAACTTCGGTGAAAGCTAGGGTTTGGTTTCAAAATTAGCCACAAATTGATGAGCTATGTGAAGATTCATGGAGAAGGAGGGAATATTTGTGAAGGTATTCACATATTCTTCATAAACCTTTAATAAAAACTCATCAATGTGAGACAAGGTTTAGGGATTTTTGGACTGAAGTGCATGAGTGTGAGAGAAGAGAAGAGTGTCTGAGAAATTCGAAGAAGGAGAGGAAATGCAATTTGAGAGTCAAAACGGAAAGCAGAAGCAATAACATTGAGCTAAAGTAAAACATGTGGATGGCACATGCAATAGTCACGTGAGGAGCACAGAAGGTTTAATAATCGTTTTCTTAAACAACAGAGTGTATGCAACTTCTTACATAGCCTATAAATAACACAGTCATAGATACAAATACATACACACAAATACTGATCTGAAATAAGAGAAAAAAAAGTCTGAGAGAGTGCTAGAGTACATACTAAGTGTACTAGGGAGTTTGTGAAGAAACTCTTGTAGGTGTTTGAGAAACACCCAATCTCTTGTAATCTTTCTCTTCTTGAAACTAGTAGAACCACAAGTGTGAGATTGATCCTTAGATGTAGATAGCAATTGTGCTATCGAACCAAGTAAAAATCTGTGTCTTCTTTACTTTTCTACTACTCTTCATTTATGCAAAACAAACTCAAACAACAAAGCACATCAGTCTTTGTTAAAAAGACAACAGAAACACAGAAGAACTTAACATAAAGTCCTAAATTTGAATCAGAAAATTTAAATAAAAGCATTCTAGATTATATATAAGGGAAATATAGTTTTATAGGTTGGTACTTGAAAATCAATCCTAAATGAAAATTGAAGCTATCGATTAACTAGTAAATGCCTTAATATAATTAGAAGCTGCAAATTAAGGCATTTTCACATTGTACACTTAAAACATTTTAGGTTCCATTCGCCTCAATTCAACACATAGCGTTGGTTTGAAACTATAATGGAGGATCCAACAACTAAATATTCAAGTCTAAAATAGCCTAAGAACAAAAGAGACCTTTTTTTTGGAAATTTCATATTCATATATATTCCAGGTGTTACCTAATTGCATCCACTCTGTTTTATGAATATCTATCAATTCAAATTCAATTTCTCTCTTTTTCATTTATTGAATGAATAAATGCTTGTACGACATGGTAAGCACATAATTACGAAAATAGGTGATCTAAACTCCTAATTAATCTCTTGTAGCTAAGTAATCCGGGTTTCCTTTTTACGGGAGATAGATTCATTATTATTTATATCCATCGACTGCCTTCTAAGGTTTGACATCTTACCTTTTGTCAGCAAGCTTATGCAGAGGTAGCTAATTATTGTGAAAAACCATAATTAGTCAATTTACTTTCTTTTAAATAATAATATAATTACATATTACCATTAAGGAATAACTAAATTATGAGTCTAATAATAGTATCTTAATTTATAAAGCAAGTTAATATACGTCAATAATCTCATTTATTTACAATGCGTGAATAAAGTACACACAAAAGGCACAATTATCTTGCTCTTTTTAGCGTAATTACATCTAAAAAAGTCGATTCATTTTGAAGTTGTTGCATCACTCTTTTTGGATCAGTTATATTACTCTTTTTAGATGAGTTGATTATTTGTACCCAACATGGGACTTTAAAATATAAATTAAATAATTTTAAAATATCATCATTATTATAAATTTTATAAAAATAAAAATAAAAATATATTTAGATATATTCAATCAAATCAATATAAAAAGATTTCTTATTTCTTAAAGAATATTAGAATATGTCTATTATCTCCTAATTTATTTTTTTATGATATATGAATTTGATTTTTTCATTATATTACAGTTTTTGATTAATTGAAGAACATCTTGCATAAATTTTCAAATAAAAGATTTTTGGTAATATATTTGGTTTCATAAAATAAGAATTATCTATGGTCCCAACTATTTAGTTATCATTTGATAGTTATTAATGACTATTATTATTAAGTAAAAATATTTTAGTAAAATATTATTTTATTATTTATAACCGTATTAATTATTAAATAATGATTATCAAACTTTTCTAATAATTGATGTTAATTAATTTGATGATGTTAGACAAGAATATAATTTTAGGTTCGAAAAACAATTCTTTTAATTGAATTTTATATTCCTACTTGGAATGCTTAGTGATTTCTGGACCTTATAATTGCTTACTGGGAAAAGGTATTCTTGGCAAAGAACGGTAAAACTTCCGCAAACAACGACCAATTATTTTAGTAGGAAGCATGTATTCTAGCTCTTTTTTTTAATTCCTTAACTTTTTCTTGGACTCGTCTTGACCCAAAGTTTGATGAAACTTAATGCATCTAAGCCTGAGGCTAAGTCCGACTAGGCTCGAATAGCCTGAAGCCTAACTTGACTTGACTTAACCTAAATTTTTTATTTTAAATTAAAAATTAAAAATGACGTCATTTTTTTATAAGTTTTGGGCTTCAATTCAGACTGATATAATATAAAGGGTATAATGGTTTGAATTCTATTTCATATAAATTATGCATTTCTCGTCATGCTATATTGTGAAAAAATATCATGTTCTCTTCTCTTCCTAAATTTTACCACTTTGTCACATTGAATTTTCTCTTTTTATTGACTCCTCAATTGACTTGTTTCCTAGTTCTGATATAAATAACTCTAACAAACTTGATACTAGCCCTAACCCTACTATTCCTACTAAATTTGCACCTATTATTAATGTTACACCTATACTTATATAGGGTCTCAACTCTTCTCTTCATCATTCCACTTAAGTAAGATAAAACTCTTAATAATTTTATAACTCTTAATAATTTTATAATTTTTCATTGTTGTCCGACTATTGCAATTCTTTATGAAACTTACTCTTATTATGAGGCGAGTATTGACCTCTTTGATAGTAAGCTATGATTGAAGAATTTCAGGCTCTAGAGAAAACTTATGCTTGTGACTTGATTGATCTTCTTCCAAATAAGAAACCTACTGGCTATAAATAGGTTTACAAAATCAAAACTTACTCTGATGGTTATGTTGAACGTTAGAAAGATTATTTAATAGCCAAAATTGTACTTTATAAAGTATGTCATAGACTATGAAGATACATTTGCTTTGATGGCTTGATTAACCTCTGTTCAGAGTCTATTAGCTATTATTACAATTAGAAAATGGAAGGTTTTTATTTGATATCAAAAATATGTTTCTATATGGTGATTTATTAAAAAAGGTTTCCATGCATTCTCCTCTAGGTCATCATTCTTCTCGTAAGTTTTGTAGGCTTCGATAAGCCTTTTTGGGATTGAAATAAGCTCTTAGGGCTTGGTTTACAAAATTCAAATCCATTGTTACTCAATTGGCTTTATTTCTAGTCCTCATAATTTTGTACTATTTATTCATCAAATTATCTAGGTAATTATTTTTCTATTAATTTATGTTGATAATATGATAATAATAAGCAATTATGTGTCTGATATTTCAAAATTACAACACTACTTAGTAAACATTTTGAAATGAAGAATGTAAGTTCTTTCAACTATTTGTAAGCTTTTGAAGTTTCTTATACTTTTGAAGGCTATTATTTCTCTCAAGGCACATATGCATTTAACCTACTTTCTCACACTAGCATCGGAAAAATGTAGTAATGCCCTTAAAACACAATTATATGCTTACTCCTTTAGATGGCACTCCTCTTGACGATCTCACTTTATATCGATAACTATTTGGTAGTCTTATATATCTCATCGATACTCAAACCGATAACTCATATGTTGTTCATTTGATCAGCCAGTTTATATTTACTCCACACTCATCTAATTTTTCTATTGTGATTTAAATACTTTGTTACATTAAAGGAACTATTTTTTATGGATTAAACTTCTTTTCTAACTCCTTGGCATTATCTAGTTATTCCGATGCTAATTGGGTTGGTGATCTAATAGGTCATTGTTCACCACTAGTTATCATTTCTTCTCGAATGATTCTCTTATAATTTGGCATAACTAAAAGCAAATTGTTATTGCTAAAACTAATACTGAATTTGAATATCGTGCTCTTACTGATGCTACATTAGAATTACTTTGACTATGGTGGTTATTAACTGAAATAAGTGTCACACATTCTTTTGTCACTTTGTTTAATTATGATAATAGAAGTGCTATACAAATTTTTCACAGTTACATTTTTCATGAACATATAAAACACATTAAAATTGATTGCTACTTTATACGTCATCATATTACTTAGACACTATACATTTGATTCTTGTCTCCTTGGCTAATCAAACAACTGATATACTAGCCAAAATATGTCTTCCAGCTCATTTCGAGAATTTACTTCACAAAACTCAAGATGACATCATGAGTTTGAGGGGGCTGTTAAGATTAAGATTAGCTAAAATCATAAAAATATATTCGTGTTTATTCATGTATATCTCATGTTGTATCCCTATACTATAAATTCAATTGAAATGAACACTTATTTATGATATTTTGTTTTAAATTTCATGGATGAGTACGCATAAGACTTAGTTTGTTACTATCCAAAAAAAAATTTAGACAATGACTGTGCAATAGAATATGATAACATATACAATAATGATGAAAAAGAAGATGACATTGGCATTGACTATAAAAATAAAGACAGTTACTCGATTACTTATCAACTACAAGTGAATATTACTTAAAATGATGGTAATGAATATGTAAATACACCGGCTTTTAAAATTTTATTTAATGGATAAAGTTAGGAAACATTCCCGCACTTGGATAGAGAATTGAGATTCAATAAATATTGTACAGAATTAAGTTATAGTAAGAAGGTTATGCGAAATTATGAGAAGAAGAAAGCCTAAACATTGATGACTATAAAACTACAATAAACAAATCTATTTTCAAATATGCCTCTTATTGTGGACTTGGAAGTGTATCAGATATCAGAGATACTAAAAAGATGGTTTTTGGTCTATAAAAGTGAAGAAGATACTAGAATTTGAAATGCTTTTGTTGAAAAATGCTATATATAAATAAGAAAATTCGTGTTTTCTGCGTCTTAAGGAATAAGAAATGATTATGATGTTATGTATGTTGTTTTATGTCCTTGCAGTCAATTTATTTTTGGTTGTAAATTTATTTGTATGACAATATTTTATTCAATAAAAGGCATTCTTTATCTTTGTGTATTTGTTAATTAAATAATTATTAATCATAAAGATAAAATCCATGAAATAATTGTTATGCAATTAGAAATTATAATGCGATTATAATTATGAGATTCAAATTGCATTTTCTTATTATTCCTAAAATGTTCATAGTTATAGTTTCATTAAGACAGGTATTGATGAAATGGTCAGACTAGCACATGATTGTTTCTTCTTATGAAGAAAGTAATTGATTTCCTAGATTAAAGTGTGGAGACACTTAAACAAACATGTGGGTGCTTATTAGAAAATAAATTCATTAAACTGACCTGATTATGAGAATCCCAAATGAAATATTACGTGTGTGACTGTGGATTATCTCATAATGATGGTTGTATAATTGATCTTTAGACTTGAAATTACCAAAGTTATCTCATGTAGGAATTACTATGTTTTGATGCTACTTATGCTCTATTTTTGGAGTAATTCAATTCAGTAGTTATTGGAGATAGTATGAACTTTATGGAGATAGCTGAGTAAATTAAAAAAGAATTTGTTGTCCTAAAGTAATTAGGGAGAATGTTCTCCTATTCTTGATTAGCAATAATTTTGGGAATCTCTGGCCAGAGTAAATTGAAATTTGGAAAAATTATTTTCAAATATCAATTATAAATCATTTACTAATTAGCAAGAATGAACATGATTGGATTATTTAGAGTAGACATGAATTCCATACTCTAATTCTAATTGGAACATTAAATGACGAAAGGATTAATTTATACATCATAGTCATGCATAGACAGGTTAAGTCAAGCCACTTTGACATTTATGATATTTGGGTGGTCATGACATGTTGCTAGACGTCAATCATGATCAATATGTGATATTTGATCTTATAAGAACTAATCGGTAATTATGACGAAAGTTTGACTTTAGTTGTAATTTTTGATAAAATCCAAGGACATGAAAAATATGATTTTTCATATAAAAGGAAAAATTATAAAACTTTGGAGCTAGCACTTCTGACATTTTTCCTCTCAAATTAGATTTGATTTTTTCTCTGAATAGATCTATGGATACCATAGAGGCCAGATGATTGAACGGCTAGTGGATTGATGGATTCAAGGAAAAAGGAAAATTACAACAGGAAATCAAAACAAGTTAGTATAACTTTGTTACTTTCTTGTTTTATGTTTCAAATTAAATTTTGTTAAAGTTGATTATGTGGAAAATTTTAAATTCATTTCACTGCTCTTAGATACGATCTTGTGTTTTATTTTCTAGCAATGGTATCGGGCCACCTTTAATAAATTTAATTGTGATTCATAAGCTTGTTTTAATTTTGATTTAATTTAAATATGCAAAAGGTTGCATATTTATACATTGAAACTGTTTTGACAATTTGGTTTGGTGATCTAAAAAATATTTTTTTGGAAAGCTTTTATAGTGTGTTATGAAATAGTTCTACATGTTTACTGCCTAGATAAGTGTTTCTGATACTTGCAATTTGTTATATTAATTTCTGGAATTGTTCTGAAAGTATTGTTCATGCTCTAAGTGATTAAATATTTTTTCTGCTTGTTATGGAAATGTTCTATAAATTTGTCTTCATTTTGCTATCTAGAAATGTTCTGGAATGCTTACGTTTGTTCTTTGGAAATAAAACTAGGATGTTTTATTTTTCTGGAAAATTTTGTTCTTGTTCTTTATCATCCGGAAAGTGTTTCTGGATATGGAAGGACATGTTTAATATCTTAGTTGACTATTGCTTTAGCTTGCGTTAACTATTTCTGAAAATGATGTAAACCTCATAAGCACACTAAACTTGAACCTAGAGCACATTTATGTTGTTTTCTAGGGCATGGGATAGAGAACAAAGGATATACATGTTGGGATCCACTATCTCAAAGACTTAAAATCTCTCAACATGTTACCTTTTGGGAACATAAAAAACCCTCACACAATTGTTTTTTGATCCTACTATATCTTTGTTTCCTGATATTTCTTCTGCAGGTCCATTTTATAGCTCTAATAGCTTAACATAACTAACACCTGATTCTTTCATATCTTATCTGACTGCATATCCTCCATCCTCACTAAATAACTCTTCCTCTTCTATTCATTCATGAGAATCTACTGAGTCCCCATAACCCCTCTGTCGACCTTCTCGAGCAAGTCAACCATTTATTCGTTTTAAAGACTTCTATGTTTATTTCGTTATTGTCTCTCTATATAAGCCTCGCACCTAGTACGAGACTAGCTCTAATCCCTTATAGTGGTAATCAATGGCAAAAGAATTATAGGCTCTCTTAAACACCAACATTGGGACTTAGTTTACCTACCTCCAAAAAAGTCTCTTATTGGCTATAAATAGGTCTATAAATCAAGACTCGAGTTGATGGATCAATCAAAAGTTATAAAGGATGATTGGTTACAAAGGGTTTTACTCAAGAATATAGAACTGACTATGAGGAGACCTTTGCTCCAGTTGCTCGCCTAACTTTAATTTGCAGTCTTATTTCAATAGCAGCAAGTAAGTATTGGGAATTATTTTAAATGAATTTTAAGAATGCTTTTGTTAATAGTGACCTTCATAAAGAAGTATATATGCAACCTCTACCTAGGTATGCTTATCCACCTAATAAAGTTTGTCATCTTCACAAAGCCTTGTATGACCTTAAGTAAGCTCCTTTAGCATGGTTTTCTAAATTCAGCTCCACCATCAATCATCTTGGCTTTACATTTAACTCTTATGATCATGCTTTGTTTATTCGAAAAATATATCAAAGGTGCACTATTCTGTTTCTATATGTTGATGATATGATAATAACCGTTGATGACACTTAGGGGATCGCTACTCTCAAATCTTGTCTTCATTAACAATTAGAAATGAAAATTTAGGTCCCTTGAGCTATTTTTTAGGTCTTGAAGTATTTTCTGAACATTCAGGCTACTACTTATTTGAAGCCAAGTATGCTACTGATCTTATCTCCTGTGTTGGTCTTACTAACACTAGGATTGCTAGCACTCCACTCGACTCTAATGATCATATCTTTGCTACTGATAAAACTTCTCTGAGTGATGGTACACTTTATTGACAACTAGTTAGTAGTCTTATATACTTTACTGTCACTAATCCAGATATTGCTCATATAGTTCACATTGTTAGTTAGTTCATGTCTGCACCTCGTACCACTCACCTTTCTGTTGTTTTTGGTGAACTTCCAAACATTCGAGGCACTTTGTTTCATAGGCTTCACTTGAATCATTCATCTTCAATGGACTTACAAGCATACTCTAATGCCGAATGGGCTGGAGACCCAACTAATCGTTGATCTACCACTGAATACTATTTCTTTCTTGGCATATGTCTTATCTCTTGGTACAGTAAGAAGCAAACAATTATCTATCATTTAAGTATTGAATCAGAATAGAGTGCCCTAGCTGACACTACCTTTGAACTTTTATGGTTATGATGGTTACTTTTAGACATTGGTGTCACCTTTTCTTTAGCAGTTCCTCTCCTTTATGATAATCATAGTGACATATGGATTGCTTACAATGTTGTCTTTCATGGATGAATTAAACACATTGAGATCAATTGTCATCTTGTATGTCATCATGTCCTTCATGAAACTATGCAGCTTTCCCAATCTCATCTCAAGTACAAATTGCTAATCTCTTTACCGAATACATCCACCTCAACATTTTAAAGCTCTCCTCTCCAAACTCAAGTTATTGTCTTCACTACCACCTTGAGTTTTTTTTTTTGGGGGGGGGGTGCGGATATTAACATATATTAATGCAATCTTTATTTAGTTAACTATCCACTATAATTAGCCTTTATTTTGTCCTAAAAGCATGTACATTAATGATGTATATTATTTGGTTGATTTGTTTCTTTAGTTAAAGTTACCTAGATTGTATAAATAGGTGGATGTAAATCACATTAGAGACATATAGAAATACAAAGAAAATTTTCATATTTTGTCTCTGTTCTCTATTTCTACACTTGAGATCTGAACTTGCATAATTCACTTTTTAATGCATGAATTTTTATTTAGATGACTCAAGTGAGTCTTTAGCCTAATGATGCATACAAGGACTTAATGGTTCTCCTTATTGTCCAAATTTCTATAATTCACATAACTTGTGAAAATATGCTAAATTGTGAAAAGTTATTTCTTGTTTTAGTTATACACTCAATTTATATTTATATTTATATTTTGTATTTTATAATTGTTAAAGAAAAATAACTCTACAAATTTAAAAGCTCTCAAGCATGTCAAAGAAAGAGGTTCGTAGGTTTTGATTGTTAATGCAAATGTTAGGAGTCCAATATTTGAGATAGCCTAAAAACTTTAACTCCAAAGCAACATTTTTTTTATAAACAATCTTGTAGTTAGAAGTCAAATGTTTAAGTAAAGTCATTTCAACTTTCTAATATAATGAAAAGTAATATAGGTGCAAAATCATAGGTTTAGGAGAGGTCATTTAAGCTCTCTAGTTTAATAAAAAATTCTAAAGACTACTCAACTCCTTAGTCCAATAGTTAAAAAGAAAAAACTAGCTGACTCATATCTTAAGTTTATATAGTTCAAGTATGATATTCAAAATTACTTTCTTAACTCTCCAATAAAGCTTTAATGTCTGAAAAAAATGTCAACTAGGTAAGTTAATATTCTGAATACATTTGATATTATTTTTGCAATATTTAAAAAAAGAGTCTTAACCATGAACATAATTAACAATTGAGAGTAAGAAAAAAATGATACAAACCAAATGAAATTTTATTAAAGATTTAGAGTCCTGTCACGTCTGCAATCTTTATAAAGATAAAATCATAATCTTATTCGAATCTTATCCAATCAAATCAATATAAAAAGGGTATAATGTTTCTTAAGAAGCTATTAGAAACATAGTTGTGAAAATTAAATTTATTTTCTCTATATAATATCCAATGTAGATGGAGCACATTGTGACTTTGGTTGTTGACCAAAAAATTGATGCTATGAAATACTATATGTAATGAGAAAGACATAAAGAGATAAAGAACTCCAAATCAATTTATCACTTTTACAAAGCATTTGTGTCAACTATAAAAGCTATTCTGAGAGAGAACAAAGAAGTGAAAGAGACAAAAAGAGTGATAAAAATTAAAGAAAAGCTTAGAGAAAGATAGAAAGAGGACATAAATGAAGAAAGGAACAAACAAGAACAAAAAAACTCTTTTGAACTTTTAGATTTTCACCAAAGTATCAGTCAAACTCTAATATTTGAGAACTTCAACACTCTTGAGTCTAACTCCAAACTAATGAAACTTATAATTTCATCAAGATTCTATCAGTAATTTGACCGACATGATATTTTATTTAATTTTTATTTATAATAGCACTCACCGTTGCTAATGTAGAAGAATTAGGGATTTTGATAAGGAAAGGAGAATTTGCATGCTAGCTAGGCGGGAGTTCGGTACTCCTAATTGAATTTTATGTTAGTAATAATGGGTGTTATTAAAAATGAAAATTAAATAAAAATATCATATCATAGAATAATTGGCAAAATTTTAATGAGATTAGATTTGAAAGATTTTTAAAATATTGATATTAAAATTTCAAATGTACATTAATTAAGATTTGAAAGTTCAAAACATCCTTTTTGCTGAATAGAGAAATATCTAATGTAGAGCAGGTACTTATTAATATTTTTTTTACTCCTATAAATTATATTAGAAGAAAAGGAAAGCTAACAACCAATACACAGGTCAAACCCCATTTTATATTTCCTTGAATCAATGGTGATTGGTACCTCTCCACGTATAACGTCGCATCTTGTTGACATTGCTTTTTCTTTCTTGATAAAAATGTGCACACACAAAGAACACAAAGGTATCAAAACTTCTCACTATAAAGATTATACATTTTGTTTTTAGTATACTTTTTTTATTATAAAGCAAATTGAATTATTCAGCCTTATTTCAGAAACCTTATCAATTCAAAGGATGTTATATTCCGGACAAAAAAAGAAGAGAAGGGAGAGAGCATTAAGTGACACTGGAACTGTTAATAGGTAGTACTAATACGTTGTCACCGAAACATACAAGACGGTAGTAAGTCTAAAATGTTCGATGGGAATCAGTTTGTTTGGTTTTCTTGATTGCAATCGACCACCTTGTAATTGCACTGGATTTTGGCTTGAACTACGTATCGTATTCGAATCTGATCAGCGTTAAATATTATGTACTCGTTTCTCCCGCAAACCACCTGCAAGATATATCAATATCATCCCAAATCATTTGGTCATTGTAATAAATGAAACAGCGTCTAATAGTACCCTCGATTCCGCTTGCTGTATGGGCTTTCCCAGTGGAACAATTACTCCGTCCTCAAGAACCTCAGCCTCCGAGGGGTCTGGAGCAATGCTTCCTATTGCTTTTGCACTGTAATGCAAACGCGCAAGGTGATATGGTTGAATAATAATAACTAAATAAATAAAGGGATTCCATAATATTATGTCCTCTGATGGCTTTAATCTAAATGGAGCTATTCTTTCTTACTTTATAGTTGATTATTAAATATGCATCTAATCTAACGCTGGCATTTAGCGGCAGAAAAAGGAAAGAACCTTAGCTTGCCCTTAGGCAACTTGTCAGCGTTGTGATTCAAAGTTCGCAGCTCATTCACGTCACCTAACGCAACCTGGAAAAGGAAAAATATATCTACCTATATTATCCTATTCACAATATCTCTGCAACAGAACAGAGAAAAAGTCGCATGGATGGTCTATGTTGTGGGCAAAACCAATCACACCTCACATAACACAAGCACAGCATTGGGGTCTGCTCCAGCATAGGAATAAGCTTGACTTTTAGCAAACATATCAGCAAAATAAACCCCCTTCCCAAATGTGTAACCTGCCGTTGGTGCTTCTGGAGGAGCAATGCGCAGACCTGGGCTAATAAAATAATCAAGTAATTGTTATCTGCCTCGTGCAAGAATGTTTATACGATCTTCTCAAAGCCTGATCAGACAGAATAATAACACAGAAAGAAAAGCCGTAACAACCTTGTGATAAGATCCCGGTCCAGTTCGTGAGTGGAGAACCATGCCACAGAAGCATTCTGTTTTTTATGTTGGAGAACTGCAGAAGCGTTCAAAGCTCTAAGGTAAACAGGAATGAAGTAAAATCTCCAAAAGACAATATAAAGGTGACAACCAAAAGTATTATGCACTTACTTTCTTGAACCGTTCGGTTTCGCCTTCTCTTGAAGCCCTAAATATTTGAACAATGTCAATTATGAATCTCTTATCACCAGTATTCTCTATATATTTGTCAATCTGCAGAATGCAGAGAAATGAATTCAGTGCTACAAAAACTGTCATTAGAAAGAAGTGTTAACAAGGTGAATCTACATCTGTAATGATATTAGATAATATGAATGCGTGAAGGTACCATTGAGAAGTCCTCGGAATCAACTTCAAGTGGAATCAAATCACATCTAAGGCACTTGTAATGTGAATATAGAGGATCTTCCTTGAAAATCAAGTAAGGATAGAATGTCAAACAACTTGGAGAAAAATATGTACAGTTACAGATGAAGAAGGGTCTGTTGAAGAAACAATTTGACGATGAAGCAGATTAATTAATGGCCAAATAATAACACCTGAGAGTACATATCATCGTTGATCAGTGATGTTGCTACTTCAATTTCACCTAGAGCTTCAACCTACAATCATGCTCCATGTGAAGTTAAGCATATGGTAATGCACGTATAATAAGAGCCAAATACACGAAAATCAAGAACCAAGCAAGCAAAAGTAGTAAATCAGCATAAGATCAAAGAATTACCATTTCCAATTTACCCTTCAACTTGTAGTGTGTGTCAATGCAGAAGTCACCTGAATGTTAAAAATTCTACTTCAGTAACCCTCAGTAATTTGATTATATGACATTACTTAGAATAGTATTTACCAATTATCAGAAGAAAGAAACTTTGCAATCACATCAAGATAAAATGATGTATGTAGAAGATAGAGAAAGGGAAGGAAGAGGAATAGGACTCACGCATCTTTCTAAAACCCAGGTTATGGGGTATTATAGTGTAAAATTCCCTGCAATAAAAAAGCGTGAAATATATTTCCTTCAAATTAACATGATATACAAGAATTCTAACAAATAGAGAATGGCCAAAAGAGTGAACAATGTTTGCAAGCTCTTACCCACTTAATTGCTCCAGCTTTTCCTTGTCAGATTTGCCAATAATCTCAGATATCCTTCTCAAGACATCATAACCCTGTATATTTTAGAAAATTAGCATTAAGTCCCAGCGACTGATATGTGCGAGCAATGTGTATGAAATTGATTAATTTGAGTTTATTGTCCGTATTCCAATACAAACTCACGTACGTACATGCGTTTAATCATGTAATTTACCTTTAAGATTGTTGATCTGCTCAGCTTACCAAGTGGTAGCTTTTCAGTATTGAGCCCTGAAAACAGATAAAAACAAGATATTAATTTGAGCGGATGGAACTGAAATCCATCAAAGAATGCTATATATCCTAATCAAGTAAAGCCTGTCATTTGGTTATGCTACAATTAGGTCCTTTTTGCTCAGTGGCATTTGTCACTTGCCCTGATTAAGTATAAGGGCGAATTTGGACTATATATGGCGTTCTTTTAATGATATGTCTGCAGCGTTTTAGCATCATAGTAGCAAGAACAATGCAATTGGGAAGCTATAAATAAGTTTCCAGATTTTGATGGAGGTTAATGGAAGGTGAGCTTAGAAGTTGTTTCGAACCCAAGTCCTACTTTCAATAGAACAGAAAGAGATATCTGATAATCATGACTTCTGTCTCACTACAGTGCTAGGATTTGTCCTGATCAGCATTTCAGCAGTTTACTCTGACGTGGAAACTACGACACTTGATTAGTTGTCATATCGTTACATCACAAACTACGTACCTAGTTCCAGCATTCGCCGCTTCATCATGTCAATGTTGCAAATAAGAGCTATAAAATTTGCAATTCTAGAATCAAGCTTCGTCAAACGAAGCTGACTTTCCACGGTGACAGTAGACCTTTCCTCAGCCTGACAATGGAAGTGCAAATATTAAGGAAACATGATCCATTACAAGATTCAAGAACAGAATATACAACGGTGGACTGCATGTAGTCTGATAACAGAGGCAGAGTAGACAGCATAATAGATCTCAAGAATAACTCACGCCAGATTCTTTGCTTCCGTCATAATCCATCTCCAACCACATATAGCATTTTGGGTGGAAAATGAATTCCTTACGATCAGCCCAATGGTTCTTTGTCTTCGCAAAAAATTTTGTTTCAAACTCCTTAATAGCAATGTCCCTTGAAGCATAAGGTCCCTGTAGCTTGTCTTGACCTTTGATTCCTACCCTGCCCCATCTAGTGTACACTAAGAATTTGCCACCGCCATTAGATTCTGCAATTTTTTTCAAAAGTAAACTCAATCAAATACTCTGCATGATCATGATACCAAATCAACATATCGTGCAATGCTTGTAAAGTAGCCAAGAAAGCCCAACCACCACTAAATTAATAAGGATCAGATGAGACCTATGAAAAAGAAAATGTTCAACAATTTACTACTCCGGTAAGAAGAACTAACCAAGAGCTTGAATCACATAGAATTTGTTATTGTTATCTCCTACATTTGTCTGGTTCAGAGTCGCATCATAGATGTTATCATCCTGCAGGGAAATGGATGAAGTTTAGCTTAGCAACAGAGAGGTTAGTGCTCTTGTGGATTCATGATTCTTTTTTCTTATTGGTAAAAAAAAAAAAACAGTTAGATAAGTTAAGCAAGGAATTATATATCATACTAAAGATGAAAAATTCTATTAATTATCACACTATTTTACATGCTGTAAAACGTGGTACTCTGTCTTTATGTGGTCGGCCAAGTACTGATCCAGCACTGCAGTGCCCTTCCTGCCACTAATGACCTGTTTCTCCTTTTCTTTTTCATCATCTTTTTTCCCTGCAGCTAAATTTCAATCAGTAGAGGAAAACGAAGCAGATTTTAATTCATGAATCAAGTTAAAGTACGAACTAGGAAGTAAATCTTCAAGCGCAACGTTGTTTGAGTCCATCCGTGATTCTGCAGAAAGCCTATGAATCAAATCTCTCTTTGAACCACCTGACGAAACACCCATTAGAACCGCTACTTGGCGAAGTGCCGCTATGCCCATCTTACTAAGATCTTCATCAACTACCCTCATTTTCTCGGACCTTTTCGAACCATCAACTTCTGGTTCCCTCTGCCTCTTCTTGCCAACTGAAGCATCTACTAATGAACTCTCAGACAACATTTTCAACAGTTTTTGTCTTCGAACCTACAATATAAAATTTCACAAAACCAAATTTGAACTGGAAAGAACAAGAAGCCCAAGCTCGTGTGCGTCAACCCTGTAACTGAAGAGACGACTGAATTACCAATGTAAGAACTTTGGATGGATGGTGTTAATGAGTTT
This sequence comes from Erythroxylum baracoense, assembly GCA_025629805.1. Taxonomy (NCBI): domain Eukaryota; kingdom Viridiplantae; phylum Streptophyta; class Magnoliopsida; order Malpighiales; family Erythroxylaceae; genus Erythroxylum; species Erythroxylum baracoense. Next base: position 7,628,400 of record JAOTAY010000004.1, read on the forward strand.
ATGGAGTTGATGCTATGGGAATGGAAATGCAGGGAAGCATCAACTTATTAAATAAGCGGGAGAAAAAGGACTAACAACCAAATCAACTGTTTAGTGTTTTGAGCTTCTCAAAGAAGCTAAAACTGGGGCAGCGGGTTAGTTGAACTGGTTTTTGTAAATAACAACCGTATCTTTCGTCCACTCTGCGTTGCCACGCAAGGTGATGAAATACTGGTATTGATGATTTGGCACTAATTGATTGGTTCAAGTGAAACTTATTGAAGAATTTTTATTATTATAACATAGAACAGACTACGTGAGGTCGGAGCTTTTATAAGATGTTGAAAAGAATAGGCCAAGTCCAAAGACAAAAGTCCTATCAGACTGCCATCTGCCAACGTAGGCCAGCAGCCAGCGGGCCCCTTTGCATTGACCTCAGAGTTGACTTCGTCCTAAGCAATAAGCAAACCTCACCTTGTTAATTTGTAGCCAATAACAAGTTGAACAAAAACATTTTAAGTACGATTTACGTTACTAAATAAAGGACTAATGTATACATCAAGGACTTATTCTATTTAAGCAAAGATTTACCGTGTCCCTTCTAACTTTCTTTTATTGAATATACTTTGGCCATGTTTAGCAATCAGTTGATTGCATCAGGTGTTAGCTAATTTTATCAGCTATTAGTTGATAGCTGATTATATTAACTGATTTGACCAGCAGATTGTATTAGCTGTTTGTTAAAGATGTTTGGTAAAATTAACTGTTTATGTATAAAATAACTTACGAGGGCATGACTTTTAAAAAAATATAAGGGTATAAATATTATATATCTTAGTATTTCATTGAATATTCTTATAAAAATTTAGATTTTAGAGAAGTCATGTTCATCTGTACTGTTTCATTATCTATGAAAAATTTATGCAATTCTTTCTATTTTTATTTTCATTTAAGGGCAATATTTTATTTCTAACCTATAACTGCATAAAGGGTACAATTGACTTTTAATAGTTAAAATTTTGGCTTATTGAAGAAAATGCTCCTACTGAGGAGCTTTTTCTTTTTTGGCTGATTATGTTAAATTAACCATTGGAAGAGATACTCACCAAACAACTTTTACAGCTGTTTGAAAAGTCAAACAGCTGAAGACAACTAATCAGCTAAAAAAATAGCTGATTGGTTGTCTACCAAACGAGGCCTTTGTTTAATGAGAAATTTTGCAAATACTTTTTTTCCCTGTATAATTAATTTTCATATGCATATAAATGTTATATTGTATAGAGATGTAAATGGGCTCGACTCAACTCAAGGCCAGACAGGTTGGGATGAGACTCGACCTACTATATATATATTTTTAAGAAAAAGTTAAAAACGACGTTATTTTTGAAGTAACAGTCAAGTCATAGATCAGGTCGAGTCAGGCTGGATCCTTTTTAACATAATATTTAGTTAATTATGTATTTTGAATAATATTATTAAATAAATTCACATATTTAAATCAAATAACCAATTGACTCAATTGATCGCTAAGTTTTGAATCCTCATATTTACAAAATATTTTAAATAAAGTTTAACATTTGAAAAAGTTTAAAGTAGATCCTGATTATTAACGATGTTAAACATCTATATTGATATGGCAATTTTTTTATTACCAAAGAATTTTTCTGAAGCAAAATTTTAAAATAGGACCACGACGTCCAATTTTTAAAATAGAGGTGAGTCCTACTAAATATACGAAACACTGCGTCATTTAAATAGAAACTTCATGGAAACCTTCACTCTCCTCCCTTTTTAACGTGAGTCCCAACCACCCTCCAACGACAACGTCAATGGATTCAGAATCTACCCTATGAACAATCACCTTTCTTCCAGTTTCTTTGTTCTCAAAGACTGATTGCTCTGAAGTATTTGCTTCCTTCTTATGAGTCCACTTTCCGTATCCATTCAAGTTTTCATGTTTAACCTCCTTTTTAGCATTCTCTAGCGGCATTTGGAGCCATTTCTCTACATTTCCTTTCCTGCGTTGCTTCTTGCTCTCTTCATCTTCTTCTATTACTTGCTCGCGCATAAGAGGGAAGTGGATTCTCTTTCTGATTTCTTCTTCAATGTCTAATACCTTAAGCCTTTGTTCGACTGGAGTTTCTCTTTCCAATGCAACAATAGCTTTTTTGCATTCATGTATGTCTCTCTAATGCTATTCTTTCCCCGTATTAGCTCTTCCTTAGTTCCCACATTCTTTTCATCTTCATTTGCAGATAATCCAGAATGAGAACCTTTATGTTCCTTGTCAAGCTGGTAGATAGGCCAATCTTTGATCGCTGCAACAGCAAGCAAAATCCTTATAGTAACCATCTTTTCCACAAGGGAAAAAACATCGTGATAATCAATCCCGAATTCCTGATTGTATCCCTTACCAATTTCGCCTTGTATTTGTCCACGGTGTCATTAAGGTTATATTTAACTTTATATATCCACTTGGTGTCAATAGTTCTTCTTCCTTCTGGCAATGAAGTTAGAACCCAAGTATTGTTTTCTTCTAAGGCAACAAGTTCAGCATCCATTGCAGCCTTCCATTTTTCATCATTTCTGGCTTCACTGTATGATTTGGGTTCCTAGATAACAGACACGTTTGTAACAAAACTGACATAATTGTTATTAAATGCAGGTACTTCAGCCATGAAGGGAGGTGTGGTTTTTGTGTAGTGAGTAGAAATGTTCTGT
>JAOTAY010000004.1:7631199-7653624 GCA_025629805.1 Erythroxylum baracoense
ACTAGGATTATTGCGTAATACTCCTTTGATACCTTGAAAAAGGATCTAAGAAACTCTAGGCTCAACCGTCTATCAACAAAAAAAATTCGCCTACTAAATTGATCCAGGTAAAGTCCATAGAAAACGCTAAAAGTGAAACCATCCTTGAAGCTTACCACAGTCCATTTGGATTAATCCCTAGAGATATTCGCACATTTGTTTATGCATCGGTTTTATTTATTTATTTTTCTATTTAAATTTTCTTTTAATTTAAATTCCCCATTCTTACTCAATTGATTAGTCCAATTAATTGAGTGATCCAAGCCTAATACTTACACAATTACTCCCTGTGAGACGATATTATACTATACTGCTTGAGACCCGTGAATTTGCGGAACCACATCAGCTACTTGAATTTCCAGAAGACCAGCTGTGAAAAAGTATAAATGCCAAGAGTAAATTCTTATGTTTTTCTTGCCAGTGGGGTCTCCGTTGTTTGATGCTGCTATCTTTTTCACACGTCATTATTGGATGTAATAGGAAACCCATTACAGTGTGCGGGTGACATGTTCTTTCATAGAAACACGGTGAGTTCCAATTCTATCAGAATCATGGAAGCATGTGTGAAGGGACTGCTAGTAAAGCTTAAATTAGGCTTGGCTTAATTTCGTTGTACTGGCAGTCTGGCAACCGTTGGTGGAGGTGGTTGTCACTTGTCAGTTATTCTCTTTAAGTTCAATAATTGTAGCGTTAATATTCTAAATTATGTATGCTTTTATATAATGATAGTTACCTGTGAAAACTACAAACTATGCCTGAAATTGAATCCTGTGTCTGTCATAATTAGAGAATTTCTCCTCATAAAAATGACAAGAAGGGATTAATAAAAGATCAAACAAGAGAAACACAATATTTTGAAGGACCCTCTTGTCGATTGGTTTCTTCAAGTATTCTATGATGGATCCCGTGTGCCATCAATCCAATTTATATGAGGGAAATATGGATTTTCCTCATATAAAACGAAAATTGGATTAAAGGAATATTAAAAAATTTTAATTGCTTAGAGTGGTGGGGTTAAGGTGGCTGTGGAGTGATGAACGATCTCGACTAACTTTTTGAATATAAAGGAAAAGAATAAACCACAAAGTTAATAAAACAAAGGAAATGATTCAACTTACGGCCGAGAGACGTTAGTCGTAAGGGGAATGCGACAAAAATCTACGGTAGAGATTTAAGATGATCCTAAATGGCCAGGTCTTGTCTTGTCCTCGTCTTCGGTAACATGAAGCTGGGCGGCTGATGGGCACTTTAACTGAATTATATTGAATTCCATTCATCTCCAAGAGAGTTAAAATGACTTCTGTAAGTTCACTTGGTTTCTGCAATAGGACCACTTATCATAGATGGTGGCCAGCAACTTTAATCCTTTGCTGATATCATGATTTACACCTTTTAGAAATTTACACATTTATAGATATTCTTTTCTATCACGAGATCAATGTGTATGCCAAATATGCACACTTCAATTCAGTTGCGGCATTACATGTGAGACATAAGATCTAGTAAATTACATCTAGTGTAGTGTATTACTGCAGCAGAACCAACTAGTGAGCTTCACTTCTGGATTTTCGCTTGCATCTCATTGCCTTCATCACATGATGAAGTATTGATTGTGAAGAGAAACCAACGAAGGCTCTTGGATGTTAGAAGTGCACTATCATGAACATGGATGTCAATCTTGTCCCTTGTTATTGGATTGCAACTGTTCCCTATGAAAGATCAATACGCCACATTAGCCCTAGTTGGCGACGCACACTACTTAAAATGCGGAAAGCTATAGTGAAGGTTTGAAAAGACTAGATCACAGCTCAAGTTAGGTGCACGGAGTACTACACAAAATTGGTTCCAAAATGCAGCGTCTACTCTTATAGACGTTTATATCCCAGTACATGGTTCTCTCTTTTCCTTTTTTCTATTTAGTTATCCATAAGGTAGCGTATCTGTCTATACTAATTAATCTACCCCATGAGCTGCTCAAAGGTCATTTTCTTTTCTATATTAGGGAACAGACAGAAACAAATTTAATTAGTTCCCAGTATATGATGCTTTCCAGATTCTTTAACAAGGGTAGAAACTGTATCAGAATTATACATTTGAAAAAAAAAAAACCAAGAAGAAAAAAAAGAACGAAAGTTTTCACACTGAAAAATTTGAGATATTTTGCAGATAATGGGATAGGCAATTACAGTATGTGCAATGGATTTGAAAGTTTTCACAGAGCGGCAGAATAGTATCCACCCGTTGTCGCCGAGAACTAATCTCGAGCCCCTTTTCTCTATTGGCTTAGCTACATTAATTTGGTAAAATTCATGCATACTGTAGTTAAATATGCCACATTTCTGTCAACAAGCTATAGCCCAAATGACAAGACCGGCAGCAACCCAAAAAGAATTGTCTCGGTTCGAACTCCAGTAATAAAGCAAAGTTGTGACATTTCTCTAGTTGTTCACTTGCCTATATGATTTGTTCTCATTTGGCCGTTGACATTCCCGATGGTTTCTGAACTATAATTACTCCTTTACTTTCACTGCGAACATGATTGGTACATGGGTACATAAGAGGGAGAGAGAAGAAATGGAGTCCAGCAAGCTTCAGAGGAGTATGATATGGTTTACCACTTCAACTGTATCCACCTTGTGTAATCCTAGGTCTCCACTCCTTTCTTAGACTTGATATGTTTCTTAGATAAGATTACGTTTGTTTTTAATGTGTTAGTTTAACAGTAAACTAGATTAAATATAGTTTAAATCAAAATATAAATGACATAGTCGAACATCTTATTTTTTGAACTATTTAATGGTAAGCTTATGGAAAATTAATTTTTATCCCCAACTTATTTCTGTTTTGCAACAAATAAATTATGTCTTTTAACAGTTTTTCTACCCCAATACCTCATGTTTTTAACAGCGAATACTACTCTATTTGGTAATAACGGTCAGTAATGGACCGAAAAAAGTTACATAACTAAGCATATTCAAGTCCTAACTCTTTAGGGAGAATTTGAAGATAAATGATATTAAAAACATAAAGGAATATATATAGACAATCTCATGAAGTTAGTAAATCAGATTAAGTTGTTAGAAAAGCGCTATGTAACTTTAGAATGGCCATTGTCTTTGATAAATTAGAATATAAAATCTCATTTTTAAAGGATTAAAAAAATTTGTCAAAGTTTTCTTTGGCATAATTACCTAATACCTTAAAAGTTGTTGAATAAAGGAGATATTTAAGGTAAGATATATAATGCATTAGATGAAACTTTTCTAATGAAGCACAAGGATGCAAAGGCAAAGTTCTGTGGCAACAAGAGGCAATATGTTAAAAAAACAGAAAAGGATAGGTTTTGTCCATATTGGGCGAACAGAGGAATGATACATAGATTTATTGTTGGTGGAGGCTTAACGTGAAATGCGAGTTCCGTAATAAAAAGGACATATTGAGAATCTATTTAAAAAAGATAAAGAACGGCAGAAGCATCAAACGAAAGTACTCGAGTATAAATACCCGTGAGAAGCTTTTTATTCTAATTGTAGATTCTATGATAACTATTGATGTTCATAATTGGCAATGTCATAGCAAGTGCTCAAATCACATGACCAATATTGAGAATGCGTTTCAAAAGTCTTGATAAAACCTCTACCTTTAGAGTAATGTTCCTTGGTTATTGATAAAAGCTAATTCTACAATTTCAGGTATGAAAGTCTAGATGATGTACTATTTGCACTTGAAATTTCACAAATTTTGACAAGTATGGAAATTTAATATTTGTTATATTTCAAAGGCAATGTTATTACAATTTATGACCATCTTGGTTATAAGTTGCTGTCTATTAAAATTGTTAGCTCAAGGCTTTTCAATTAATGATTTTGATGACGAAAATAAATAAATAAATAGTTATGTTTCAAAATTCAAATTTATTATATTATCTTATTTATCCTGAAAGATAAAGGTATACAAAAGGTTATATAACTTAGTTATCTCTTTAATAAAAAGAAAATTTTTTCCTATTTTACAGGGATTAATTTAACAAACTCACTCCGATAGTAAGAAATAGATCCGACAAATCTGGGATAGATAAGCTCCTATCCTTTTTGTACGGATAGAGGATCCTTCTATTCAACTAATTCGATAGTGGCTTCCAAGATACAATCAAAGGGTTATTCAAATAACCAGATAATTGAAGATTCTATCAAAGATGCTGAGAAAGACGTTTTAATATAATCAAAGCCAATTCAAAAATACATTAATAACATCAGTAATTATTCTTGAAAATTTACATCTATACCCTCTGAGCTTTAGAAAGTAAAAACACTCTATTGAGAAAGACATCAATATTCATTACAACTCATATTGAGCAAATCTTACTTTTATTTGTTGCGAGCTTGTAAAGGCTTGTTAAATACTAATAGTGTGGAAGGTTGAAGAACCTTGAAAAATATGTATGTGTGAGCTTGGAGAGGCTCCTCAAATTACTACTTGAAGATTTATTAGTGAAACACTCAAGTTGAACACTTGGGGACTGAATGTAGGCCTCGTTATAAGTTGAACCAGTATAAATTGGCTATGTCATTCTTTCTCTTTCCTTAATTTTGAAGTTTTTGCTTTTAGTTATTATTGTTTTCATTTTGTAAGAGGTCCCTTTTGTTTAAAATTTTAGCAGGCTCCTCTCATTTTAATTCTTAACATGCTCCTTTCGTTTAACTTTTAACAGGTTGCTATCATTTATACAAATTGATAGTAACTTGCAAAAATTTTCAAGTAACACACAATTCACCCCTTTCTTACATATGTTTGCTTTATCATTTGGTATCAGAGATATGTTTTACATTTATTGTGTTTTGTAGTACGTGATAGATCGTGGCAAACAATATAAGAAGTCTTGAAGGATAATCTGTCACAAAGCCTCCTTATTTTAATGGAAACAACTATTCCTATTAGAAGGAAAGAATGACAATTTATCTTCAATATTTGGATATTGAAGTCTGGAAGCTATCAAAATGGGACTTACATCTTTTGCTACTGATGATGTAGAATTATGGATTGATGTTGATAGAAGAAATGCACAGTTGAATGCTAAAGCAAGACATCATTTGATTTGTGCACTCTCTCCAAAAGAATATGAAAATATATCTTACTGTTCTACAGTAAAGGAAATGTGGGACAAACATATGTTACTTTTAAAGGAACAAATGAGGTAAAGAAACATAGGATAAGTCTTTTAGTGCATCAATATGAAACCATTACCATGAAACAGGGAGAAACTATAGACGAATTCTTTTGACGATTCAACAATATCATCATAACCTTGAAGAACTTGTGAAAAATATATCCCAATGATGAGCTCGTAACAAAGATCCTAAGGTCACTGTCAAAGGAATGGAGACTTAAAGTGATAACCATAGAAACTGCAAAGCATCTAGACACTATTTCACTTAATTGGCTAAGAGGAAATTTGATGATCCGTGAAATAAAGCCTAGACGAGATGATGAAGGATCCTTTCATAGAAGAGGAATGGCTCTAAAAGTTGTTGATGAATTAGCTCCATCCAATGATGATGAAAGTGACACTGAATTGAAGATAGATGGAGATGATGAATTTAATCTTATGGTCAGAAAATATGCACGCTTTTACAAAAGGAAGCTGATAAAGAAAAGAGAAGGAAATAAGAATATTGGAAATAATAGGTTCCTATCAAAAGGCAGTAGTAGCAATAGCAATACACAGAGTACTCAAATTATATGTTATCACTATAAGAAGCTTGGACACACCATACCAGAATGTCCACTTCTTCTTCAAAAGGACAAAACTAAAAATAGAATACCTAGAAAGCAAGCTATGGTTGTAGCTTGGTCTGATGAAGACTTTGAAAATTTTGATGAAGAAGAGTCTGAAGAACTAAGCAATGTTTATCTTATGGCTAATTTAGGAGAAGATAAGGTATATTCTTTTGAATCTGATATTAAATTTGATGAATTACGAGATGCATATCATGAACTATATGCTCAATATAAAAAGTTAATCGATCACAGGTTTTTGATATGAATAAGTTTTAATAATTTAACCTCGATATTTCACAAACGTACGAGTCGTTCACGTAGTACCTAAGGTGTCGATCTCACGAGGAGGGTTAATCTAATCTTAAAATCTAAGGCTGGAAACAATTCGTAATAATTTAAATGAACAAAATTAAAGCAAGAGTTTATTTCAATCACGCAATCAATTCCAAGAATCAAATTCGAAAATATAAACAAAATGGGAAAGACCCAATTAAGAATCAACCTAAAAAATACTAATTGAGAGAAAGGAGAATTTTATCTGAATTTAGTGAATACCTAATTGATTATGAATTACTGGATTACCAGTTCTAGACGATCCTAGGGTTTATTACTCTCTCTCGAGTTATAACCATTAACCTTAATTTATAAACCCTAATTAGATTATGTGAATTGCAATATCTCGATTAACAATCTATTCAAAACCTAAATTAGATCTGAAGTTGTCCAAAACTACTCTTCGTACAAATTTATAGTTTTGATTTAATTATTGTTCTATTAAATTACCTAAATTTTTTAAGCCCAATTTAATGATTTTTCACTTGGTTCTATCATCGAATTATGCAAGTGCGGAATTTAAATCACAAGAAATATAATAAAAATACAACAATCAAATTTCATTAATATCAAAGATAAAATAACCCGAAGGTGAGTTTCGACAATCCTCAACATTCAATAATCCTATCATCAACGACTATCCGAAATTCTATATAGTCATAAAATTGAAACTAAACCGAAAATAGAATCAGAATGGATGACAGAGGCAGCAACGAAAGGAAACCTCCTGTTCTGGAAAGTACTACGAGTAGGCTTCTTCTCCATGTCTCTCTTCCTTCGTCTATTTCTTAATCTCTCGATAAACTCTCTATGGATTTTGAATTGTGCTTGATGCCAAAGCTCCCTAATCTTTGTTCTTCTTGTTCTTTAAATACCTTTTGTGTTTTAAGCAACCCTACGGTTTTTTCTGGGTTAAAAAGGTCAGAAATTTTTTTCAAAACTTGATGTTTTCTCTTGTTTGTGCGTCTGCCCGATGCATGCCACGATCGTGGCCTGCATCCAACTCTTCTGTCACGATCGTGGCAATCAAGCCACGATCGTGGGCTGTGTCATAGTCTTCTGTCACGATCGTGGCATAAGAGCCACAATCGTGGGCTAACTCTAGTGCTTCTGTCAAGATCGTGGCCTGTTGTGCCAAGATCATGGGCTGTTGTTTCGGTCCGAAAGTCTCCGAAACTTCTCTGTTCTTTGATGTTAATCCTGAAACATTAACAAATATATCAAGGTACTTCAAAGACATAATATTTAAGCTCAAAAACTTATACTAACCCATAAAAACACTTAAACACATAAACTAACACATTCTAACCTAAACACATACTAAACACTCAAATTAACACTTAATATATAACAAACTAAGCCCTAAAACATGATGCAATTCACACTTATCAACATCCTCACACTTAAACGTTTGCTTGTCCTCAAGCAAACAAAACAACAAACACATAACAAACACACAACACACCATGCAGTAATGAGACATTGACTTCAACTTCATGAAATAAATTTAATCTTAAACACAATCATTCAAGTTATATCAAATCATTAATATGCAAAATTTGCATCTAGGGGCTTTGAACTAAATATACATATTAATCAAGATCCAAGTGTTAATTTATTTACCCTTTTCAATTGCACACACACATTAATAATTCTTTGGTCATTCAGACTTTGTAACTACTCCTAAGTACGTTTTCATGAAAAGTTAAGCTATTACAAGTTCGGTAGGTTTTTGTTAGAAAATACATTTTTCATTTATTATTATTATTATTATTATTATTATTATTATTATTATTATTGATGAACATGGAATTAGTCTTTTTACGCGAAGGCAAACATTAGTAATGAATGTTGATCCAATTATTCGACTAATTCATGTTTTTATTAAACTGCTTGGTTGGAATGTCACTATAGCTTTTTGACGCGGAGGCACACATTTGTGATGCATGTCGATCTGGTTACTCAGCTATATCACGTTCTCAATTGGCTATTAGCTCTATTCATAACCCGAAGGTCAACAGAATGGTTATTTATTTAACAAACTTTTTTTTGCCTACCTTGTTATTTTAGCTACTCATTTCTATGAAAAATACTAGTAAAGTTGCTTAAGTTGAAAGGCCTCAAATTATGGATGAATGCAACAATTTAGAGGGTGACAAACTTACACTAAATCCTAATTAAGCTGTATATTTATCCAAAGAATCTAATTCACTAGTTTTTGCGAGCTAATGATTCTTCACAACCTAATAGACTATGTTCAAAATTAAATCAATTCTAATCCATCTAGGCCATTGACACATTCAAACAATTCACAGAATGTAGCCTAACAACTATCATACCATATGCAAAATCACATAAAAAGCAAAACATATAACCCTCCCCAATACATTATCCTCAATGTGAGAAGGGAACAAACAAGCACATAAGAAAAGAAGAAACATAAATTAAAGTAAAAGAGAAAAAGAAAATAAAAAAAGATGAAAACTAATTTGAAAAAGAAAGGGATTTAGATAAAGTCTCATAGAGGTGGAGGTGGGGATTGAACGCCCTGAGAGCCAACACAAATTACTAACATTTTATTAAAAGATCAAAATAAATCTCACTACACCTAACTATTTCAAACAAACTTCTAAACGTGTTAATTTATGGTCCTTAGCTTGACCTTGCATCTATGGAAGCATCTTAATTATTCAAAGATAAGGAAATCATTTCCTTATCTTTGGAAATCGCTCCTCTAAGATAAAGCTTGCAACCATGCCCACTGACCTTAAAAGTCTCCTTATTAGCATTTTCCAGTTTGAGGACTCCATGATCAAAAACTTGAATGATCATAAATGGTCCACTCCATCTAGATTTTAACTTCCCTGGAAGTAGCCTCAACCTTGAATTATATAGCAGAACAGTGTCTCTTACTTTTAATGACTTTGTTTGAGATGAGCATCGTACCATTTCTTTACATTTTCCTTGTCGAGGTTGACGTTTTCGTACGTATTATAATGAAGCTCTTCAAGTTCATCCAGTTGTAGAAGTCTCTTTTTGGTTGCTTGTTTCCAATCAAAATTTGATTCTTTAATCACCTAGTATGCTCAATGTTCTAATTCAACCGGCAAATGACAAGCTTTCTTGTACACGAGCCTATAAGGAGTTGTCCTGATGGGTGTTTTGAAGTCTTTCCTATAAGCCCATAAGCCATCATCTAGCTTTGTTGCCCAATCCTTCCTGAAGTTGATCACCGTCTTTTCCAAAATTTGTTTCAGCTCCCGATTAACAACTTCCACTTGGCCACTAGTTTGCAGATGGTAGGGTGCAGCAACTCGATGGTTCACTCCATATCTTTTTAAGAGTGCATCAAAAGATCTGCTGTAGAAATGTGTGCCTCCATCACTTATTATCATACGTGGCACTCTAAACCGGTTAAATAACCGTTTAATGAACTTCTGCACTACCATCCCATCATTGGTTGGAGACGCTATTGCTTCGGCCCAACGCGAAACATAATCAACTTCCGCTAAAATTTAGATGTTTCCTATTGAAGATGGGAAAGGACCCATAAAATCGATGCCCCATACATCAAAGACTTCCACTTCTTGAATGTTGGATAAAGGCATTTCATCCCTTTTCGAGATATTACCTATTCTTTGGCATTGATCACATTGTGCCACGTAGGTCTAAGGATCCTTAAACAACTGTGGCTAGTAAAATCCATTATGAAGTATCCGAGCTGTCATTTTGTTGGCTTCATAATGCCCAGCATACTGACCTTCATGGGATTGCTTTAGGATGTCTAACATTTCCTCATTTGGAATATATCGTCACATTAACCCATCTGTACATGCTCTATATAGAGTTAGCTCATCCCATATATATCGATTACAATCATGCAAGAACTTCTTCCCTTGTTGGTAAGAGAGATCTGATGGAAGTTTACCACTGGCAACATAATTTGCGATATCCATAAACCATGGTGTAGTCATGCTTTTGAGTAGCACCAGAATTTCATCGGGGAAATTTTCGTTAATGTCATCACTTGGCTTGTATTCCCCTCCCTCAAGTCTGGATAATTATTCTGCAACCATATTTTCTGTACTCTTTTTATCTCTAACCTCTATATCAAATTCTTGTAGAAGTAACATCCATCGGATGAGCCTAGGTTTTGCATCTTTCTTGTTGAAAAAGAATTTTAGTACTGCGTGATTGGTGAATACGATTGCCTTTGAACCCAAAAGATATTGTGGAAACTTATCACACGTGTACACTACTGTGAGTAATTCCTTTTCTGTAGTGGTGTAATTTAGCTAGTGGTCCTACAAGAGTCTTACTAGCATAGTAAATCACATGCAACTTCTTATTTTTCCTTTGGCCCAAAACGTAACCTATGACTTGGTCACTTGTATCACACATAACTTCGAATAAGTGTCTAGTCCGGTGGTGATAAAATTGGTACTGATATTAATAGCTCCTTTAATGTGTTGAATGCAGCCATACACTTGTCATCAAATAAGAAAGGCACATCCTTAATGAACAGGTTTGTCAAAGGTCTTACAATTTGCGAAAAGTCTTTGATGAAGCAACTGTAAAATCCTGCATAACATAAAAATCTTAGCACACCTTTTACATTACTTGGCAGTGGAAATTTCTCTATCACCTTTTTTTTTGCCCTATCAACTTCGAATCCTTGATGTGATATTTTATGCCCTAGCACTATCCTCTCTTGCACCATAAAATGACATTTGTCTCAATTCAGCACCAAGTGTGACTCTTCACATCTTTGAAGAACTCTATCCAAATTAGTTAAACACATGTCGAAAGAATCTCCAAAGATTGAAAAATCATCCATGAACACCTCCATTATGTCTTCTATCATGTCAGCAAAGATAGACATCATACATCTCTAAAATGTGGCTAGGGCATTGCAAAGTCCGAAAGGCATTCGTCTATACGCAAAGGTACCATAGGGGCAAGTGAATGTAGTCTTTTCCTGATCATCAGGGTGGATGAAAATATGATTATATCCAGAATATGCATCTAAAAAGCAATAAAAAGAATGACCAGCTACCCTTTCTATCATCTGGTCTATGAACGGAAGAGGAAAGTGATCTTTCTTAGTCACTAAGTTGAGTTTGCGATAATCTATGCATACTCTCCAACCTGTGACTGTTTTTGTTGAAATTACTTATCCACTATCACTTTCTACTTAGACATGGCAATTCTGGCCCAGCCCGGCCCTACCCGCGGCCTGACAAAATGGTGTCATTTTGTATTTTTTAATTAAAAAAATATAGACGGGCCGGGTTTGACCCAATGACCATGGGCTGGGCCGCAGGTCGACCCATCCTAGCCTGCGGCCTGCCATGATTGAGGCTCAGCCCAGCCCCGGCCCGGCCTATTGACACCCTTATTTCTATTACCGTCATTCTACCTTTCTTAGGTACACATTGCACTGGGTTGACCCATTCACTATTAGACATGGGATAAATTATCCCTGCATCTAGGAGTTTTATGATCTCCTTCTTGACCACCTCCTTTATGTTAGGATTCAATCTCCATTGACGCTCCCTCACCGTTTTGCATTCTTCCTTTAGGTTTATTCTGTGCATGCAAACATTTGGGCTTATACCTCAGATGTCAGCAATCTTCCATCCGATGGCTTGCATTTGCTTCCTAACAACTTCTTCCACCTTACTTTCTTGTTTCTCATTCAATTGGTTGGAAATTATTATCGGTAGCATTTGACCTTCACCATGAAAGGTATATTTGAAATGTGTAGGTAAAGGTTTAAGCTCTAATGTCGGTGGTTTTTCTGAAGATGGTGGTATGGATGCTTCAATTCGAACCAATTTGTCTTGATGCATTTGAACATCTGCCTCCTCCATCTCATCATCTCCTTTAGATTCATGGTTTTGATATTCATTGTCTACCTTTGCTTCCAATGACAGCAATTCTGTGATGTAACTCTCAACTTGTTCTTGTGAATTTTGATCCATAATTTCAACTTTCATGCATACGCTACTCGTTATTGGATTATTTAAGGTCTTATTCATATTGAATTCGATATGATCTTTGCCTATTCGAAGTGTTAATTTCCCTTCGTGAACGTCAATTATGGCTTTCCTTGTATTCATAAATGGTCGACCTAGGATGAGTGGACAGTTCTTATCTTCTTCAAAGTCTGGAACCTCAAAATCTACAGGAATAGTGAACTTGTCTGCTTACAACAGAACGTCTTCCACCATTCCAAACGACCTTTTAATGGATAGATCAGCCAACTGAATTAACATTGATGTTGGCTTGACCTCCCCTAGTCCCATCTTCCTAAATATCGACAAAGGCATAAGATTAATGCTAGCTCCCAAATCACACAAACACTTTGTAAATTCAAACTCATCAACCAAAGAAGGTATTGTGAAACTCCCTGGATCTTTCAATTTAGATGGCACTTGACTGGTGACTATGGAACTGCAGGTGCTAGTTAGAGCTACCGTCTAGTTATCTTTGCAAGTACGCTTCTTTGATAATATGTCTTTTAAAATTTTTTGCATATTTAGGCATATGTTTCAATGCCTCAACAAAGGAGAGATTGATCTGTAACGTCTTCAATTTCTCAACGAACTTTGTAAATTGTGCATCTAACTTCTTCTTTTGTAATCGTTAAGGGAAAGGGACTTTGGGTTGATACAACGGAGGAGCTATATAACGAGGACATTCGCTCATGTCCACTTCTTTCTCCTTTTTTTGATTCTTCTCTACAAGCTGGATGGGCTCCTTTATTATCCTTATAGGTGGTTCAAATTCCTTTCCGCTTCGAAGTGTAATGTCCTTTAGTTATTTCCTTGATTTTGTTCCTAAGGTGCTAGGAATATTTCCCAAATTTCATATAGAAAAGGCAATTGACAGTTGATTCATTGGGCTTTTAGATTGTGGATTGAGGAAGCATAGTTTTTAGTAAGTTGCTCAAATTTTCCTTCCAGCTTCTTTTATGCGTCGTTTAGAGTTCTAAGCTTATCTAAAATGCTATCCAACTTGGATTCCATCGAACTTGATTTATCTTTTATGCATCCTTGAGGCCTGAACTGTCCTCTATTATTGTTCGTCCAGGAGAAGTTAGGGTGATTCTTCCACCCAGGGTTGTAGGTGTTAGAGTAGGGATTATTGTCCCCTCCTTGTCCATATTGCGCTCCCATATAATTGACTTGCTCCTGATTGCCTTCCTTCATTAAATAATAGTCCACAATATTATGGTTTAATTTTCCACAGAGCTCACATTTCAGTTATACGGCCTTCACCTAGGTTGAAGATGACGCCTTCATTTTGTTAAGCTGTCTCATCAGGTTGTCGATCTTTGCTTGCATTTCTATCATCTGATTGACTGCCACAACCATTTTTGCTCTCTGAAGGTAGTAGGTTGCCTCCCCCACTCATTCGTCCACAAGTAGCTGTTGCTCGCCATATCCTCTATCATCTCTTCTGCTTCATCAACTATCTTCCTCATTAACGACCATCTTGAAGCTGCATCGATCATGCCTCTCGTCGGTGAGTTTACCCCATTGTAGAAAGTTTGCAACAGGAATTCCTTAGGTAGGTTATAGTGTGGGCACTTTTGTTACAAATCCTTATATCTCTCCCACGCTTCGTAGATTGATTCCGCATCACCTTACTGGAAATTGGTGATTTCCTTGATGATATTTATGGTCTTGGATAGAGGGAAATACTTATCTAAGAAGGCATGCACTAACTGATCCCATTTTGTGATGTTGGTTGGGCTAAGAGAATGCTACCAAGCCTTCGCTCTATCTTTAAGGGTAAAGGGAAACAACCAAATTCTGATAGCATCTTCTGAAATCTGATGATATCGGAAGGTATCACAGATTTCTAAAAAATTCATGATGTGTGCGATGGGATCCTAGTTTGCCAATCCATAAAATTACACATTCTACTGAAGCATATTGAGGAGGGCTAGCTTAATCTCAAAGGAGGCTGCTTGAACAGGTAGCCTAGCTACTTCTTAGTTCGCTGTATTGAACCCTGGCCTCATGAAGTCCATAAAGGTCCTTTGTTGCCGTTCTTAGTTCACTCTGTGGTCCATATTCTGTTGAAACTCCTCAACCATTGTTGATTTCTCAATCTCTTCTTCTTCTTCTCCCTGAGCTTTCCTAAGGGTTCGTTCTAGTCAATTGATATCTAAGTCTAACGTTTTTATTGCATAACTTGAACCTCTCGTGACTTTTGTGTTCATGCAAGAGCACAAATTCTAAAATAAAATGAAAGAACGAAAATAAAAATTAAAAAGCTAAACTAAATGCCTTAAACTATAGAACTAAATTAATTGCCTCGCCAACAATGACACAAAAAACTTGATCGAGGGTTTATATATAAAAAAGTTTTAATATTTTTAACCTTGATATTACCACAAGTGCACGGGTCATTTGCGTAGTACCTAAGATGTCGATTCCACGAGGAGGAATAATCTAATCTTAAAATCTAAGGTTGAACTCAATTCACAATAACTCAAAATAAACAAAACTAAACAAGAAATTATTCAATCATGCAATCAATTTAAATAATCAATTTCAGAAATATAAACAGGATAGCAATTGCACACCTAATCATAAAACAACCTAAAAACTACCAATTGAGAGAAAGAGAATTTTTATCCGACTTTAATGAAAACCTAATTAATTATGAAATGATTGCATTACCAGTTCTAGACGGTCCTAGGGTTGATTACTTTCTCTCGAGTTATAATCCTTAACCTTAATTATTAACCTAAATTAGATCTTAAGTTGTCCAATAAACTGCCGAAACTTATGTAAGATCTCTCATTACACAAATTTACTAGTTTAATTCAATTCTTGATCTATTAAACTACCTAACTCTCATTAGCGCAATTTAATGATTTTCACTCGATTGACCCTCTTAGTTTGTTATCGAATTATGAAGTGTAGAAATTGAATTGCAAATAACTCAATAAAAATGCAATAAATCAACTTTCATTAATATCAAAGACAAAATTCTCAAAGGTGAGTTTAAATAAATATCAACATTCAACAATCCTATTCTCAACGACTATCCCAATTCTATACATCAATAAAATTGAAAAATATGAGTGGAACGAAATGACAGAGGCAGCAACGGTAGGAAACCTCCTATTTTGGGAAGTACTTCCGTAGGCTTCATCTCCACGTCTCTCTTCCTTTGTCTCCTTTCTCAAATCTCTCAATAAAGCTCTTTAGGGTTTGGGATTGTGGCTGATGAAAAAGCTCTTATCTTCTGATCTTTATGTTCTTTAAATACCTTGGGAGCCCTAGGATTTTTTCGAGGTCGAAACGATCTGAAAAGTCCCTCAAAATATGACTTTTCCTCTTGTTTGCACGTCTGCCTGACGCAGGCCACGATTGTTTCATACCTCTCTTTCATGATCATGACATGGGAGAGTCTTTTTGTCATGATCGTGTCCCTTAGGCTACGATCGTGGTCTAGTTCATATGTCTCTGTCACGATTGTGGCCTATTGTGCCACGATCGTAGGCTGTGGTTTCGGCCCAAAAGTCTCCAAAACTCCATTTTTCTTCGATTTTGACCCTGAAACACTAACAAACACATCAACCTCAAAAAGATAACATTTAAGCTCAAAGACTTATACTAACCCATAAAAACACTTAAACACATAAACTAACGCAATTATAACCTAAACACACACTAAACACTCAAATTAACACTTAATACATAACCATTTTACCATTATACATGATATATCTAATACAAGAAGCACTTTGCTTAATAGAAGGTATATACATATATTGATGATATGAGCTTAAAAGTATGGCCTCAATTTTTTTGCGCTAGTAAGTAGCATATGCTAACTAATTTAGACTTAAGTAGTTTAACTTTAAGCTATGTAGTATCTTGGTTATATAGGATATTGGCTTTTGGATGTAGTCTTCTTCCTTGATAAGGATAGAGCTGTGGGCCATTTAAAAAATGGCTACTAAAAGTATAATATGTCTCTATAGTATGATGTCGATAATAGTGGTGGATTCTTGAAGTACTCCTTTAATTGATTAAAGGCTTGTTGATATTTTTGGGTCCACTCAAACTCAGTTAGCTTTTCGAGTACATCAAGAAATGAAGAGTAGTGGTTCAAATCTTGAGAGGAAACTTAATAAACTTACTATCCTATTTATCAACCATTGCCCAGCTTTCAAGTTTCTAGGTTTTTTTTAATATATGATAGCCTAAATCTTTTACGAATTAACGACTTTCATGGATTAACCTTTATCCCTTTATAGATTTTATTAATTGGAAAAATACTTCAAAAAGCTTAAGAAATTTGTTAGCCTCTATATCAAATACACATTTTTTTCAATTTTAACTTCATGCTTTATTTATATAGGTTGTAAAACATTCTTACAGGTTTACAATGTGATCTCTTCCAATTTTTGTTTTTACAATCATGTCATCCATGTATACTTATATTTTTCTCCTAAATTTGTAGAAGACTGCTCATTTGGTTCTACTTCTGTTTTTTGATGTAAGAAACAAAAAACAAAAAACAAAAAACAAAAATATATTTTGTTAAGATTTTTAATAAAAAACTAAAAAGATTTTTTTTTGTTTTATTATCATTTTTTATTTTTAATTATACTATTATATGTTAAAATTAAAATTTGGTTTTATTATTTTTAATATATCAAATTGTATTCTTAAATTAATTAGTTCTTATTGTGATGAGAAATATAATATATGAATATTTCCATATAACAACATTCCAATAAAAGTCCCACTAAGACGTGAGATCATAGGAAAATGAATATTTATATAATTAAAGAAATTTAAGCATCAATTTTATGTAATAAAATTCTATAAAATATAAAAATTACATGAAGGCATTATAATTAATAAAATATATCCATCATATTATAATGCTTCAAACATGATAGTAGAATTACTTACAAACAGAAACATAAATCAATTAGGCTAATATAACCATTTCACATTTCTCTAGCAATTTCATCCTACTTTTGAGACATCCTTCAAAGTTGTGCTAGAGTGATATTATATTCCACTTGAGAACTTACATATGTATTTAAATTTTCCCTAATTTTCTCTTCATTTTCAACTCAATTGTCAAATAATTCATCACTTTGTTTATGCATTCTAATATAATTATGTATGACTAACGATGCATTTTTGTTTCTTGATTTTATGACTCAATATGTTTGAAGGTAAAATAATCTTGCTTTCAGAATGTCAAAACGTCTTACAATAACATTTCTTAATGAAGGATGCATGTAGTTAAATAATTATTGTAGACCTTGAGGTACTTCATAGTCTCTCAAATGATATCTCTCATTTCGATATGGTGAAAGAAATCTAGGTATATTAGTGTAGCTTAAATTAACCAAATAGAACTTACTTAACATATAAAGAACATAATATTAACAAAAAGTTATTAAAAATTAATCATAATTACTATATTTAGTTAAAATAATGTAATACTTATGAAGGCATAAGAAATTGGTTTACTATATTTGTTATTGTTTCTAAAATGATTCGAGAGTCATTTGCAGTACCTTTCTTTTCAGCCAATACAGATGTGAAAGACATGTTAAATGAGCAACAACATATAACATTTTGAGTTGGATAAGTTCTTTTACCCCTATATGGTATTTGTTCATCAATTAGAACATGTGCATCAACGTGTGTACCATCTTTTGCTCCTATGCAATCCTAAAAAATAAAATTACACTATTAAAATAATTATTAGTCATAAGGATTTAATGGAAATAATAATTAAGTATATGAATATACCTTGAAATATGGAAAGAATTTCTAATTATGTTAAATCTTAAGAGGTGTATTGATAAAAGATGATGGAGCAATGACTCTTTTTAGAAGATAATTAATTTTCTATAAGACTTCATGAAAGTATTCCAAAATTGTTTAGGTAAAATGTTAAAAGCACTCTGCATTGACTCTAGTTATCTCACTATGCCCTACAATCATTAAGGAAATTGCTACTTGTTCCTTTACAATCAAATGACTTCTTAGTTTTAAGCCTCTTAAACTCGTCAACTCATCATATAAGCTCACGAAGACATTCTTAAGTTCTTATAAATCCTTGTAGGATTCCAATTCAAAAGTTTCATTATCTGATCTTGACCTTATAGAGCAGAAGTTCTCCATCATTGCTTGTGTAAATGAAAATATTTATTCTCTTCCCCAACCAGAGAAATAATAACTACCTTCTTCAATTCATCATCTGAATTTGATTTGAAATCCAATAAGGAGGCCATGTATCTACAATACCAACATTAAATAATTAATAAAAGTGTTTAACAAAACATCCACTTAAAATGTTCAAATCATAGAATAATTCTTAATATAAAAGTTTCTAAACCAATAAGACTTTAATATGCAATAAAATGAAAATACAATAAAAGAGACATAATCCAATCTAACATCCTTGTATTTTTCATCTTCATAAAAATATCTTTATAAAGTGGAGAATTATAAAAAGCCTTCATTACTTTTCCATATTACACATCATTAATACCTAATTCATTTAAGGAATTCAAGAATTCCATCAATTTCTTCATCCTTTGATTAATAGATGAAGCTCCATTGTCCACAATAGATGATGTTATGGTTAGTTTTTTCTTAAGCAAATCATTCTTTCTTTTCGATTATCAACCAATTATAATCAAAACCTCTTCTAAAATGTTAAAGTGTGTCTTCTTTACCTTCTTTTTATGTAGGATATTTCTTTTCTTAGATAGAGAACTTGTAACTTGATCTCTTTTTCTCATTATATAAGAAATCTTCATTAACATTAATTCTTTGTTCCTCTTCTATAATATTTAATAAAGACTTAGCTAATAGATGTGCATGTAAACTGGTTATAGTAGTGACTCCAAAAATATGACACAAGTCTAAAAATTCCTTAAATCCTTTTTTCTTAAATCTGTGAGCTATTTTATGAACCTATAATGGTGAATATGAAACATGAGAAAAAAAAGATGATATAATAATAAAAAAGAAATATTTTATCTTAAAAATATTTCCCCAACATTCATTTGCAGTATTAACTTCATCAATAAAGGAGTTGTAACCAATTCCTAGTTCTTTAAGTAAGCTCTTACAATTCTTTAATCTAGATCTTAATGCATTATACTTGTTCTTCAATTGAACATTAGTATACTCTTTATTGAATTTTGTTTAAAGACCTGACTTAATATTCTTCTAACTAGTTTAGAAAAGGTAGTAGTTGTTTAATTTTCTTTCTTCACTTCTTTAACCATTAATGAGATTGAATGCATCTCTATGGTATAATTCAAACACCATCCTTTTCATTTATTTCTATGGTATAATCATTAGAATCGTTCACATTGTTCAAAGCTTCCATCACTAAATAAAGAAATATAAAGCATTTAATCTAAGTTACTTTTTTTATGTGATTAAACGCAAAGATAATAGAATGTGTAGAAGTCAAATTTTTTTTGAAGACTTGCTTTAATATTCTTCCAACTAGATTTAGAAAAGGTAGTAATTGTTAAATTTCACTTATTCACTTTTTTAACCATTACTGAGATTAGATGCATCTCTATGACATCGTTCCATGCCCCATCCTTTTCATTTATTCCATTCAATGAAAGGAATAGTTCATATTATTCAAAGTTTCCATCACTAAAAGTAATTACAAATAAATGACAATAGAAAAAGGTGACGAGTTAATATTATATTAGAAAATAAAATTTATTATGAGCTTCATTTTCTTTATTTAAAAATGGTGGTTTCATTTACCATTTTATTTTTACTGCCTTATTCTTATCAGTAGATATTTATTTGAAGAGAACTTATCACTAAATCAATATTTATAGAGAAAATTTAAAATAAATGATACCTAAGCAATATGCATAGGCTAAAAATTCAAAACTCATACCATAATCAGGAAAACTATATTCCCCCAAAATCACATAATGTATCATATGTAATGAATTTTCTAAAGATATAGCAAAATTTAACATATAAAATATAGAAGTTGAGGTTTTTTGCGTGGAATTTTGAAATTAGTTCTAGTTAAGTACTATTATGTATTCTTTTTATGTTACACATGATCATACGCACTTCCTTGGTCAATCATTTGTGATTTAAACCCATTTTTTTCTTTGCAAACAATTAGCTTCATCTATGGATATTGCCTTCATCACTCAAAAGAAGGACTTCTCTTGGCACTAACTACCATATCCTATCAATAATTTCATGAGAAACTGCTGACATAATGATCAAGATATGTAGATTATTTAGGAAGATTATTTATCTAATGGCTAACTAGGCCATTTGTATCTATAAGAAGAAAACACTTTTATATCAAGATATATAAGCCATCAAAATCATATAGCCTCTCTAGAAAATGTTAGTTCCTTTCACAATGGGGTGAATAGGGGAAGTAGATTCAGTGGTAACTAAAAACTTTTAGGGCCTTTGAGAAATGGTTCAACTATGTATGTTTCAACAATCATTTCTCATCTAATGGTTTTCAACTCTCAAATTTGGATCTTGAACATAAGTAGCATTTACCTACTCTGCAAATTTAGTGGACATGTTTATTTGTAAAGTCTTTAAAAAGTTCTTACATGTTAGAATGCTAGGCTATTACATTAAATAAAGAGGGAAATTTCATATAAACTAGTATGGTATATATTATGCAAAAATTTTCTAAATGGGAAACCACAATATGTACAACATATGGAGAAAAAAATAGAAAATATAATTATGCAAACTCTAACACCATATATGGAATTTATGACTTATAAAGGTTAAACTTTGTTTTGGCACACCATGATTCATTTCTCAAATGCTATTTTAATAAAAGTTTTAAGTTCAGATATAGAGCCTTTAAGGAAGCTCATATTGTTCAACAAACTTTTGGTTTTATTGTCATTTAGATAACCATTTAAAAGTATCTTCTTATTGGTGAATCATTGAGCATAAACTAAAAAAAGAATAACTCTCTAAAAAAAGAAATCAAAATCCAAAAAGAGATTGACAAAGAGCAAAAAGGAAAATCAAACATGAAAATGAAGATGGGAAAAAAACTTTTTGGAGCATAGAGAAGAAATAAAATAAAAACTTATAGAGAACCAAAAGAACACCAATTTGAGATAGGAAAACAATACCTAGATATAAAAAGTAAGAATAACATAAACTTACTTGAAAAATATTTTATTTTAGGTTAGTTATTTAGGAAAATGTTTAATAGGTGTAAATTATACTATGTTTTAATAGATGTTTAAGTGTGCTTTTGATTATTTCTTTGATGAGTGTCATGTATATAGCCTTAGAATTATGTTATTGTTAGTGTTTGTATATATTTTAAGTGTTTGTATGGTTTTGAGCATGATTTAGACCTTAACTTTATGTTTCAAGAGGTGTTTGATGTGTGTTTGAGTGTATGTAAATAGGAAATTGAAGAAAAGAGAAGAATTGGAAGTATGAAAGTTGGCGATGATCGTGGCAAGAGGGCGCAGATAACAATTCCAACGAATTTAAGCTTTTCTAGCACGTGACCTATTTCGTAATTTTGATATTTTAGGGCTAGTATTAGAATCGAATTAAGTGGGTAAACCCTAGAAGCCTCAAGAACTATAAAAAGCAAGAAAACACAGAAAAGAGTAGTCACCATCTTCCAAAGTGAGAGAATAAGAAGGAGGGGTAAGAAGAGTAATCCAAAATTCTAGATTTCAAGTTTGAGTTCAAATCAAGTTCTTTCTTTCTTTCCTCTGTTTATTTTATTAAACCTGATGTGTAACTTGGATTTGAATATGTTATTCATGTTTAGAATGCCCTAATTTTCATATTTGGATTTGTTCTTGAGTTTTTTTGTGACTTGATTGTTGTAGATTTCAATTCAATTTTCTAGTGTTGTGATCTTGGTGTTGGATCGGAAAATAAAACATTCATCAATTTGGAAGAAACAATATATTTCAAAACTTTTTAGAAATCAAAATTTCAGCAGAAGCAGTATATCTAAATCAACACGCATAGCCACACATGATACGACATAAGGAAAATCATTTGCATAATAATAAGATGGAAAATATTACCGATTCCTTTGCTACAGCTTTAACTCCTCGCTGTGCTATCCTATCCTTGGCAATATATCCTCTCCTAGGTGATGTATCCTCTTCACCTTATTGTATCCTCTTCTTGATATTGTATCCTCAACTAATTCGATCTACCACTTGTTCTTCTTGGACAACTTGGTTAATAAGATCCT
>JAOTAY010000004.1:7669425-7679751 GCA_025629805.1 Erythroxylum baracoense
AATTATGCTTCCTATTTTCTCATTAATCTCTAATAAACACCATTTTAATCTTAATTCAAGTGACAGGATGTTACAATAAAGATACTTAAACAAATATGTGGGTACTTATTAAAGAACAAATTTACTGAAGTGGCCATATATGAGAATTCCATTTGAAATATTACTTGTATATTTATAGAAGTTCTCATTGTGAAGATTATATAGGTGATCCTTTGACTTGAGATCTCCAACATTATCTCATATAGAGATTGCTATGTTTTGATATTAATAATGATAAATTTTAGTCAAGGATAGCTTAAATGATAATTATTGGATATAATATAAGTAATATAGAGATAGCTGAGTGATCAATATAGGATTCATCACTATAAAGTAATTGGGGAGAATGTTTAATTGTTCTTAATTATTATTGATTTAGGAAATCCTTAGTTAAGGTGGGATGACACTTTTAAAATAGTTTCTAAATGTCATTAATTTAATCAATTACTAATGGTGGAGAATTAATATGATTAGACTCAAATAGAATAAACATTAATTTCATACTCTATATCTAGTTAGAACATTGTATGATCAAATGATTGAATTATATGAAAAAGTCATACACATAAAGGTTAGTCAAAAGCTTAAATATTTGATTAGTCATAATACATTGCTAGATATCGATCTTCATCTATGAATATAAATTGTTTAATTAGAGAACTAAAGATAAATCAATAATTTATCTAATCCTAAATATGATTTAGGGTTATAATTTATATCTATTACTAATATATTTGAGAACCTAATAAGTCACACATAAAGAACAAGATGAAGACAGAAAAGGTATTTTAATTAAGTTAGACATGATTATAAAGTTTGAGAAACTTTATGATTAAATGTAAAATATTTAATAAATAAGGACCAATGAGATATTGGATCTTATTTTGACCTAATTCGTATTTAATTGTAATTGATTGTAATTCTAATTAAAGTTTAATTAAATTTATAATTAATTCAATTAAATTAATTACTAAAATTTTCAAAACTAATTATAAGAAGGCTTAGACTTCAAGGAAGCTAGCACTCCTTACTTGACACTCTTTATAATAGTTACAGAGTTCTTTCGATATATTTTATTAATATCATTAGAGATCGGACATTTATGCAGCTACGGTGGTTAAGATAGGCTCGCTTTAAAACAATTAAGGAAATGACAAGAAAGGAATCAAGCTTTGAAATAAGGTACAGATTAAGATTCACACTTTATGATGATTTATATATTAATTTGATAAAGATTAAGGCTTAAAAACTTAATTATTTGAATGTGTTAGCCTGATGTTGATTAGGGTTTATTTTTGCATTTTTGGAAATTAATTGATAAATCCCACATGCCTCTTTTCTGAAAAATTAAATATTCAAGCTTCCTATACATGTTCCATGCTTCTAAAAATTGTTTTACTGAATTAGAAAACCAATTGCCTGCTCCTTCTTTATGTTCTACTTATGGAATTCCTAATGCCTCTTTACTTTATGGCTTCAGGGAAATAAATTTATTAACTCTTATAGTGTTGAATCAGATCTAAAACCTTCTCTGTATGATTTAAAACTTAGATTGGTTTGATTTTCTAGATTTGGTTGGTTTGTTTGTCTAAAACTTGAATTGGTTTGAATGGGTGCATTGGTTCTGAATTTGCGTTTGTTTGTTTGTTCGAATAACGTGAGCCATCACCAATGGTAGACATGATCACTGATGAAGGAGCTGGCCAGTGGCGATAACTGCCATTGGCTAGGGCGATAGTCAACCAGATGGTATGGGCAAAACTTGCCCAAGGTAAGGAGGGTAGGACACCCAAGCAGGGAAGAAACATTGGAGGCAGTAGGAACAAAGCGGGGATAAGGAAAGATGGAAGACTATGCAGTGCAAACAATCAGCAGGTGGGGACCTAGAAGACCAAATCAAATTTTAAATGACGTGCATCCTAAAATGGAACCAACGTCTATGGGCAGACGCTGATGGCAAACATAAAGTTTTTGATGCGTGCACCCATTCGATTTTATTTTAATTTTTATGTGTTTTTAAGCCTTCCTTTTAATTAAATTAGTTTAATAAATCAAGAAAAGTGTTTTTTCTAATTGTTTTCAAATGGTTAATTTTATTAGGTATACTTTAGAATTTAGTTTAATTTTTCAAAGAGTTAAATTATTAAATTAAATTAGTTACCAAATCAATAGTTAGAACAAAGCAAAGATTTAAAAGGTCTATCTTCTATAATTAGATTGTGTTAAATACATAAATATAATGAAATTATATTAATTAAGATGATGTCTTAATTTCAAAATCAAGGTAATTATTTTTCTTAATTTCATTAAGATTAATAATTATATTGATTTCTAATTAAATTTTAGAAAAGTAGTTTCTAAAATTAGAATTAATTATTTTGAATCAAATTGAAATTAATTAATTAGACTCCTTAAATTAAGAAAATTATTTTATTAAATAATTAAGAAAGATGTTTCTTAATAAATTTATTTATTTCAATTTGATTGAGATAAATTAATTTTATTATTATTTAGAGAAAATTAGTTTTCTAATTTATTAAGAAAGGATTTTCTCATAAGTTAAGAAATCAATCTCTAAATAAATATTATAAAGGAATTTCTTAATTCAATTTAAAGTGATTTATTTAATTTAAAATTATTTTCCTTTTAGTATTTGAAAATGGTTTTCTAATTGGGGAAAAGTTATTTCTAATGATATTAGAAATAGTTTTCTAATTGGATTAGAATGTTTTGCTTATGCAATTTTGAAAGGAGTTTTTTTTAATTATAATAAGTAAGAAGCATAATTTATTGAAATTTATTTTTTAATTAAATTTTATTAAAGGAGTAAGATGATTGGAAATAGTTTCCAATTGGATTTAAAATTATTTTCAAATCAAATTAAATTTTTATTTGAAATAAGAATTTAATTTATTTAGGAATTAATAAGTTTAATCTAATTTAATTATCCAAAGAGTTGAAAATATTGTTTTAAATTATGAAGATATATAACTAGAATCAAACAAAGCTTGATATTTCATGTGTATAATTTAATTATATTGGCATGAGAAATTGCATGCTTTGCTTATATATTTGACGTATATATTGGATGCATGTTAAATTGTATATTTGTTTATATGTGATATTTTACATGCAATTTTGTATTTTAATGGGACGAATAAAATTAAATATCATATTAAAATATTAGGTACATGTTTTGAACATGATTGTTGCCTTCCATTGTTATAAGAATAAACTAGAATTATATTTATTGCCAGGCTTATTAAGCAAACTCAGGTTGCTTTAACCCGCATATGTTTAATTTTATAACAACGGATCCTACTTAATTACATTTGTGTGATTTGGATGAGCAAACTCAAGATCATATGAATTTAGAGGTAGGATTAGGGATGGCAGTCTTGGCCTAGCCTACTCGACCATGGTCGACTCAGCCTAACTTTGGCTCGAGTTGGCTGGGTCATAAACTGGGCTCAGGTAGGGGTCGACCCTACTTGTGGTCCAAAGAGAAGGTGTAAAATGACTTCGTTTTGTCAATTTTAAAAAAAAAATAGTAGAAAGACCGGATTGGCTCGACTTGCCTCTTGGCTAATTGGATTATGGGCCAGTTAGCCTGTGGTCAAGTCAGGCCACTAGCCTCCCAGCTCGTGGGTCAGGCCGAGCCGTGCTTCCCTAGGTAAGGTTAGGAATAACATATAAGATATATTTTGGTAGGAGTTGTTACCTAATGGATCTTGATAAAGTTGTTATCTACCTAATTTAAGTACTTTGGATAGTTTATTAAGCAAATTCAAGATCAACTAAATTTAAATAAAATCCTAGCCCACTAAAGAGATGAGAGTAATTTTTCCAAACAGTAGTGAGGGTTATTGTTCTGATTAAAATAGTGAGAGCAGCCACATACATGATTAAAGTTTTATTCTTATTTGGTATTCATGGCGTATAACTAATTAATTGCTTTCTTAACATTATATTTAGTTCTGAGTATAAATTACCTTTGTTTAGTATAGTTGATACTAAAAGTAAGTGAACTAAGTTTCTTGGACATATGTTATGTTTAAGAAGAGTTATCAAAGTTAAAAAGGAAAATTGATGTCAATTATTTATTTTGCTATAATCACTCTTGAGGAATTGGTGATAAAGTTTCTAAGATATGTTAACATCATACAAATGATCAAAAATTATAAACATTTTGAGTTGACTAATATCTCATAAACTTTGATGATAATATGTAAGATGTATGTCAACATCATGATAGCAAGATGTAAGAGGTTACATGAAGTAGAGTTAAAAAGTACAGTACTTTAAAGGAATTTTTCCACTTAATTTAGTCTACTAAAAGCATAAATATGGACAATAGTTAAAGTTATTTTCCATAGAATGATAACAGTTATCATTAGAAGAAATAACTGTATGAATTTTCTTGCCTATACGAAATATGATAAAGATTATATATATTTCTAGTTCATACTTATGAGTATTTGATACTAAATTTAGATTCAACAATATTAATAATGTTCAAGGCATGATAAGAAATATATTGTTGAGAAAAAATAGTTGATCCAAGTTTATAGAAATAGTTTATACGTGTTGCATCAAAGGAAACTTATGCTTAATATAAGTGGTAAGAATATAAAGTTAGATAACTATAAGTTTATACTTTCATGCCCTATTAGTAAAATCAACTAATAAGAGTCATAAAATTACATAAAAGAATATAGGTATCCTTTTGATTATGAATCATATGAAACTTGCCAAGTTGAAAAATAATGAAATTAATCTTTAGTGAAAGAATAATGATGGTATTTGATATGAATAAGGAATTGAGAGAAATTGAGAAGAGGGATCGTGAGAGCTTATTGAAATTGGAAGCTCTCCCTCTTTTTGTATAAGGTAAATTACAATTACAATCCCTAGAAATCCTCTCATTCAAATCACAATCATAATCCCAAAAATCCTCTTAATCTAATCATAATCTCTAACACTCCCTTAAAGCTGCAACATATATATCATAAGCTCCAAGCTTATTACACAATTGTGTTATACGACTTACAACCAAAGACTTAGTGAATAGATCAGCTAACTAGTCCTCAGACTTCACATGAATGATTTTTATCACATATTGTTCTACCTTCTGTCTAACAAAGTGACAGTATACCTCAATATGCCTTATCCTTTCATGAAAAATTGAATTAGAAGGAATGTAAATAGCTACTTGATTATCACAAATTAGCTCCATAGGTTAAAGTTTGTTACAATATAAGTTCCCGTAACATATGTTTTATCCAAATAAGTTATCGGGATGTATATGTCATAACTCTATATTATGATTCTGCACTTAAATAAGAAACTACTGTTTTCTTCTTACTTTTACATGAAATTAGATTGTCTCCAATAAACACGTAATATCCTACAATAGATCTTCGATTAGTCCTAGAATCAGCTCAATCAGCATCACTATAAACCTGAACTGAATAATATCTATAGTTCTTATATAAAAGTCCCCTGCTAGGATTACGTTTGAGGTATGTCAAGATTCAAATATTCATATTCTAATGGTTGGTTCGAGGGGATTAAACAAATTAACTCATCACACTCACTACAAGAAAATCATAAATTATCGACGAAAAATTACGGACGAAACAAATACCGTAGCTAATTAGAGACAAAAAATTAATATCTATTGGTAACACTGTCGTGAAAAATTCTATTTTACAACGGACAAAATTTTCGTCGGTAAAGGTGGAGGGAAAATATCCCAGCAAATTTTTTGATGGAATATAGCTACAAAAATATCATACCCATCGGTAAATTAGGCAGGTACACTTTTCACAATAAACTAGCGTCGGGAATTTACTGATGGATATATTTTCCGTCGATGAATTTCCAACGGTATAACCACACCGTCGATAAATTTATGCAGAAATGCTTGATTCAATAATCAGCGCCAAGTTTTACCAACGGTAATGTATTTTGTCAATGATTTTCTAACAGTCTGGCCAGTCCGTCGTTAGCTTCAGCTTAGTCATTTTAAATAAATTGAAAACAATACAAAACGACGTCATTTTCGTTCGGGGTTAAACCCACCTCGAACCTTCCCCCCTCATTTTCTCTTATGTGTTTTCGTAATTTTTCCTCCTCGTCGTCGCTCATCGTTGTGTCTCCTCGCCGTCGCTAGTCCTTTTCTCCTCATTGTCACTCATCGTTGTCTCTGACCCATCGCGTGTCATCCTCATCATCTTCCTTTAATTGTTGGATGAGGTAACATTTTATTCTTTGAATTTTTTTAACGATGTCATTGAGTTTTGTTTGTTACTTTGTTTTATATACTACTTTAATTGTCATTGTCTTCTTTTTTTGTTTTGGTTATCTTTTTTAGCCGTCGAACACTCTAGCTCCATCATCTTCTTCTTCACATGCTTCAGTGACTTCTTCTACATGTCGGTTGAGGTAAGTGGGTTTTGTTATTTACTAGGTTTTTGTGTACTTAGTTTAATTTGGGTATTTGTTTGTGGTTTGAACCTCCCATAAAAACTTGCTGCATTTTTAATGTAAATGACCTGCACTAATTGAAACTTGTTTATGGTATGAATTAACTTTGGTTTGTGCCAATCTATATCCTTTATATTGCCCTTCAAAATTTCTAACATTAACATGGTTGACCATATGAGCATGCAGTTAGCTATGTCTAACATAACTTTTACTAAAATCTATTTAAAACACAAGCATTGATCAATATGTGTTCTTCACATTTTGTATTTAGATTAGTGAATGTGTTACCAATATGTAAATAAATAATAGATATTTTTATCATTACGCATAGTATAGGATGTATATAGTCAAATAGTGGTGTTCATTAATACTTTAGTATTGTTTATATGCAATCATGATATTCCCAAAATTAAAGTTCAAGTGGTACTTATCCATAATAAATGATGATATTTTTTTGTTCATAATCATATTATTAGATTTATTATCTTAATATAGTTTACATTAAGTATAATTTTTATTGAGGCATGATATTCTTCGCACTCAATCCGATTATTCCAATTTTTCAAGTGTAGATGTTACTTATTTTTATTGAATGATGGTCTGGGTGTGTTATTAGATGTATATTGTCCTAGTATAGTTTATATTGAAGTATGATTTCCTTTGTACTCAGTCATAGTATACTAATTTTAAAGTGTATCTATCACTTATCTATAATGTTGAATGATATTTTTTACAAAAGGATATGGCATTGTATGTATAGTATCTTAGCATATTTTATGACGCGACATGATATGCACTGCAGTCAGTCGTGACATACCTATTTAAAGTGTAAGTATCAATTATTTGTAATGAATGATGCTAGTATAGTTTGTATCTATACATCGTATTCTTGATACCAATTTAGAGATAGCGGACTCTCTTTCTTCTATGGTTGGAGAGATTTCTATGTTATCTTCTTATCTTTCCAATTCAAGATTATTATTGTATGTAGATACACCTGATGCTTTAGCTTTAAAAGTCTTCTAGCAACTTATACAAGAATGTAAATGATTTGCTACATGATTAGGTGTTGCACCACTCATTTATGCTAATATGAGAATATATAGCATGATTATGAGTTAATTTGTTAAATTTAGGTTTTTAGGTTTTGATCTCACAAAAGTTTAAATAAATTAAAAATTTGAAAGAAAAGTTTAGTTTATTTAAAAAACTTTATAAAATTTTAAAATATTCAAACATTATTTGTCTAATGTTTAGAAAATCTTCTATAAATACATATAGAATTGTATTTATAAGACAATAAGAAGATAAAGCATAGAAATGTGTTGCCATATGACACTTCTCTATTGGTTATTTTCTTCACTTCAATCATTAATGAAGATCTATGCTCATAATTTGGTATGATTTGCTATTAATAAGCTGATTGTCATATGACACCTTTTTATTAACTTATTTTTTTTCACACAGACCAAATAATTAATGAGAATTCTTATCATTATGCCAACCCATGCACCTTAAGGTACTCTTTGATTTTTTATTAAACTTTTTAGGGGATGCCTTATGTCATATCTTGATTAGACCAGGCAATCCCCAACTATAAGAAATTAATGAAGACAGAATAGTCCAACAGGCCACAAATGTTATTTTTTTTGTATATATTTCATTTTCATTATACCATAATAGCATGTTAGCATGTATCTCTTTTTCCTAATAAATCATGACGTACACTCTTGTATGTTAAGATATATTATTAAATCATCATCACCAAAATCGAGGTGCTTGTTATTTGGTGTTGACTTATTTGTGATATTAAGATAATTTTCTCTTCGATCCCAAGCCAATTGAATATTATTTCTAAGCGAATAAGTGCAAATGCTTGTGATTCCACGTGTAGCAAGCAATTGCTCAGCAATTTGTCACCCAAAACATTCAACACATGATTTAATATTATGTGATAGCGCTTGTCTTGACTCATTCCAAGATCAGTATGAACACACTTGGCATAAGTAATCCGTTTCTAAAATATTAAGTGCAATGAGGTATAATATTGCTTCAATCTACGTAAATCTTATAAATTTTTAAGTTTTCAAAGCTTTTGATTCTATCAATTGGAAACTCATTCTAGCTTTTAGGATTTCCTATCTATCTTACTTTAGGATTTCCTATCTAGCTTACTTTAAGATTTCCTGTCTAATTTTTTTTATATAAAATGTGAGAAATTGAAGATGTATAACATATCATTTAAGGATGATCTTTTGTTTTCATAGTTATCCATAATTATTAGCTTTAAATTTTAAGTGTTATTAATCTCTATCATTAATACATTTTCTTATTGACTGTACTTGGTTGTTACATTCTTACAGTTAGGTTTATCAATGAATTAATATAGGACGGGTTTGAATTATATTTCCAACTATCTGAATTTTGCCAATGGGTTGTTTCATTGATACTCTCTGAATTGATTAGATTCTTTTTACTTTTCTTGTTCTCACCCCATTTTTGGTTGGATTTTTCTATTTTTCTTTACATATATTTATTTTGTGATGGGATTGATAAATGAATGATTTTAGGGGATTTGAGGAACTTTAATATAGGATATTGGTTAAGTTGTCTTGTAAATAAGAGGAGTATAATGTTAGGTTTGGCTAACAATAAGCAACTTCCTATCATGTTTCAAGCTTAAGATCCGTATAAGTAACATGGAGGGATGAATGTAAAATTATAAAAAATTAATTTCTAAATTCCTCTACAGCATTCTAATTCTTTGTTATATATGTTATATTATGTGTATTTAATAATTTATTAATAGGTTATCTTCCAAATGAATAATTTATTAATAGATTTTCATCAATTTTATTACTTAAGAGTGTGATTGTTGAAGTTCATTTGGGCAGTTATATAATAAACTCCATATTTGTAATGAGTTATCTTATCATGTTTAGTTATGAAAAGAAGGATAATAAATATTATAGTGGAATTGAATTTAATATTGTAATGTTATTAGGTATATAAACCAAGTGTGGGAAGAAAATATGGAAAAATAATTTTCTACTATTGATTCTTTCCTATTGTTTTTATGTATGCAAGAAACATTGATAAGGATTTGGATATTAACATTGATCGTGTATAGGGGTAGCTATTTATATGTATCGTCCTTTCTTTATATTTCCTGGAAATATTATAGTTTGTGAAATAATGGTTTAGATAAATAATTTGATGTTAAATATTTTTCTATTTGTAATTTTCTCCCTTATACTTTAGAGCAATCATTAGTGGTTTGTTGTATTTCATTAGAAATAGGAGAGATAAAAATAATCAAATCAAATTATGCAGATAATGATGTTAAGTAGAATATAAGTAAAGCCCTAGTGGGTTACAACTTAGTGTTTGCAATCTTTATGATAAGATAAGAACTCATTGAACTTTCTTATAACCTGACAAAAATTATTACTTGTGGCTATAAACACATATTTTGGGGTAGGTAATGATGTCACTTAGTTTGCAAGGTAATATTACAAATTTTTAGTCCTCATTTATGATGTCTTATATAAGAGAATTTCTAAGGCAAAAGAACAAGTAAGAATACAATTTATAAACCTCAGTTTGAATACACATTGTTGTTAAGTTCACTTTTAGAGTTTGAATTATATGTTGATTAACTTCGCTAAATGTAAAAAACGATAACTATGGGATTTACCTATAAAGTGCCTTAGAATTTTGACATATAGATTAGGCACTTTGATCATAGATTATGGTAGGTTAATATGTTTGACAAAAAATGTAAAGAATATCTCGAAA
>JAOTAY010000004.1:7679851-7721259 GCA_025629805.1 Erythroxylum baracoense
ACAGTATGGACTCACCAACGCTATTCCTTGAGGTAGTCAGATTGAAATGGATAAATGGACTAGTCGACTATCATCATATTAGTCGATTATTCGAAGAGCAAAGCTGAGCTTAGAAAAGGGAGTTTTGAATGCAAGTATAGTTGATGAATGTGTGTTATCTGGATGCGATTGCCGGGCTCCGGAAATGGGGTCCGACACATAACATAGTGTGTGTACAAGGGGAAAATTGTTATTTAATATTTTATATCATTATTTCCTCAAATTTTATTTCATTTTAGTACAATGACAAGAAGAACGAAGGCAATGCAACAACATAGGGAAAAGGAGGCACCGAGAAAATGATAAAATGGTGAAGGGTCTTTTAGAGACTAGAGAGATAGTCGCACATCCATTAATTTGATACGAGATGCTATGTTTTGATGTCGGGACCCATAAGGAGCAATTTTAGAGGCTTAATAATGATAAGCTCAAGACCAATAGATGTATACGTTGGGAGGTATGGTAGTAGGTCAGCTTGACGAGTAGGTTTGAGATCTTATCAATGTTAGAGTGTCATCCTGGTTTTTCGAGATATTGGAGCCATATAATAAGAACTCGCAATTGAGGTTTCCTCCACTTTCTCTATAGAAAAGGTTATTTACAATTGGAGCTGCCCAAACATTTTAAATGTTCAGGGACATGATGACGATGAACTATACGAACTTCTTTGTAATGATAGGGTTTTATGATAAGGATTTCGTGGAGATGCAGGAGTATATAGATCTTTGTATAGATTTTTCGTATGGGATGGATGTTTGACACTTTTAGCACAACATTAGTATGGAGGCAAATTATAACCTCGAACAAATCTAAAGCTTTTACCTTATGACATCCCATACTCAGGTACATTTATAAGATTTTAATTTATACACTGAGTAGGTTGGGTGATAGCTTCTGTATAGTTAGAGAAATGGATGTGCTTTATTTATGGGGCATAAACGAGAGGATAACAATACATCTAAGGCATTCCTTAGCCCAAATGTCAAAGAGAGGAAAAAAAGTAGGGATAATATGTATCAATCCCTACATGACACGACTGGTGAGGAGGACAAGAGTGTTCAAGAGGCTACTACCAATAAGGCAGCTTAGCACTATAATCTCCCTTAAATTGGACAACATGAAGAATATGTACATGGTAAAATGAAGATGGGGACTGAATGGTGACATTTGTTGTAACACACCACTCTTATAGAGCATATGCTTAACCATATTGATGGTATTCGAGAATATACTCTATGAGGATGACATGTTAAGACAATCAGAATTACTCATTGCAAAATTTTTCACATCAAACATGTCATCAGCATATCAATAATCAATTCGATCCATTTCACTTACAAAAATATCCAGTTAAAAGAGTCAGAATTCATTTATACAATATACAATAATTGTGGAATACAATGTTTAATACAAAATGATTGATGACACATGTAAGTACAAAATGATCTCAACTACTAACTCATGTTCATTTGCAGTGGCTATACTCCAATTGGTCTAACTAGATATCTCCTCTGAACCTGAAAGACAGCGTTGCAATTTTGATGAGTTTTGTGAATTCAGTGAGCGAACCATCATTGATGAGCTCACTCATCTCAAATACACATATATCTCACATATAATCAAATTCATAGCATTCCTCATCTCAATAAGACATTGAATGTCACAAATTCCATATACTCCTTTTAGACATAATTTAATCATGCATATCCCAATCAATCACATTATCAACAAATACACAAATATTGCGTATCACTTTATCATCACAATTTTAGAAATGGATTCATAATCATATATGTTCAAATGCAAAAGCATATGAGATTCCAGTTTCATTGTTAATTATTATGACCAAGCAACTTTCATTTTCCCACATCCTTTATGGATATTGAGCTCTTTTCAGATACTGTCCCATAACCCTTATAGATACCAGGCTCATTAATCATGGAGCTAGGCTCTACCTACAGATTTCAGAGCTTTAAGCTCTTTCAAACTGGTCACTTCAGTCACAACGTCTTTATCTAATCATTCATATGAAAGTGATGCATTAAGTTATAAAATATGCCATCAATAACATTTATTCATGATGCACAGTCAAAGTCTCATGTTCATCAAACCTAAGTCCGACATTCAACATTTATGTTGAGTATTCAGATATCTTTCAGATTCATATACAATCAGAAAACTTCCAATATATTCCTATATATCAAACTCCTAGGACTATAAAAGTCT
Organism: Erythroxylum baracoense; assembly: GCA_025629805.1. Lineage (NCBI taxonomy): Eukaryota > Viridiplantae > Streptophyta > Magnoliopsida > Malpighiales > Erythroxylaceae > Erythroxylum > Erythroxylum baracoense. Next base: position 7,682,117 of record JAOTAY010000004.1, read on the forward strand.
GAAATTATCACAATCAGATCATTAACAGTTAAATAACTAGAAATTAAACAGAAATATATCAATCTTAATGGGAACATCTAGGTCACTCATAGTATGCTCCAGTTATGCTATTGCCTAGATGGTCCGGCAATGCCTGGATGCTAATGTTCACTCTTGTGTATCTATCTTCATACAATACACACATATTTTACACATTACTGATCATTCGTATAAGTATTCAGTCATACACATAAATATATATCATGTACAATGCATGTTTAATTTGACTATTTGCAGGTATATATCCTTATTTACAATTCTTGATCATTCAGACATCATAGCTAGTTTGTAATTAGGTTAATACCTTAAGTACAGTTGATCATGCTCAATTCATTAACCATACATTTACTAACTCTTTTCTAGCATTACAATTATTCACATAATTCCCAATTCACATTCATTCATTCATAATGCAATATTCATAACCTTTGGAATACATTTGCATTTATAAGAACATCTTCATTCCTTTAACACTCTTTTAACTCCCAATTTAGATATAATGATAACAAACAATCTTTTTATTAAGGTATAACATCAATTAATATCTTCAACTTATCAAACACTTTAATCAACTTATCAATCATCAATCTAGGTTTATTCTAAACCTTAATTAAGTCTAAATACACCAAATTAGAGTGACTTTTCCTCATGTGGTTCAACAATTGCACAAATAAGAAATTATCATGTCAAAACCTAGCCCACGATTGTGGGGTTCCTTCCTACGATCGTGACAGAAGTTACTGCATTTGTTCATGGTTATGGGATGGGTGCCACGATCGTGGCCTACTCTTTTTCCTCCACTTTTCTAGATTCTCACGCCTTGATACCAAATTCAAAATACCTTTATAATAGTCCATTAGTTATACGTCAATTATATATTAATTATACTTTAATTCCTCATCAATATCATCTTCAATTCCAGCTCAAACTTATTCAATTGACAGGTCACTAACCATTGTCTTTCATTCATCAAAAACAAACCATAAACTGTCTTTGAACATCATTTTCTAGAACGCATTTCATCATCAACATCATATATATTTCATTCCAATTTGTTCATCATCATCATACTATTAAACCATGCCATAAAGATAAGATGTCTACTTACTTATTAAGCTCTAATTCAACCTCAAAACATCAAGTTAATCAAGCCCTCCATACTTGCAAGATTATCACAAATTTAGGGTACAAATGAGTTAGTTTTTCGGTAAGAATGGAAGATAACAATCAGTTGGTTCTTAAGCTACCTTGTAAAGGATAAAAGGCTAACTTTGATGCAGCAATTAAGCAAGGATTAGACCAAAATACAGATAAGGAAGTTAAGAGTAAATTTCATAGGAGAGCAAGGAAGAAGGTGAAGAAAGTTCTAGCAAAAACTTTACCACCTCAATTTCATGCAGTGCAAGACGTCTTCAGCTTCTAATGACATATGTCATTAGGCATGTCTTCCATTTTTCCACTAAATATGTTTCCATTTGTCTCCTAGTTATTGGTCCACATGTCACATATTAATTATTCCACTTGTCACTCTATAATTGTTCCATTTGTCAATTAGTTACTAGTCCATTTGTTACTCATTTATCTATGCCAAATGTCGCCCAATTTTAGGCTTAATCATCCTAATTTTCCATGTGTTAATTAGTCTTGCCACTTGGTATTTTTTCAAGACTAAATGTACATATTAATTTATCAATCTTCCAATTTTGACAATTAATTCCAAGTTGCTAATTATAATCCATCAATTCTTGTCATTGGTAAACCAAAGTACAAGACATTGAAAAAGCACATTCATATCTTATATCACATTCATTTTTAGTTTTATACCCCTGAATATGTCAATTGAGTGCTATTGTCTAACTCACAATTCATGTGTGTATGCTCATATTATGCATTTGAACACAGTTATGAAATCATGTCATGAATGTACCAATTTCGTTCTATATGATACCACTCATGGGACTCATTAGTCTAACACGATAAGTCCTTAAACAATTAGAGATAAGGGGTGCTATATCTGCTGATTAATCAAATTCTTAGATGAGCAAGTAGATACAAGAGCAAATAAGGATTGCTTTAATATACTAGAGTAACTAATGAGATATGACTCACTACCGCTATAGATGGCAGGAGTAGAGCAGTAAGATGAACCATTTGATAGCACGAGCATGCCTAAGAGTCTCCATATTAGGATTATCTAAAGATTAGCATATTGGAAAAGTACATGGGAATGATTTTAGGTAAATAGACCTCTATAAGAGAAGACCAATGGGAGCTAATGGCATGTGTGTCGCAGTTGGAGGCATATAATCGATGGATGAAGGAGGTGCTATGCAAGATGGTAGGTCACCTCAGACTCGAGATACCACCTTCATCACCCAGACCTAGGCCATCATCATCCACTCCAACAATAGCACTCAAGGACACAGATGCCACAGACATTTCTAGGACACCGGATGACTAACTATAGAGGCAATCTAGGTTGCTTGACTATAGTTTTCTTTTATTTTTTTATTTTTCATTTTTATTATATTGTGTATTTGTCTTTTATTTGTTATTTTGTTTTGTCTTATAGTTAGTAAGGCCTAACCTTGCTAAACTTTATTATTGCAATCTCATTTTGTTTTAATTTTATTGTTATTTTTTCTTTTTCTTTTCATTTATTTTTATCCCCTTTTGTTTCTCTTTTGCTAGGATGATTGTCCATAATACAAAAGGAATCTTTACTGAATTCAAAATTTGTAATTATTTTTATTCAGGGAATTACAAAAATATTCCTTTCTCACTTTTAGGTTCACTTTTATATTATATTTTTCTATGCTTCTATTATGTAAATTAGGGATAATGTATAATTTTAAGTGTAGAGAAGGAGTTAATGCAAATTTTGAAGAAATATTTTAAATTTCTTAAGCTTACTATAATATTTATTATTTATTCTTTTTAACTGACATCTTGATTTAGTAAAATTTGTTCGAAACACTTTAGTTATTATTGATTATTGAATTAAATTGGTTTGCTAAAAGATGAAAATCAAAATACTCTCTTCTATAGGCCATATTTTTAGTAGTCATTGAGGTAGTTAATTTAAATAAAAATTGCATATTATTTACGCACGTCAACCTATTTGTGAGCTTTTATCCCAAAAGCAATATATCGTTATTTTATGCTCTTTTATTCTTTATTGTGTGTTATCATGTATAGTTGGATGATCCTAGAACTTACTTTTATTATTCATATTGAGACCACAATGTTAAACTAAAGGCATTAAAATGATAAAAGAACTTAGATGTAACCTTTTGTTTTAGTCTATTTGCTTTGATTATTATCCAACCTATTTTTATCCTTTAGGGTAACCACTTTTAAGAATAAGCCTTTTATTAATTATAACCATATTGATAGCCTTTAGCCTATTTTTCTTAAAAACTTTTCATTATTTTTGAACTAAAGGATTTGCATTTACTTGATTGCTTGAAACTTGAGTTATATTAAAGAATTTTAAAAAACATATGATATTCCTAAGATTATTAGTACATAGTGATTGTTAAATTTATTTCTTCTAAAGTGCTGCAATGTTATAATGTTATATTCTCTTCAAAGTTGCTCAAAGAAGTTCAAAATTTGAAAATTTTGTGTTATGAGCATATTGAAAAAGTAAAAAGAAAAGGAAAGTTGAGATATTTGTTAGAGAGCAAGAAGAATTATTTTTGAGCTAATGAAATTATCGTTCAAGGAATCTATGCTATAAAGAATCAAGTTTTATTTAATCTTGTTTATGTAAATTTCATTTAATATTAGTACCCTTTTAATTATCCGTACCATACCTTTATCTAACCCTCATTACACCTTGTTTAAAAGACCTTTTGACTTTTGTTTATAGTTTACTTATAAATGATGGAAAGAGGATTTTACTAAAAGCTTATGATTAAGAATCCTCTTATATAATGAGTTGAGAGTTTGCTATATTTTCTAACCTAAACACTTTGAGTGCATTGAGTGTATACTTTGTGAGGGTATGGAATTTGTGCTTTTGATTTCAGAAAGATTATCAATGTGATTACTGTTGATAATGGCTTATGAAAGTTAGTTGCAAGATAACTTTAAGTCTAACTGTATATTGATTTCCTTGATATGATATGATAATTTAGGATATGGATGGATAGGTTAAGGGATATAATGGATAGATTTTTTATGTTTAATGATTTAGATTATGATTTGCTTGAGAAACAAGCAAAAACTTTAAGTGTGGGGATGTTTGGAAAAAGCTTAATGGATTATGTTTTTATTCCTATATTTATTGTGTTTTGCTTGATTGTTTTTTGAGGTATACGCCCCTGTAAGTACTATAAAAAACTATATGAGGGACTAGAACCCTAATTTCAAATTATAAAAGTCAATATTAAATGCTAATTAAAGGAAGAGACATTAGAGCAGCAATTAGAGTCAAGTTAAGGGCAAAGTTAGACTTTGCGACATAATTTGAACCTAGGATGGCAAAAAACATGAAAATGGGTCATTTAAATTATGCTTGGCAAGCTCCTCCGCCATTGATTTATTAGTTATGTTAACCCTGTAATAAAAATCTCCAAGAGAAGGATATTTAATAACATTGAGCAAATTAAACTTTACTCTCATATCAGTAACACTTAAGGAAAGCTTTTCGTTTTTCACATCAATTATATCTCTAGCCATAATTATGGAAGGATTTCCAAGAATGATGAGTATTGGAGTATCTTATATTATATGTAATCAATACAATTAGCAGGAATGAAAGACTTATTAGTCTTTATAAGTACATCCTCTATCATTCCTACCAAGATGGAATAATATGCCAACTACAAGGACATGGTGGTGGGTTTCAAATTAGCTATCTCAAGCTTCTAACAATTAAATAAAGGCATGAGACTTACACTTACCTCTAAATCATACAAAGCATAGTAAAAGTTTATATCACCAAAACCAAGGAATAAAAACTACCATCTTCAAGTCTAGAAGGCAATTTATTTGAATTAGAGAACTAGACTCCTTAGTCAAAGTTATAGTTTTATAATCCAAGCATTCTTTTGTTAGATAATATACCCTTTAAAAACATAATATAGGATTCATTTGTTTAAAAGCATCTGAAAAGGGCATATTTATATACAACTTTTAAGGAACTTCTAAAAATTTCCCAAATTTTTGTCAAGTTTAACCTTAGCCAATCTTTATGGGAAGGGCATAACCAACTTATATGGTACAGGAGTGACATATTTGGGTTCCTTATCTTTGCCTCTTTTCTCCTCTTTTGGCCTCAGTTCCCTTACTAGGTAGCTCAACCTCTCCCTTTTTTTCCTCATCCTTAAGCCCTCTTAGCTTCGAGTCCTCTAATAGCTTACCAGTCCTTAATTTCATAACCTTATAATGCTCTCTGGGTTCCCAAATTGGCTAGAAAGTTTACTAGTTGTTCCAATAGAAGATATGGCTTATTAGGTAATTTAGGCTTCTAACATCTTATTATAGGTTGCTAAAAAGTCAACCTTAGAAGTGAGCTACCTAATTACCTTGAACCCCTTATTTTTCTTTACTTGGTTCATCAGAATACTCTTAACTGTAAATGCGAAATTGTACTTTCAAGGAGGGTGATTAAAAGACCCTGATTAATGTTCTAAATAATAGGGTTTAATTTGTTCCCATAAGAGAAATTATAATGATTTCTTCAACTAGGATTATAGGTATTAGAAAAAGAGTCATTCTTCTGATTGGGGTTATTAATATAATTAACCTATTCAATAGATGAATCTTTAAAAATGGAATTCCCTAATTGATAATCGGCAGCTAAATATCCTAGAGATATACAAATATCACATGAAAGATTAGATGTTCCTAGATAATTCACAATCATATGATCAAATTTCTAAGATGAAGAATCAACCTTATTAATAAGAAGACTTAAAGCATCAATATAATACTTACATAGAGTCTTTTTTAAAACTGCTCTTTCACTTGACCACTGATAATTATTTATCAAGTTGTACACTTTATCCATAGCATCCACTAAAATCTTAGAATTGTAGGTCATCATATTTTATAATGTTTGAACAATAATCCACTTCTCGAGTCTCTAATAGGGCATGACCTTAATAGTTCTTTGTAACTCTCCCAAGCTTTATAAAATGATTCACTTTTGTAAATTGATTTATAATCTAGACAATTTTGCCTGGAACTATATAAGAAGAAAAGTGTGGAATAATAAATCCCAAATGATGATGGATTATAATGGAAAACTTTGTAACTATGAACTCGCCTTATCCTTTATAGCTTGTTTAGCTCAAGGAATGGAATAGATAAGGAATAAAATGATTATTCTTAGGAATAGAAAAGATGAGGAATAGAATGGAATAAATATTACTTTATTTGGTTCAAAGAATAGAATAGATAAAGAATTTCTATGTTAATGTTTGGTTTGAAAATATAAACTTGAAGTGGCAAAGGAATAACTAACAAAAATATCAATATTATTATTATTATTATTATTATTATTATTATTATTATTATTATTATTATTATTATTATTATTTTATAGAGATATTAATTAACTGATAAATTAATATTTATTAATTTGAAGAGATTTCGTAATTGATTGAAGTTAAATTTTGATTACATCAAAAAGCATTATACCTTAGAAAAATTCATGATTCATATTAATTGAATGAATCTAAAGCATAGATTCATTGTACATAATATTAATAAAAACTAATAAATAATGTTCATTGTTTATTAATAATTAAGCATTATTCATTGTATTTTTACTAAAAACATTCAATATATGTGCGTATGATGGAGTAAGATAATACTTTATAAACAAGATAGAAATTTTCTTAAAACCACACCCAACAATAACTCCTCATCTAAAAGGTGTCACCAAATCAATAATGACGGATCAAATACGCAAAGAATTATATGAGTACAAGAGAGATCATTCGACATGCACTCAAAAAAGATTTGCAGTTGTGAAGAAAAGTTTCATTTGAAAGTTAGTCAAGGTACAATCTTAAACACACTCAAACAATCGACTGAGTATCTTTCGGCCAACCTAGAAAAAGGAAGGGATATCAAGCGGCACAAACCAGTAAAATTTCCAGATCTGGAGAAACCACGCATAAACAATCTTATCCATATCTGATTCTGAGCACATGTACACTTTTCCAAATATGGAGAAGGTTGTTTATGAGTGGTTTTCCTAGATACTCGGGTGAAAATGATACATGTTTAGAGATCTAGAGCTTAGAATAAATTGTAGCCACTATCCTTGAAAATAATGTTGATGATGAAGTTGAAGACGATATAGTACCTTTGAAACCAGTTACGCGTAAGGAAGCACTTATCGCGTCTAGAACTCTTCATAATTTTTTTGGTGCAGTTCGAGAACACAACACCAAAAATTTTGGATGCAATAAGAAAAGTTAGAGATAAACTCCAACTAGACTTAAATTTTAAGAAAAAACAAATAACACTAGAATCATATTTCACTAAATTGTCTTAGTTATATTTGTCTGAGTTTATATAATTATTAATTTATGATATTAATGGGACCCTATATTTACATAAGGGTATTTTGAAAATATATTATCTTATCGAAATTTGTTAAATTTTCAACTAGCCCAAGTTGGGACCGGAGAAAAATATTATCTTAGAGAGTTTATTAATTTACCGAGTATCAATTTAAAGAGATTCTACTGTACTACTTGCTCTCTGTGTGTTTTTCATCACTTTTTGGAGTTTTGGGTGCTCACACGTGCAAAACCTACTATCTTCTCTTTTATATTACAAAATAGGTTTTTCAGCACTGTATACAGTTACATACATGATCTTGTAAGTAATTGTGTCTCTTCAATACCACCTCTACCGCAGATGTATACGGTTAGAGAGAGCTACACGGTTGTCGTATACAGCCATGTAAGTTACGAATTCAGGCCTGTACACGATTGTTTATGTCTTTGCCCCTCATGTCATTCTTCACACAGTTTCAAAGACTAATAAAATTGATACACACGACTGTATAAATAGAGTATATGACATGTGGCACTCTACACCAGCGTGTCTGTCCAAAAAAGACTTAACTCACACATCATCCATCTTATTTTTACTTGTTCGTCATCCTCACAAATCATAAAAGTGTCAACAAGAACCGAAAGTCTCCAAAATAGGATTGGACACATAGGTCTTTTTTATATTAATTCAATATCAAGAAGTAGAAGATAAGGTACAAAATCGTTTCTTCCCAACCCAAGTATTGTATCTGACTTAAGAGGATTTTAAAGGCCAGTTGGTTAGAAGAAACATTAATTGAAGCAATTCAAAAGGCAGAGTGAAAAGGAGGCAGCTAGCTTATATAAACCGCACATCTGGAAGGCTTTGGTTTGCAAGAATTAAAATAGTGTATACGATGGAGAGGAGGCTTACAAGGTCAGGACTGAAAGTAGACAAGTCCTGCTACATCCAAATTTGTTGAATTCATTCACATCGTCAGTTAGTTAGAACACTTAATGAGTTATTAGTCGAAATGAATTTGCTTTAGTTAGGTGATTGCTTCATAATAGCAGCTTTCTTCATTAAGAGCAATTAAAGTGAGATCCTTGACAATAGCAGGGGAGAGGGAGGGGGAGTGGGAGGGGAGTGTGACCTTTCGCACACCACTTACAAGCCTACTTTACACTCGGGGAATTTCTCCATCAAGAGTGGGTAGAAAAGTAACCAAGCAGGCCCACTAATGGAGCATTAATGTATGTTGTGGGTTCAGATTCCTGAAAGAACGGCCTCGAATCTGGAAAAGCATCTGATACATTTGGCCCACCCACAACAGCACCAACTAACAGATTCGGGTTTGGATTTGGACTCAAGTAATAGCGAGACCCAGCTTTGCATGCAATGTGAACCGGGTGGGCTTGAATCGACGGTAACGAGCTGCCCCGGTGATGAATCCTCTGTGGATAGCGTGAACCATATCCAACCATGTATGACATCCTCAGGGGATTATCTCCAAGAATGTAGTCCACCTGGGTAAGTAGCATTGCCAATTTTATCAAATGTCTTATCAGAGAAAATGTGACATCAAAGCTTAGTCACGTGAAGTACCAAATGAGATGGGCAATGGACCCTTTTTTGATATAGGAAATGGGAATTATTTAAGACCAGAACGGGATAGGTATTCGTTTCGTGTATGAAGACATTTCGTTCCTTGTTTTCAAAACGGAGAAATATGGAGCCGTTGGTTTGTCTGATTCAAGAGATTGGTCCCCGTGACTTAGTGGTTTGATGTGGACTCGACACTCCATTTCTTTAAAAGGGCAAAAGAAGAAAGAAAAATAGAGAGAAAGCAGAGAATAAAAAAAAGAATAGTTGCTTTCAAAAAAACAAAAAAGAATATAGAGTTAGTTAACCTGACGCTTAGCCAATTGCTTGAGAAGGGCAGGGGAGGCTGTGATTTCGCCGCATGGCACCACCTTATTGGCGTGGCTTAGATAATTGGAATAAACGAGAAACAGGAAGGACAGTGACGTTACATGCTGCATGTTACTTCCGCCGGCCTTGAAGATCAACCCACCTTTTCACAATTCAAGACACGAGAGTTTATTATCTGTAATGACCAAAGACATCTTGCTTAATTTCTTACTAACTTGGATACTATTCGACACGTAAAAACCTACTCCAGAGCCCAATGTTGGAAAACCAAAAGAATTCTCTGACGGTTGCAAGGTTTGAAAGATACGATCAGGTGCGTCTCTATATTGTTTATTAATATTATTATAGCACGTTGTTGCAATCGAGAAAAAAACTGGCTATTGAATGGGCAAGCCTTCTTGATTTGGTTGTCAAACACACCAGGGATATATACAATATGTAAGTAACAAATGTAGCTATAAGATACCTGGAGAGTATTGAACTTGAGGATGAGAAATTCCAGGCAATATAGAACATATAAAACCATCTGCATTCCGTTTGAAAGACTCAAAGGAGGCTGCTTTTCCCATTAGGACTTCCTGTTAAAATTACGATAAAAGAATCAGTGATATTATCTAATTAATTGATAAGTAGGTTTTGCATGTTAATAACCGTATCTTGTTTTATGTTTCAAGAACACAGAAACTCCCTTAAGGTCTACACATTTCCTGTCCACTTGCATTTAATGCAAAGCGCCATCTGTACAGAGAAATCATTTAATTTATGAAAATAGAATCCTATACTGGGTACTGAAAACTGAAAAGCCAAATATTGATAAGTCCGGATCACTTTCAAGAAAAAAAGTGGAAATGAGCTAATGTAATCAATATGGGAAGAACAGAAACCCTTCAGCCTTTTGGCACATGCATGCAGCAGTAACTCAGCGATTGTTGAGGGGTGACCCACAAAGGCTTAGATCTTTAGGTATGGACACAGGACATAGACTTTGACCAATGGGGTTCCTTTTTTTCTGATTGAAGGGACAAGACAATGCTCTATTCTCTCACTCTATACTACACAGTACAGCTTTGCCCATTATAAAGTTCCTAATTTATTGGCTTTTCTTGACTTTCGGGTAATTTGTCCTTAAATTTAGGGCTTGTCCAGCTTGTACTTTAAGGGGAAAACGGTGCCCACATGAGAGACCAATTTCTAGGCTAATCATATGCAATCATCAAATCTTTCAAGCTTTGTACAACATGATATACGACTATGAATACGACTTTGATTTCACTTCACAGCTTTTCCTTATATTCCATTCGATCCCAATAGTAATGAGCTTTTCCTTACATTCCATTCGATCCCAATAGTAATGAGAGCACAAGAAGCAAGGATCGACGAACATACGTTCTTTTCTGCTTTTTTTTTCTTTCAAGTTTCTTTTCCTTACAAGATTAAGCTTTACTTTTGCTGTACCTAGCTTAAGCGTTCATACTTAGAACAGTTTGTTATTGATATAACAGGAGTCCAATAATGTGCCGGGTCCACTCTTTATTACATATGCTTTTTTTCACGTGACACACAGATACACTGCCTTATGCTCTCTCTCTCTCTCTCTAAAACATTTAAAAAAAGAAAAAAGTGAACAGTTGAGAGTTGACAGTTGACAGTTGACATGACAAAAAGTTTTTTTATAATTAATCAGAAGCATTCTCAGATAAATCCAAAGAGGTAAAAGGAATGATTAATGATCATTTGTTGAAAGTATAATTATAAACAAATTTTAATGAAATGAAATAGAGACATGATTTCGGCGACAGCATTGAACTTACCTTGGAAATGAGGACGTTAATGCCAGCGTGCTTGTTATCCCAACCAAACTCGTTGATGGTATCTCCAGCATGCAAAGTCACCTCGTTTCTCACTATGTACTCTCTATATTCGCGCCTGCGAGAGGCCTTGTGCAACCACGCTGCTGCCCACAGCAACTCGTCCTACGCAGAACAACAATAAATTTTGCTCTCAAGGTCTTCATTTTTAATATGTTTTTGTTACTTAAAAGCCCAAGCAAGCAACGGAGGTGAGGTAATTGTCAAATTACCTGGAAACCGTTCACATCGCAGTAAAAAGGGCAAACTGCAGAACGTAGGCTACTACTGTACGCACCCCTGTGCTTGTCAGCAAACTCGAACACCTACAAAAGTGACCGTTTCATTTCACACCCACACAACGGTCAACTTGTTACATTCTCCAAAACACAAACGATAATGTATTAACATAGATATTCATTTGCAAGCACACTTTGTCGGATGGGTAACAGCCAGTTATTACCTGGGAATTAAAGAATGAAAAGCTTCTTATATAAATGAAACGATTGTTACGTTATTAAAAAACATGAGACATGGAATATCCAATGTAAAAAACAGTATAGTCCACATCTATTAAAGGCAAATTCTTAGGAACATAAATAAATTCGTAACAAGATACCCATGGTCCACCGCCCCCAGACAAAGCCAATAATTATTAGTACAACATTCTTTGTTTCAGACAACATTTAATGTGTTAAATTTTGTCGCATCGAGATAAATATACAGAATAATTAAATCTGCTTAATTGCTAACATTACTAACAATTTAGTCAAAAGGACAAGAGATTAATAAACTGACGGACAGTAACGTTACCCTAACGGCTCGATCCAGAAGTAATCTAGAGTAGGCGGGATCACGCGACCGAAACACGACGGAGGCAGCGGCCAATGCAGCGGCTGTTTCCCCTGCCACGTCGGATCCCGGTTGGGACCCGTCGATCTTATACACCGTGCGCAGCGTATCCATGTCCTCCGGCCTTTCCCAGCAGCTGTGATCCGAGTATGCGTCACCTACTTGCACGTATACCACTCCCGGAACCGCCGTTACTTTTAACAGATAATCCGTCGCCCATTTTACCGCCTTTACGGCATTCCTTAACTCCGGCCCCATGCTCCTCCCGAAGTCGATTACGCTCCATGACAGTAACGTCGTCGTAAAAGCCATTGGGAAACCGAACTTTATGTTGTCTCCAGCGTCGTAGTAACCTCCGGTTAAGTCCATCTTCCACAAACCAAACGCAGTCGATACTTAGCATTGTGAACACTGTAACTGTGAATATTAGAGAGAATGTAGGTAGTTAGAGTTACTTACACCAATGCTGGCACCGTCATGCAAGGCGGAGTCTCGGCGCCATTTTACGCGCTGGTCAGGGGGAAGCTTGCCGGAGCGCTGGCCTTCGAAGAATAGAATGCTTTTCCTCAAAGCGTCGCGGTAGTCGTGGCCACCGCATTTGACGGCAGGAATGAGGCAGGAGAGAAAGAGAAGAGAAAATGAGATGAAAATGGGAGATTTTGGCGCCATTTGTTACGTTGAAGGTGGTGCGAGGGGGAGAGGACAAGTTTCAGTTGGGTTTTATAACCAAAAAAGTATCATTGGATTCCAGAGTATGGGACTGCGAAATGCCACCACGTGGGAGCAAATTATTGGACATCGTTCGTATTTCGATGTATGCACATGCTTGACCGGGTTAATTCGGGTTTTGACTCCATTCCGGTCGGGTAGTATATAGTTAATTCTTAATGGGGTCGATAGGGTAGAGTAGCGAGAGATTGACACGTGGAAGGATGGCTTAGATGGTCCCACAAATTAAATGAAATAAATCACATAAATAACAGTGTAAAGGGCATGATTCTACAGCGAAAAGAGTTACGAGAGGAAGACATGTGAATCTCCGTTTGCTGAGTTGGAAAGTTACGGAGAGGGAAAATTTTGGATAACGATTCTGGGGGCTGAATCTATGAAGTGAGATAAGTGAGAGTTACCGTTAGATAACGTGGTCGTAGCTATGAACCTCAAATTTAACATTGAGCTAGTTACAATTCCGGTAAAGTAGATTATCTGAATTTACCTTCAACTACATATAAAAAAAAATCGATTGATGAAATATTTATTAACAATTGAAAATGGAATTTAAAATTAAAAATGAATTAACTAATTGGGAGAAACAAAAGATGATGTTTGAGATCGCCAAAGATTAGGGTTACTACCGTGCTAGCAACTTGACAACAGGAGCAAGAAAAGTCAAGGAACAATTTCCAATTCATTCCTCAACTTTAGCGCTCCAAAAGCAAACCAAATCTTGTCCTACTATCGGTGTTTAAGTAGCATTCAAGAACAAAGACACTCGAAGTTTTATTCGGACACATTATACTGTTTATAGTTGAACATAAATACAAAGGGAAGGGATTATGAAAAAATCACAATTCTTATGGTACCATCGTCTCTGGCACAAATAAAAATAAAAATAAAAATCAATCAAAAAAAATAACAGATAATACCAAAAATTTGGTAACGCAGTTCGGCACTTCTTACTTATATCTACGAGGCTCTCACTTAGATTGATTCTTTCACCGAAATATAATAAATTTACTCAAGACTTCACTGAGCCTACACCACTTATTCCTTGACATTATTTCTCAACCTCACTTCCCGTAAAAAAATTTTACACCCAATAACACGACCGATTCGTGTTAACCTCATCAGAGAATTTTTCTCTAGTACACTTAACGAAAGAGAATTAATAAAAATAACTCAAGTGATTAATCAACTAAAAAAGAACAATAATACACTTGAGATAAAAAAGAAGAACAACTTCTTGAAAAGTCCAACTCTACTAAAATAAATTTGAAAGTTGTCACAACAAACTATAGACTGATTTTTGCAAACTCCAACATCAACTCATGGCAGCAGAGGAAGACATCACGCACAACCGTGAGCAATTCAAGATGTAGCACCCTCAAAGAATTATCACCTCACATACAAAAACTTCACACACTCACAATCAATTAATCAATCAACCCTTGCTGCCCACATACAGAAATAATCCCTGAAGAAATTTTCAACAACTCACGCATGAACCACAGCCCATATGTTACGTCTTTCACCCACCTTCAGTTGTCCACCGAAATTTTTAATCAACACATGGTCATGCCCAAAACTTCCAACCAATCAACTCAGAACGAGGCAAAGACCCAGGCACCCACGAGGAGTCACACACATAACTTCTACAAAATTAGACGTAGGTCTTTAACTTTTAAAACCATAGCCTCATATGTTTCTAGAAAATCACTTAATTCGCAATGAAACTTACGGTAGTACCCTTAAGCCACTCCTTTGACGCAAAACAACTTAATTCACAACCAAACTTCAGCCATACCCTTTAGCTACTACTTCACGTAAGACAACTTAATTCAAAATAAAATTTCCAGCAATATCCTTCATCTGCTCATTCATGTAATGCCCAACAAGTCTTCACAATATCCACTTCTACTCAAAGTAGGATTCCATATTATCTAGAATATTATCCAAATAATTCTTTTGAATCCAAGACAATAAAAAATTTAATAATTCTAATTTATAAAAATATTCTAAAATAAAATAAGTAGATATATACAACATATATTTAACAGATTCAAATAAAATTTTGAATTTTAAATGTTATTTCATATTTCTACTTTCATAACATGGCATTTATTTGGTTTTCTCAAATATTAAAAAATAATTCAAAAGTTACATCTTTATTTAAGTGATCATAAGAAAATGAAAGAATTTAATTGACTTCTTCAATCAATTCTAAATAATAATTTAAACATATATCAAATTTTTAATTCAACATGGCACATTTTGCTTGGTTTTCTTTTCCAAATATTAGGAGTGTATAAAATGAAATAAAGGAGGATATTCCACGCCTAAAAAGAAACATATTAGTCTATATAACCGACATACATTTAAAGGAATCCCAACCTAATCATAGTGTATCGATTTAAAAACATAATATGCAGTTATGATTGCATCCTGAATTATAAAGGAGACTCCAACTCAGGGGCTCATTTGTTGGAGTCTCGTTTGACTTACCCCTAAATCAATCGCACTACAAGAAAATTAGTTATTAGCGATGGATAATTATTGACGGAAACTGAACCGTTGGAAATTATTGACAGAAAATCATGTTCCATCGATACAATTATCGGGAAAATTTTCAATTTGCGACGGAAAAAATATTCATTGGTAAATATGGAGGGAAATCCTCCTAGCAAATTTTTCGACAGAATATAAAGATGGTAAGAAATGTTCATCGGTAAAGAAAACAGCAATGCTTGACAGATTAAATAATGCTAGAGTTTAATGACAGAAAATTCGTCGATAAATTTTAGTCGTAAACTTCGTCGTTTGCTTTTGGTTAAGCGTTTTAAAAAAAACAAAAACGAAGTTGTTTGGTTTAACATCAAATGACGTCGTTTTTGTTTAACCTAAATCTACCGTAGCTTCCTTCCCCCCATTTCCCCTCATCCATCGCAGCCCCATTTTCTTTTCTCTCTTCTATCGTCGCCATCTAACCGCAGCTCTCATCATCCCACCGTGTCTCCTTATCGTCCTACCGCGCGTCATCATCGTGCTTCCGTGCATCCTCAACGTGCCACCGTCCTCGACAAGCCAGCGTCGTCATCTCTGTCATAACCTAAGGTCACTGGACGTCGTGCCACTGCACCTCGTCACTGCTCGTCCTTGCCATCGTCATCACATCTACTTCAGGTATTGTATAATCATCTCTCATGCACCACACCTCGTCGCTGTCATGGTCCTGTAAATGTATAGGTTGATTACGACGTCGTTATTTGGTTCTGTAAATGTGAAGTTGGTTCTATAAATGTTGACAGTGATAATAATTAAATATTAGATATAATTAATTAAAATTTATTATATAATATTTACTAATAAATATTAGAAACTTCATTATATTTTATGAAGATAAATATTTAAATAAGTTAAAATTTTATTTATATATGAATGTTTATTTGTTAATATATATTTTAATATTTAATTATAAATTTTTTAAGATATTTTAAACTTTTAAGTATCTTTGATAAATATTTATATAATATTTTTAAATAATAAAATTATATTAACCATAAGTTTTATCAGAAATTAATATTAAATAATTAAATGATATATTTTAGTCGATAATAAATTAAATTATGACAAAAAAGCAAAAACAAAATTTTATAATTTTCATAAGTTATGAAAATTAAGAGAAATAAGCAAATAGGTGTTTTTATTCAATTTAAAAATTAAAACAAATTGAGAACAAGCATCGTTTTATCTTGCATACTTTTTAAGATGAAGCAGATTTTTATATTGGTTATAGTCTTTTTCAAATAGTGGTGCATTCGCACCAGTTAACTAATATGATTTTTTTTTTGCAGACCCTATCTTATGCTAAAGAGCGTCACTCATCCTTATTCTTTGTAGTCTGTAGTCGTCCTTCTTTCCAGGTAAGTCGTCCAACTAATATCTATCATATGTGTTGCTTTAATTATACATTATTAGATGCGTTTGAGTTTTATGTGAATGCAAAGGAGGTCTTGATTTTGTGTTATTGTTTAAAAATATTCTTATAATCATTGATGAGTTTTTATGTTCTTCTTTAATAGTCTTAACTATTTATGTTTGGATCATTGATGAGTAGATGTATGATTACATAGCATTTACTGTATGTGGAATGAGTTTGAGATCTTATGGATGATTTGAGACATAATATTCCCCTAAGATGGTATATAGGCTGGAAACCCGTGACACAGCTCCCATGAAGCTTATTGGTGAAAAATTCTATGAGCTTAGGAGTCACAACAAGAACTTGTTTTCCTAATTTACAGTTATAAACAATGTCAAGTACCATAGTTTTGAAATCATTTGTAGGTGATTAATTCAATTGATTAATACTTCAACTTCGATGTGATTAATGCAAACTTAATACTAACACAAGAATTTCATACGTTTTATAGACAAGAAAGTTGTTTGCATAAAAAAGCCGAAGACGATATATAGGATGGAAACCTATAATGCAGCTCCCGTGAGGCTTATTGGTGAAAATTTTCACAAGCCTAAGAGTTACAGCAAAAACTTGCTTTCTTGATTTATAGGTGTAAACAATATCACATACCATAGGGGATGTTGCTTTCTTGATTCACAAGTATAAACAATGTCACGTATCAATTGTAGGTAATTAATTCGATTGATTAATACTTAGGGGATGTTGTGTAAAGTTTAGATATTTTGTAAACTTAGGGGACATGAAGGATACTAATTATGAAATCACTCTTTTAAATTAACAATTTTGCAAAAATGAGTAATGTTGATAGATCTTTAGATGTATAAACGATTAACACCTGATGGTTTCATTAATCCTGAGTTTGTTGAGGGAGTTGAAGCTTTTATTCATTATGCATGTTCTTAACCTGCATATATAGATGGCCTAAAGATCACAAGTCCATGTAACAAACACATTCGTTTCCTTCCTATTGATGAAGTGAATGGGCATTTACTAAGAAAAGGGTATGTCCCAAATTATTTTGAGTGGACACAACATAAGGAGTCATTAATTTATAGCAACTTAAGGGGTAATGAACTACACTCGTCAGTAAATGTAGATGATTTTAAAAGGGAGATTGGATTTAAAACAAATAATATAGATGCAAATGAAAATCCTTACATGCAAATGGTTTATGATGCAACCGGTTATACCTTTCAGGAAAATATAGAAAATCTTGAAGAAGTACTCATCCCACAATCTAAACAGTGTTTTGACTTACTACACTCAGCTGACCAAGAATGATGGCCAAATTGTGACACAATGACTTAATTGTCATCAATTGCTTATATCTTGAACATAAAGTCCGAAGGGCATATTTCTGATTGTAGTTTTGATAAAATTCTTTGATGATATAATGAATCATTGCCTCCTAATCGCACAATGGTTGATAGTTTTTATAATATGAAGAAACTTATTAAGGGTCTTGGTTTACCTGTTAAAAAGATTGATTGTTGCAAATTGGGATGTATGTTGTATTGGGGTGATGATGTGGAATTATAAGAGTGCAAATTTTGTGGACAATCTAGGTTCAAGCCTAGAAAGCATTATTATTTCCTGCTAACTCCAAGAATTCAAAGACTATATGCTTCTAATGTTACTGTGTCTCACATGAGATGGCATAATGAACACCAACAGGAAGATGGAATAATGAGTCATCCATAAGATGCATTGGCATGAAAACATTTCAATGACACCTATTATGAGTTTGCAATTGAAAGTCGAAATGTTACGTTGGGATTGTCGACGGATGGATTCCAACCTTTTAGTTAATCCGACCAGCAATATTCATCATGGCCAGTCATAATTACTCCTTATAATTTGCCTCCATGGATGTGTACGAAAGAGGCATGTATGTTCTTGACAGTGATTATGGCAGGACTTACAAATCCAAAGCATAAAATTGATGTATTCTTATAATAATTGATATTTGAATTGCAGCATCTTTGGGAATATGGTTTTTAAGACATATGATGTGTCTCTAAAACAAAATTTTGTGTTGAGAGCAGCTTTGATGTGGACAATTAGTGATTTTTCAGCATATGCCATATTGTCTGGATGGAGCACAGTAGGAAAATTGGCTTGTCCTTATTATGGCAATGATTCAGATGTGTTTTATCTTTCAAACGGTGATTTGACAAGCACAGAAAATTTCTTCCTCCAGATCGTCCATTTAGGTGCAATAAACAAAAGTTCATTAAGAATAGAATGGTAAAATCACCTCCTCTCCCTCATAAAGCTGGTAAAGATATATTGTAGGAGATTGAGAAATTAGGCTTGCTAAAAGTTACAGAATTTGAAGCTGATGAAATTAATACAAGCATTAACAGAAACTTTGGTTGCAGAAAACGAAGCATCTTTTGGGATTTTCCATATTGGAAAACTAATTTGATACGTCATAATCTAGATATGATGTATATTGAAAAAAAAAATTTTGACAATTTGATCAATGCCATTATAAACATTAAAGGGAGGACAAAAGACAATGCAAAATCACGAGTTAATTTGAAACTTTTTTGTAGAAGGAATGAGTTACATAAAGATCTTCGCACCTGTAAATATTTGAAAGCATATTACACTTTAGACAAAAAGTATACGGAAATATTGTGTGAATGGTTGAAAAGTCTAAAGTTTCCTGATGGTTATGTTTCAAACTTGGCAAGGTGTGTGGACATGAGGAAGTAAAAATTATTTGAGATGAAAAGTCACAATTTTCAAATGTTTATACAAAGGCTAATTCCAATTGCATTTCAGAAGTTGCTACCGAATAAGGTTTGGGAAGTAATAACAAAATTAAGTTTGTTTTTCGAAAGCTTAACATCATCTAAAATCAAGTTAACTGAAATAGAAAAACTAGAAAGGGAAATTCCAGTAATTTTGTGCAAGTTAGAAGAGATATTTCTTCCAAACTTCTTTGAATGTATGGAGCATCTACCTGTCTATTTAGCACATGAGGCTAAACTAGCAGGTCTAGTTCAATATCGATGGATGTATCCATTGAGAGGAAATTTAACAAAAATGACTGTAATTGAAGTAATAACATGTTTTAATAACTAAATTGATATAACCCTATTTGCTAATATAGATATTTGCATCAGTTGAAGAAAAATGTCAAAAATAAGGTTATAGTTGAAGGATCGATATGTAATGCTTATTTAGTGGAGAAAGTTAGTAAATTTTGTTCACATTATTTTAAGACGCATGTTCACACAAGAGAAAGAAAATTTTCTCGTAATGACGATGGGGGAGGAACTAGTGATGCTGATGGTAACTAATCCATTTTCACATATCCTGGACAAACATATGGACGCTCAATAAGAAGAAGTATCAGAGGAAGAAATTGAGGCTGCCTATGGTTACATTTTATTGAACTGTCAAGAGGTTCAACCTTTCTTACAGTAAGTTAAAATTGATTATTTGGGTTTTAAAATTTATTGTTATTCATAACTAAAATACATAATAATGTTTTTAGATTATACGAGGAATTATTACGCGAGCTCATGCCCGAAAAAACACAAGATGATATCAATAAAGAAGTTGGAAGACACTTTCCTCGATGATTCAAGAAATATGTAAGTTTTCACTTACAAATATTGAAATGATTAAAGTATAAGATTTAAGTGTTCAAATGACATTATACTGTTTAATATTATATGTTCTTTTATGTAGGCCTTAGAAAATCCAATAGAGAACAAGTTTATATGTGATCTCGTGAAGGGACCTTTGCGAACTGTTAAATCATATTTGGTGTTTTTTGTTAATAGATACAAATATCATATAAAATATCATGGTTATAGCATGACAACAATAAATAATGGAGTTTACATACAAAGAGAATTGACGGATTGCTATGGTAAAATTATTGAGATATTTAAAATTGAGTACCCTGCATTGCCAATAAAGCGAAGTGTGATATTTAAGTGTGACTGGTTTGATCCAACTCCAAATATTGGTACAAAAGTGCATAGTTGATATATTCTGGTTGAAATCAACAAGTGAAGAAGATTTAAACAATTTGAACCTTTCGTGTTAGCAATGCAAGCGATCTAGGTGTATTATGTCCCTTTTCTCAGCTTGCGACAAGATAAGTCAGATTAGTGGGCTATTTGCAAGTTAAAGCTAGAGGTGTTTTTAAATCACATAGACAAGGAGACCAAAGAATTGAAAGTGAAGCATTTTAGGAAGATTCTTATTAAATAAATGCATCTGTCATATATGAGGATAATAAACTTTTGAACGATCCATGTAATGAATATGTTGAAATTTTATCTGGAGAGAATGTGGAGGGCCAGAGATCTAAAGAAGAGCCTGAGTTTAATTCAAGTTCTTCAGAAAAAGAAGATGATTTTAATTTACAATTAAGTGATGATAGCGGTTAATTTTTGTTTGTAATTGAATATCAACAAATCAATTATTTCCTTTTCAATATATTGGATAAAATATTGAATTCAAATTGTTATATTTCTAAAACATTTAATTAAATATTAATTTCATGTTGAAATACGTCACTAAAGAGAAAACAGGATATAAAGCGACTAAGGTTCAGACCACGATTCAGAGGTACATTCAGACCACGATTTAGAGGTACTTACTGTACAGGTGAAGCATCTTATGGTGTAGCAGTTGGAACTGAATCACCTACTCCCCTCCAGCCACTACACTTGCAGATGAGGCATCACCTCTGGTACCTGCTGCTACACCATCCACCACTCCTACATCATTCACTACCCCTATATTGACAGAGATATCAGGGGTAAACAATCAGAATGAAGGAGGAGGCCGCCAGCCTGGAGCTGAGGGACCTGATGGAAGAACTTACATCACAATTGTCAATAACTTGTAAGTGAAAATATATGAAACACTATATGTTTATAATTAAGTTATAGGTTTAAATTTTAAAAATGATATAAAACTATTTGTTTTTATATTAGTTTGATTCCATCTGGACCGTACTCAAGAAACATGACATCCAAATTCAAGGAGAAGATTGATCTTGAGGGTTATGTATCAAAGAATATCTCTCAGGTCACAAAGGAATTTTACTATCAGGAGTTTGAGATACAACAAACATTATTATTTTCTTTTTTAATTAATCTTTATACATTAATTAGATAAATATTATTACATTATAAGTATTAATTGAATATTTTTCTTCTTGTTTCAGAAAGAATTTTTTTGGGATTCTGAATTTGACGTGGTCATTTATAAAGTATAGGAGAGACGCCCATGTACACATTATTGGGACTTTGTTGGTGCGATACACAAGGTCGGTATATGACCGCCTTATATTTCTAAACAAATATGGAATCGTTGGCAGCAATATTAGACATCACCTGAGGCAATGTATATTTTAGAACGTAATTCAACCAACAAATGTGGAGGACTGGGGGAAGAGAGTCTTCCCGTACATACAGAAGGATCTATTACTCACCATGAGCACACAGAAAGACTTGTAAGTATCTACACTTTACCTTTATATTCTGATTTCTTTACTTTGCTATATTTCAATTGAATTTGATGTATGAATTTTGGAATGTGTATTATGGAGAATGATAATGTTATAAATGTCTGGTGTCATAAATGGCTATGTTGTTGACTTGCTTTCTTTGTTCAATAGGGGTAAATATCATAAAAATAGAGAAAACTTTGCCGAAAATTTTATAAATTCTATTTCACTTATATCATTTTATTCTTATGCAGGAAAAGTCTATAGGCATGAGGCCTATACCCTGTCAGCTCTTTTTGCACACTCACACTAAGAAGAATGATGATTTGACATTCGTCAACACTTGATGTAGAGAACTAAATGTATGTGAAATTTATGGTTTAATATTAATGCTTAATAATTATTACTTACTAATATAAACATTGTCTTCTGATATGACCAAATACAAGAAAGCATTCAATGATAGTCTCAATAGCTTGAAGATGTTGATGAGACTCAAACCTATCTTCATGTAGTGGGTGGTAAGGACTATCATGGAAGGATATTCGGCTTAGGTTCATTTGCGAATACATGTTATTCACAATCCTTCAAGTCCAATACGGCAACATCTAGTAGGCGGTCCACAACCAATGAAGTCCAAGAGCTTCGAAGCATAGTGCAGACATTGATGGAGTACATAGCTCAGCTCCGTAATGACGTAGATGAGTTGAAGGGGGGAGTAATACCTCATCGCACCAATCAGACCATCCGCACTCACCAAATCAATAGGGTACTTGTAGTCATTTCATTTGAATTACAAATACTGATTATGTACAATTTAATGTTTTTATTATCAATTAAGATAATTTTAACTTTATATTATCAATCAACTTTCTGTTTAAACAAATTAAATGTATAAACTAATCAAATTATTATGCACAGATAATTCATTACTCTTTAAATTATGCATCAATCATAAGATCATCAAATAAAATTTAATGACGGTATTTTTCTTTAAAAAATTGTTTATTTACCAACGGAACAACAAAAGTGCATCGGTAAAATCAATTCTATTTACCGACGGAAAACAACAAACCATAGGTAATATTGACATTAAGTAACAAATGGAATAACTAATCCCGTCATCAAATTTACTGATAGGATTTGCCGCAGAATAACCGTCGGTATACTGACCGCAAACATACCCTACAACAAAATAAGGAAGTTTTAGACGCTTATGCCTAAACGCATCTAATAAGTGTCATAAATAATCTAAGAATTGGTGGAGTTTTTAGACATTTATTTAAGACGACAAAATTTGTCTAAAAAATATACTAAAAAAGAGTCTAAAACTTTTAAAATTTCTAATTTAGAGGACAAGAATTGGCACCTTTTATAATTTGTAACAAGTATGCATCCAGGAATAACTGGTCCCATGACCTTCTATGTCGTATTCTTTTTATATTTTTACAAAAAGATTATTTTTATTAATTAAACTTGTTACCATAAGATTAAAAAATCAATTTTACATGTTACATAAACAATGAGAATAAATACTAAGAATTTTCAAAATTGAACAAAATTTAACTTTTCTCTATTCTTTTTCTTCTTCTAACTTATAGGATAAAAACAGTGAGTCTTGAATTTGAATTGACTCGTATTAATTAATGAATATATTATATCTCAAGAAATAAGAAAAAAACTAAACATAACACGCTTGTAACTAAGTTAGGAAGCTTAAAAGATATTTCTCGCACCCTCCAATTCCCCTACATAAGTTGCCCTTCTTTATTATACTAGTTCAATCGGTACTTAAGCTCTAAATCTATTCCTCGTTTCTCCTTCTTCTATTGATCTCATCCCCCATTTATCGCTCCTTAAGCTCTAAATCTATTCCTCGTTTCTCCTTCTTCTATTGATCTCATCCCCCATTTACTTTTATTCTCTCTGGGATTTCTTCTACTTTGCGATCTGTATCAGGTATTTTTCGATCCTATTCTTAGTAATTTCTATTTTCCATTTGTCTATCGACAACACTACAGAAAAGTGGATTTTTGTGTCAGTTTCGCAATTGGCAGCTTCGATTTGTGTTTTCTTCATGATTTTTGTATTGATTATCATTGACTTTGTTTTCTTACGGATTTATAAGTTATTTTCTTTTTTGGCATTTATCGATTCTTTTTTTAATATGAGAAAGGGCTTGCTAATAATCTGCTCTTTTACATCGTCAGTTTGGTTGTATCAAGTGGAGGATAACATTTGTAAGTTTGCAAAGAAGGGTCTGACTCCATCTCAGATTGGTGTCATTCTTCGTGACTCTCACGATATTGATCAGGTTAAGAGCGTCACTAGAAGCAAGATCCTGCGCATCCTTAAAGCCAATGGTATTTTTTTCTCAGTTAATTCTGTATTTTTGTTATTGGTCCCCTTGATTTCTGTTGAGCATAATAATTGGAGAGGAAGAGAAAGCAGTTTTTGGTCATTGTGATTGCTATTGAAGTGTTTATTCAATAAGTTGTTATTGAATGTTGACTAAGCTTGAATTATCCAAAATGGAGCTAAAGGATTAGCTTGCCTCAATGTTTGTTAAGGGACTCTTTTTTGCAGTGAAATGGAAGGCTCAAAAGCTGTTCATTTTGGCATGTTCTTTTTGTTGATTGTGTCGTTTTGATTGTGTCAGTTCATGGGTCCTTTGAATTCTTTACTCTATTTTGCAGTTGGATACCTTGTTGCTTGATAATAAGTCAAGAAAAGCCAAGCTATTCTTGACCATTACAAATGTCCATATATAATTATGTGGGTGAGTGCTATATACATTGGAGGTAACTATTTTTGAATGCCCTCTGATCATGTGTAATACGCTTCTTTCCTACCATCTAAGCTGTTCTGAAAGAATCAATTGGGCTGTTAATCATAAATTCAAATCTAGGAAAAATGTTATAAATTAGAGATCATTGTAATCAAGATAACAGAGTTAGTAATTTTAAAAGAAATTTCTTATCAAGTCTTATCTTAAACATTATTTTTTAAGTGTTGCCCTAACTTATTATTACATACAATTATAAGTAATAGTATTATGTCAGATAATCAGAAGCATTAAGTCTATAAATAATTCCTCACATTTTTCAAACTAATTGATCATTAAAAATGTTGGAATTTATATGTAGGGAAATATTGGATAATTAAGAAAAGAATTTTCTGATCATACCCGTGAGAACGTCAATTTGTGGGATTCCGATTTTTCTTCTTGTGAAGTCTTTAAAAAGATGTATGAAACAAGTTCGCAAGATCACATGTCTTCATGTTGACTGATAGTTTTGAGCTGCTGAAAACTGAAAATGCCTCGTTTGTACGTGTGACTACTCATGACGCATCTTATCCTAACGAACAATCCCTTACCTTTGTCAAATATGTTTCACTTCATTTTGCTTTCTTAGCTAATCCAAAAGTTTGACATTGTAATTTTCAATCAAATCATATAATTAACTTGCATTTGCAGTGTTATAAGTTTCTTTTTTTCTCTTTATCTTAAAGGTGCCTTATTTTCAGATTAAGGAAAATAGTTAGATTCTGAATGGAGACATGAACAGTCGATGGAATGTGAGGTTTGACTTGTAAGGAAATGTACTAGAGATGTTCTTTTGAAGTTGAGATTTGCAGCTGCAAATTTCATGTTCTTTTTATTTTACTTTGTCGTGAATACTATAAGATGTCTAATATATACTGGGTTGCACTTCTTGTGTATACAAAATAATTTCTTGAATTCATTTTTCTTTTTTCATATAATTATATAATGAGCACACACGTTTAATAATGTTGCATCTGTCGTAATTTTTCTCTTTGCAGAGGAAGGCCTTCTAAGTAATGTAGTTAAACCTCAAGGGTAATAATGGAATAAATATATTGATTCTTTAAATCAAAGTGGCAATAAGATTAACAAAAATGTTAATTTATTATAATAATACGCAGACACATATTTTAGATTAATTTGTAAAATTTATTATAATAATAAATATGTAATTACTTTATTATAATTTTATTATAATAATATGTGCGTGATCTTAAAAACGACGCACAAAGCAAATTGTAAACTTATTTTTTTACTTAAAAATTGTGTAATTTTTCGACCTAAAAAATTGTATCAAAGTGAAATATCGACAGAGAAAAGCATCTAAAAGCTTACATAAAGCGTCTAAAATAGTATTTATGTGTCTAAGAAAACCGTCGAAAATGTATGGTTTCGATGCATCTTTGCGTAAATAGATTTTTGACACTTAGATGCGTAACAAATGTATGTTTTTTCGTCACATTTATGTGTCTAAGAAAACTGTCGAAAATGGTTTTAGTGACACTTGTTTTTTTTACACTTTATAAAGCGTCTAAAATTATTTTTAAGACTCAAAAAAGCGTCTGAAAATTTCACCTTTTGTGTCGTTAAACTCTATATTTTGGTGTAGTGATAATTGTCGGTATTGTTGTAATAATCTTACCAACGAAATAAACACTACCGTCTGTAAATCTGCCCACAGAAAAATATTAACCGTCAGGAAATAACCACCGTCGGTATATTCACCAACGGTTACATAAATATTTCGTCGGTAAATTTACCGACAGACATTTTGTTATTCGTCATAAATTATTACCTATAGCTGTTTCTACGACTCCTTTTTTCATCGATAAATTTCGTCGCTAACCTACCTTTCCGACATAATGTTTAGGTTTTTCGTCGATAATATCCGTCGCTAAACGACATTTTTCTTATAGTGACTTATACTAAATGAGATGTCAAACCTGGTAATTATAAGATAGTTTAATTTCTCAATAAGTCTCCTATAATTTCCTAAATCTTTCAAGAGTTCTCTCTAGTCTGCATCAAATTTGATGTTAGGATCCATTGGATAATCCACTGGTTTACATCCCAACAAGCCAGCTTCTTCTAGGAGATCAAGAACACACTTGTCTTGGGAGAGATAAATAACATCATTAGATCTTGCAACTTCGATGCCCAAAAAAAATATTTCAATAAACTAAGATCTTTTTTTTTGGAATTGTTGATACAAGAATTCTTCAATCTATGAATTCCATTATAATCATCACCACCAATAACAACATCATTAACATAAGCGATCAATAGAATTTTACCAGATTTTGTATATTGATAGAACACCAAATGGTCTACTTCATACTGCTTGAAACCAAATTTCTTTACAACTGAATTAAAAATCCAAACCATGCTCTAGTAGATTGTATGTAACATTACTCCTAACTAAGTAAAGAGGTTGTTTTCGATAAATCCACAGGTAACACAAAAAGAATATATAAAAAAAACGTTGGAAAGATGAAAGTAGTCAATCAGTGTAAAAATAATTATATAAAAATAGTAATGTCTTATTATCATTAAAATTGAAAAAATATTTTACATTGATTCAATAACTATAGTTATTAAAATTAACGTAAAAATACTTTTCTAAACATAATTACTATTTTAAAAATATTTTTATATTAAAAATATTTAAACATAAAAATATATATTTAATTTAATAATTTAACTTTTCTTAATTAACAAATTTCATAAAAAAATTTGATGCACCAACAGCTACGACCCGATACGACAATATAGTACCATAATCTCATCTACAGTAACTTTTCTATAGGCAAAAACCATAACTTCCTTGCCGACGTTGAACAAATATACTTATGAAGCTTGACTTTGTTTCGGAAACATAACAGAATCAAAGATACACTATGTATAAAGCATGATTATGCTGTTTTGTTTTTCAAACATGACAGCAACGAAAACATAGCACAACGGAAGCATTTAAGCAAAAGGCAACATAGAAAGATGGGTTGATATCCAAGTCTCGTCCTGGTTTTTCATTCCAAAAGCATATATTTACACGCATATCTTTCGCATGCTTGCTTCTTGTCAACTCATCTTCTATACTTATATAAGAAAAAGCAACCTAGTATTAAGGTATGCTTGTGCTGTTTTCTTCATAGATCATGGGGTACAATACAACTAACCTCATTAAGAATGATGTTTGATGAAAAACATTGATTTCTAACAATCAATCATTGCAGGAATCCTCTCAAGAGACCAAGGAATCTTGTCAGCATCAGTCATCAGACCTAACTACAACTAATGTCATGCCTAATTTTGTACTTGTTTGGATGGAGGTCCATTTAACTTGTAGCCGAAGGAGCAACCTGGCCCACAAGGTATGACAATTGTGACTAAAATCCTCAATTAGTTGCTTACTGTGGCCTGGATACATACATAATTGAGATGGTCTAAGATCTTGTTTGCATTTTCTTGTCGGACACCTTACTGTACAATTGAGTATATAATCTAGATTGTGGATTAGATCACAATCCGTTACGTGGTTAACGTGAATTCCATGTACAAGCATTGATCACCATCTATGTGACATTCCACTATTCTCATGCCAAATTTGTTACCTATGCTTCTAGTTCCTCCTTATTAGCCTTTACCCCTTGTTTGCTACTTGCTAATAAAAAGGTAAGAATGAGAAGCTAGCTTCATTCTTTAATTTTTACTTGCTTAGATTTTAGAGATAGATAAACTAAGAAATAATAAAACTAAAGTAAAATTTAAACAATCTTAATTTTTATTCTTAAAAAAGGTATAGATATAAGCGGAAATCAAATATTACAAATAAAATAGAATAGAGATACTATTAAATTACTATCAAAATATTATCAGATATGATCAAAATATTAATTCTTACTATCATAAAAAAATCATTCATATTTATTTAAATTTTAATAATTTTATAAATCATTAATTTTTTGTTAATTATTTAAAAATATAAACTGTTCTAATTAATTATTTACAAAATAAATAATATAATATCTAAGTAAAAAAATTTCCCATTAGTTGGCGATGTTATGAATATAAAAACGTGCTAAATCCTACGGGTATTGACGACAAGAAAAAGTCGGACATGGTCTTGCTTTTGGATACCACCCACGTATATATGAGAACTTACGTTAAATTGTCCATACATTGTGGGCACATACATGTCCCTTATTTAAGTTCAGTACGCAAGGGAAATGATTCCTGTAGCCTGTTCTACTGAACGTCACTACCTTGGGTTATGTCGTTGTAGTTATGGTTCCTTCTTCGCCAAGCATAGTCAAACATTGCATCGAGTGCAGTAGAATTTAGCTTCTTGAAAGCACGAGTGAGTCGAGTTTCAAATAGTATTTGAACGGATATGAGTGTGTCACCAGGTAAAGCATTTAGTACAAGATCACAAGAGCAGAGTGCACACGCTATCCATTTATATCTCTAGATTTGATGATGATCTCACGCCAGAATCTATGTTCTTCGTCCACAGGACAAAAGAATGACGCCAAGTCCCATTCCCCCGATCATTTGTAGAGTTGGGTTTCAGTTCAACTGCCATACTTAGACCTCTTACATTTAGAAAAGGTTCTTGTGAAGCCCAATGGAAGGGTTAAGTAAGTGCTTCAAGTTTCAGCGATTGCCTGCTCTAGGGATTTAGGGAGTAAATAAACATCTACGTAACCAGCACTAATTCGAGGCTTCAAGGAGAAGAGTTTAAATGGATTCTTATCTGTAGAAGGCTGATTCCATACTTATGCATCCCAGTACTTCTGAAGTTTAGATGTCGAATTGGATTAATCTCTGACCTAGGGCAAGCAGCCCTAAACCTTCACTTCCAACTTTGCCGATGTTTTATAACCCATCACCAACTTCGTAACATCAACATGATGGGTTGGGACGAGACATGAGAGGTTCACTATTGGCGACTACTATTAAATTTTGGTTACCTGGTGGGCGACAGTGCGAGTACTATAAAGGGTGAGGCATAGGGGAAGTTAACACTCTTTAAAGCATGCAACCGTAGCTAATACTATCCCAATTACACTGTTCATTTGACTCAAAACTTGTAGCAATTCGTGCTCTTAAAACCATGAAAAGTAAAAACCCGCCATAAATTCTGGGGGAAAAAGCTGGTACCTACCCACTCGGGGGAATCATATCTACCTAGGGAGAAAAACTCTTTCAAAAAACTCGCACACTACTTCACTCTCCAAGTACTCAGAAGCCTTTGGACCAACACGCAAAGACTACGTGCACTCTTACATTATTCTCGTCAACTAGTTGCTCCGGCAAAGTTTATATCTTCCCGTATCATCAGAATAATTTTTATAACAAAATCCAACCCCACAACTCCGTTCCATGGGACCCATAAGTACTAACGGCAGAAGGGTTCGTGATCCAAAGGCTAGAATCGGGTAGCTAGGTACAAGGTGATGTTGTTTGACGTATAGGCTTCTCTCATCAAATGCTCTGCACTTGTTTCACTGTGCTCTGCAAAGACGAATAAAAGGTTGGTGGCTTTTGTGGAATTAAGGCCAGATATGAGCTTGCGTGAGTCTTTCTTTACACATATATGAAATCAATTTCTTTGCAATGGAACCACCATGATTGCATGGCATGGCCTTAATGCTGTTGATTACCAGAGAGTTGGGATTTTACTTTCACACCAACACTTTAAATTCACTCCTTGCCTTTTTTATTGGCTATAAATAAAGCAATCTTTCTGTCTCTGTCTGACCCTGTGGCCTCTCTCTGTCTCTCTCTGTATGTGTGTGTGTTTCTCCCCGTCTTTGTGAACTTACACCTATAAATACAAGGTGTAGTGAGTCACCTCTCAAGCCTTTTAAGTTTTAACATCACATCCTCCTCCTTAAGTGGTGGTTATCAACGATGTTTGGATGGGTGAGCAGTTCCTTGTTGGAGAAGCAGGGCACGTGCACACGTATTTGCAATCTTTCGGTGCCAATGCAACTCTCATTGCACGTGCTCTCCTTCTCCAACATAGACTTCTCGCCTTCGTGTACTCCCTCCAATGAGGCACAACCACCTCGATTCATGGTGCATCTTCTTGCAGGTTCGTAAAGCACTCTTCCAAGTAGCTAGGTCACTCGTTTCAACTTTTAACACATTCGTTAAGACAATTAGCTTGTCAATATTGGATTATTTCTGCAGAATTACGGTCCAAAAAGCATGTATTGCATTGAACTTTCCCGTCTTGCATAGTATTCCTCTGTACAGGTTGATTACTTCTCTGGTCCTGTCCCCATGTTGCGTGTGTACTTTTTTCTTACAGCGCCTGGCTCTGTGAAATCTAGATCTGGGACATCTTCGAATGGATCATCACCGTGACTTCCTTCATGTTTGGAACGTAGACAATGACAGAGGCACTCGCTCCACTTAGACAAGCTTTGCCAAAACACACGTACGAAGATGACTTAAACTGTATATAATTAACAATGAAAATTACTCTGAAATTAACGATTTACTTCGAATCGTTCAGTATTTTTCTTTCAGGTCTTTTAAATTATGGTATGGCTTAGGAAACATGACAATCATTAATTTGAAACTGTGTACTGCAATTAATGACAAATAAAATTATATCTCAATCAAATATTAAGATTTAATATATTAATTATAAATAAATAAGTGGTCTTATTGCCAAATACTTAATAATTTAAATTAAGCACATCATATGAATCGTAGACAAAGAGAGCTCAACTCAATTGAAATGTTCGGCTCATTTGTGTTCCGTTTACATATTTAAAAGTTGAAAAATCAAATTATTTACCAGGTAGAGAAATTGAAATTTAGTGGATTAAAATGATGAAAATAGTGTTTTTGTCTAACAATTAGCGCAAGTTTTAAGGAAATATACGCTATAAATTCGACAAATTTTAATTGTTATCCAATTTTTTAGTGACAGTATCAAACTATAAAAGTTTAATTTATTTCAATGATGACATGTTAGTTTTTATCTACAATATTCATTATTATGCCAATGTGATAGTTAATATTAAGAATTAAATACAATTAAAGATTAAAAAACCATAATTTTTGGAAATATTATTGGTAATTTTGTAGGGAATGAAAAAGACCATATTTAGGGCTTTAAGTTTTAATGTCAACAAATTGATCATGTGCTAAGAATAATGACTTTTAATGTCCCATAAAAAATAATAAAATATTTTAATGAAAACCTAATCATGTTATCTTTAAAAAAAGTAAACGTAGTGCGAACACAATCCACATTTCCTTTATATTTTTATAAAAAAGTTATTTGAACATGTCCATTGCTCACCCTCTATATTATTTTAAAAAGATATAAAGAAATTTTTAATGTTATATTCATTTCATGAGTAAATTTTTAATACAAGTGCATTTTAGTGAAATTTACTAGTGTCAAAATTAATTAATTATTATCACATTACTATTTTACGGTTCAACTAGTCACAGTTTCTGCTTTATTTGACAATTAAAAAATGAAGAACTTAATTAGGATAGTCTAAGGATACAAATTATCAGTGAAGGTTTTGAGCTTGGACTTGGGGGGTGTTTGGTAGATAGCTTTTTAGCTACATTTCAGCTGATTGGAGAGGATTAGCTGTTTGACTATGTCAAACAGCTAATCCACTTGTTTGGATAAGAGCTGATTGGGTTGGCTGATTCAACCCAATCAGCCATTTTTTGAAAAGCTACTTAGGAGGAGCTTTTCAACCAACCAGCTAATAAAAATGTTACTAAAAGACAATTATGCCCTCAAACTTATTTCTAACCTATCTAAAATGTATGAGATTAACTACAACTCTTATTTATAAATTCATCAAAACGTCTATATGATAGTTCATCGAGTATAAAACTAGAGATGGGATTTAGATTTTGTTGTTGTTATTGTTATTATTATTAGATTTTGTTATTATTATTATTATTATTATTATATGTTCTATATTTTTTATTAGAGTTGTAAACTTAATTTTTGTAGAATTTAATATCTAGAATTTAAATTACTATAAGAATATCCAATGAAATGCTAAATTCATACCCTTATAATTTTTTTTAAAGTCATGTCTTTATAAGTCATTTTATACATAAACAACTAATACTAAACAGTTAATTTTACCAAACATCAAATGACAAACAGTTAATACAATCCGCTGGTCAAATCAGCTGATATAATCAACTATCAGCTAACAGCTAATAGAATCAGCTAACAGCTAATGCAATCAGCTGATTGCCAAACAGGGCCATCATTCTCCTTTCCTGGAAAGCACTCATAAAGCTCAAATCTTTTTCCATTTGAGATGCACTTGCCTATCTACCATGCACGTTGGTCGATCCGAACTTCGATTCTCCGTCAACCACTGATCATTAACTTTCGAAGTTCCCGACCTGAAGGTTTTAGTGCAATAAGGTTAAAAGCTTGGACCAATACTATAAAGTTTCTTTTTTTGGCCGTTCATATTATTAACACCTGAGTAGTTTGAAATTGGTAGCATCATTTAACAGTTCTGGATGAAGAGATGCCTTGATCTTCAGGGCTTAGTTGTTTGTAATGGAAGGCAATTTCTTCCTTCTCCTCACCCCCAGTTCTAGAATAAGAGTAGAGGTGGAGAACAGGGTTTTGGACAAATTGGTCCCAATAGTAACTCATATATGATACTTTTGGGTATTTTAAGGTTCAATCATGAAGGTATGCACTGCAACATCAAACTCGGCAATTTTTGATTGACTTAGTTCATTGGCATGTGAAGGTGGGGGAGCTGGCCGGAATTGCTGTGGGGGCCACAGTCATGCTCAACATACTCATTGCAGGGTACGTTGCTCTCATAGATCACCATCACTGGTGGTCATACAGTCAGTCTTTTAACTTACGAATATGCGCAAGTTTTCCATGATAGAAGCTTGAAATCCTTCATTTCCTTGACTTGAGCAAACAAAGTGAGAGAAAACCAACCATATGTCTACATGTTCGGACCAATCGTTATCAGAGCCCCATAAAACTCGATTGATGAGAGAAAAGCATAAGTATAATTACTATCTTGCAATTTGTGATGCAGAGAAACAACAGGTGCATCCATGAACCCAGTGAGAACATTGGGACCAGCCATAGCTGCAAATAACTATAAAGCAATATGGATTTACCTCACTGCCCCAATCCTCGGGGCATTGTGTGGAGCAGGGACTTACACTGCTGTCAAGCTGCCGGAGGAAGAGAACAGTGAGAAGCCTTCAACGACAAGGAGCTTCAGAAGGTGATAGATCAGGACCAGACCACCCACAGCTCTTCATAGAGAATCTCAGTACTCTGTTCTATTAAAGTGCAGATCAAAGAACAACATGGAAGTACTGCAAATTGAGTCCTTAGGCATATATAGACAATAAAAGTTGATGTATCGTCTTTACGAATAATTGATGAATGGAGCATTGGTCCGTCTGCCCGTATATAGTGAAATTACGCAACAAATTGGCTCTCTGAAAGGTAATTTCATGCTTCTAAAGATCATCATCTGGCCTCTTTCTTTCTCTTTCATCCACGCCCACAATCGCATTCTGATGGTAACACGGTTGCAGTATGTTCTTCTTGGTTGTTCCTTCTTGCATAATATTAAAGCTTGAAATCCATGAAGAACTCAAAAAATGTGCTCGGATCCCATGCCACTGAAATAATTGAAATCAGATGGAGCTTCTACGATTTTCCTTAGAGCTAAACCGACGGCCATGGCATATATATTAGAGTTTTCTAGTGCACTGAATTTCTAACCATGTCAAAAACAATCGTCTAGTCCTGTCAAGAACCTGTAGTACTTTCCAGTACAACGTGTGAGTACTGTAGTTATCAACAGAAAAATGAATCTCAATTCTCAATTCTCAAGCCCTTCTCCATTCTTCAAGTACCTTAATGTAGTGGATTAACAAGAACCATTGTTGTAAATTATGATACCACAACAGCCAAGAGAACAATAAAACATTATCAGGAGTCTCATTAAACAATCAGCTCTCCTATTAATTCTAACAAAGGTTAAGAGTAGAGGTCAATTTCCCTTAACTAATGCATATAGTAAGGCTGCTAAACAACACTTCGTTTCTACCAAGACAGACAAGATGCCAACTAAATTGTAATAGAACAACACAAACAGAAATCTTATCAGCTTGCAGTTTTGGGAAGCTTCTTTGAAGAAGCCAAATTCGTCAACTTCTGCTCGTCTTTCTTTCTTTCTTTTCCTTTCCTGTATTGCTGTATTCATGGATAACAAGAGACTTTGAGATGTCCTAATACCTGACTTCTTCAAAACTTCAATGCTTCTTCAAATGCTTGCTATTCTCTCCTATCTATAAGAAACACAAACGAGCTAAAGTAATTGAACCTCCATAATCAACAGGGTAGATTACAAACCATTATCATTTCAAAGATCTATATTAATCGTCAGTAATTAAACATCTGAATAATTGGCCATTTCAAGGAATCTGGGTTCTACATAGAACATTGAAAGATAATCTACACAGTAATGAATAAGATCAAAACATAGTAAGAAAAAAACATATCAAATGCAGTTGGAATTCTAATGTTAAATCATTTGTTTGTCATCTAACATCAGAAAACTACCCTCAGCTACTCAATTAGACACCTTCACCCTCAAAGAATGGAGAATCCTAAAACCCAAAACTTCAACTTTACAAGTTCAAACATTCCACTTCAAAAAACCGATACCCATCCACAAAATACCGAAGACCCAGAACAACCACCAGAATAAACCTCTCAAACGGGCAAAACCCGCCTGGTCTGACCCGAATTGGAGTCCGTATCAACCCATCTCTTCCAAACCGACAGAACAAACGCAGCGATCAAGACACCGAGAAGATCCGCGACGGTGTCTTTGGAAGACGCGTCGGCTGACGGGAAGATGCCTAAGTGATCAGCGGCCTGTTTTGCGGCTCCAGCGGCGAGAGAGATGACAGATTCGACCCAAATCGAGTGACAGTAGATAAATGGGTAGCGAGCGAAGGAGGCGAGTGTAGAAGAGATGAGTGTTATAGAGAGACAAAACATAACATGGTAGGGCTTGTCTCTGGCCAACCATAGGTCTTCATCGTCGTTAGTCATCGTTGTAAGTTTGTCCTCTTCAAGGTCCCAGGAGTTGGGAGCTACCCAACTCCAACTAGGACCTGGACAATGCACGGTTGTGTTTAAGGTTTACTTGAGCCCATTACAATTCAGCTATTCGCTTTTGGAATTTGTACCAAATTAGGCCTAAAGATTTGGTTTGGAGCAGTTTAGACCTTTACCTGAATTAGGTCTGCTAGTTAGGGTCTTAACTTCGTTGGCAACAGTTATACCGACCAGAACATCCTTAACAACAAATCAATAGTCTTCAACTATAATGCTCTGAATATCGATGGGATACCAATTTGAGAGGAACTTCGTTTTGTGGAATAATTCATATAAAAGTAGCAAAAATTTTATCTAGAAATCAAATCCTTCGTAATTAGAAAAGACAAAACCTGGCATCTCATGAACCCTACGGGGTAGGGATGACATCTAAGCTAAGGTCTAGCCAATTCGGTCTGAAGTTAACAAGTCAAGTTTGCATTAATTAGTCTCGGATTGTAATGATGAAAAAATTATCGAGACTTGGGCTCGAACTCCGGCCACTGAGCTCAAGCTCAGCTCGAGGCCCGACATGTTTTAGAATATATTTTTGTGTTTTTAACAAAGTAAAAGGATGTTGTTTTAGTCTATATTATTATTCGTGGTTTTCCCCAGCCTTTCCTCTCTCCCTTGCGTAGTTTTCTTTCTATACCTTTAGACTTCAATATCTCTCTCTCTCTCTCTCTCTCTCTTAAACCAGTTTGAGATCATTGTTGACCCGTTGCCCACTTCACCTTCCTTCGCATCCTTCGCCTTCATCTTCTAGTCTTTATACTCCCTCCCACCACTCCTTCATCACACTGCCTTGCTGCCTCGCTTCCTTACTGCCCTGCTGTCGTCTTTTTTTGCTTCTTCACCACCTACCCACCAAGGTTAAGTTCTTTCGTCGTATTCTGGTTTCGAATCTTTTGATTGAAGATTGAATTTGTGAAATATTGAAATTTTTAGGATTGTTGTCATTTAGGAAGTAGGCTTATACGGTCACATACATAGGCGTGTATGTGGCCGTGTAAGTGACTATGAACTTTCAAGAAATTACACGATCTTATACTCACTCGTGTAAGTATGATTAAGTAAAAAACATGGTAATATATATGTCTATGTAAGTGACATACCTAGTTACATACATGTTCGTATAAGTGACCGTGTAAGTCTGCACAAAAATGTCACAGTGACTTACATGGTCACATGTATGCCCGTGTATGTGACCGTGTAACGTGTTGTGTGTTATGTGACATGATCTTAATAACTTCGTATATATGACTATGTAAGTCACTGATAAACTTTAAATCCATTATTATGATTTAGATCTCCTATTCTCTCCCATGCTTATGAATTATCAATTATGATTATAAATAACATATATATTTATATGTTGATTGCTTCAAATGGTGAGCATATTCCTTTAGTGGAGAGTTGTTATTCGGTACCAAAGACAAAAGTAATAATTTCTAATCCCGTACCAAGTGAGAATATAAGTTCAAGTCAATTAAAAAGTGAAGTTTGGAATCACTTCAATAAGACTAAATCAATTGATAAAGTAGAAAAAGTCAAATGTAAGTATTGTCACAAGATATTGGTTAGGAGTTTAAAGATAAAACCTCTTACTTAAAGAGACATATGGATTTTTATAATAAAAAGAATATCGTATCAAGAGGTCAAACATTTTTTACTCCTAACCTTATGAGAGAAAAGAAAGAAATGACTGTAACATCTTATGACAACAATAAATCAAGATTTTTGATTGTTTCTATGGTAATTGGTATTGAACATCCATTATTTATAGTTGATACCAAAAGATTTAGGATGTGTTATAACTCACTCCAACCAACCTTCAAGGTTCCAACACATAATACTTTAAATAAGGACATTATAAAGATATAAAAGGAAAATAAGAAAGAAAATTTAAGAACATTGTTGAGTATTGAAGGATTAATTACCGTTACAACAAGCATGTGAGCAGTTGATAATCAAAAGAAGAATTATATAGCAGTGACGACATATTATGTTGACAATAACTTGACTCTACACAATAGGCTTTTAAGGTAATTTATATGATTTAATATTGTTATCATTTACTTTTTGATTATGTTACGATTGATGTTAGTCATATTTGTATATGGTAGGTTTATTTACGTGTCGACACCTCATACAAGTGAAAGGTTGACAATCATTTTAAGAGATTGTTTGATAGATTGGAATATCGGCACCAAATTGTCCACTATAACATTTGATTATTGTAGCATGAATGATGTTATGATTGAAAAGCTAAATAATAAGATAAATGTTGGGAGCTTGTTGGTTGATGGAAGGTTATTCCATAGACATTGTTTTGTACATATTTTGAATTTGATTATGAAGGATATGTTGCAGATGATAAAGGAAGCAATAGATTCGATTCAGAATAGTGTAGTATATTGGAGTGCAACACCTAAAGAGTTGAGAAATTTGAAAAAATTGCACGGCTAATATGTATTCTGAGTATGAAGAAGTTGGTTTTAGATTGTCCAACTAGTGAAATTCAACCTTCAAGATGTTATAGTCGACAATCCAATATGTTGAGGTATTTACCAGACTAAGATAAAAAGATTTTCAGTATACTTGCATGCCTACAGAAGATCAATAAGAGTTAGCCAGAGAACTTTGGGCAAAGTTAGAATGATTTTTGTAACATCCCGTCCCCATATTAAGGGTTGGACCTAAAATTTCAATGCATGGAAGCTTAAAGAGAGATTAAGGAAATGCATTTTTCTTGCTCATGCATAATGTTAGCATATATGCACATGAATATTGAA
>JAOTAY010000004.1:7726217-7742504 GCA_025629805.1 Erythroxylum baracoense
CAACTTGAATATTGTGCAGGAGCGATTGACTTTGAGACATAAGAACAGTTCTAGATGGGCAAAGCGTATTCTAGAGCGTGGTTTAAATGTTCAAGATGAGGGCACTAGGGCTGCTTTAGCTGAGCAGCTTCATCAGCATTCTCTTTTGACTCGAAAGATGAATTCTATGAAAGACAACAGCAGCAGTGATGAAAGTACTGATGAGGAAGATGACGAAGATTTAGTTGGATCCGATGAAGCAGCTGCATCTAAATTGTTAGCAAAAGCAAAAGAGAAGACAGTTAAAGTATTGGAAGAAGATGATGAACAGCCAAGTTCTGGAGTTCTTAGTTTACCTTTCATGGTAATGTCTGTGGAGCTTTTTTTTTCATTTTTACCTTGTGTGCTTTTACTTTTTGTACTTCTGAGGTCCCTTTGCTGGAAGTTCTAGATTTCTTCCTTTTTTGTCTTCGCAAAAACTTATCCTAGAATCATGGTACTATGCTTGTAGATATGTATAAATAGTTTTTGTCCTTATTTGTGATGCCCTTTTTGCTTTTCTTTTGTATCTAATTTGATAATCAAGAATGAGACAATTCATAAAATTTCATAAAATTCCTCAAATTTGAAGGAGAGTGCTTGGGTTTCCCCAATATCTAAAAAATGTATCATGTCTGAATCTAATTGGGGTTTCGCAGTGGTGGAGAAAATGGATCAGAAAAAAAGAGGATTCTAGTTTTGTTTACTTTATTAAGTTATCTTCTCTGATTATTTTGACAGGTACGTGGTTTGAAGAAAAGGAAGGAAGCAG
This sequence comes from Erythroxylum baracoense, assembly GCA_025629805.1. NCBI lineage: Eukaryota > Viridiplantae > Streptophyta > Magnoliopsida > Malpighiales > Erythroxylaceae > Erythroxylum > Erythroxylum baracoense. The sequence continues at coordinate 7,727,008 of JAOTAY010000004.1, forward strand.
CAGCAGAAGAAGCTAAAATTTATCTTGAAGAGTATGAATCATCTCTAAAGCAATTAGAGGATACAAGTGGGGTGGACAAACCAAAACCAGGTGCCATTAGTGGGAGAAGGGTCTTTGGTGTGCCTAAGAAGCAGACTGTGGAGCCAAATAGAGTGAAGTTGGACAATAGTTCTGAAAACAGTGGAAGTGACGCAGAGCTAGATGCCAATGAAACTATTCATGATGGCCTGTACAGCACAAATAATTCGCAGGACATTAAAGTTAAATCTGTTTCGCTTGATGACAATTCAGTGTCTCCTCGGGATTCTGAACTTAAGGTATTCATATTTCTCACTTCCTGCATTTCTTGAAGTTTTTATTTGGTCTTTTGTCTCAAATATATAACCCTTTTTAGAGCTTGCAGAACTTGGATGATATTGTTGCAGAATCAGGTCCCAAAACAACCTATGACGTTGCTATATTTGTATCAGATACATGGAAGAAGGTTATATTTGTTTTTGAATTTCTTTTGTTCACATGCAATTTTTCAAATGGAAAATTGAATATAGTCATACTGGTTGGCATGTAACTAACAGATGGGCAAGCAAAATGACGAGGATAGAAGTATTGACAATTCTTCAAAAGTCACTGAACAAGTCACCCAAAGTCAAGATTTAGAGGCATGACATCATTCCATTTGTCTTCATTTTTGGCTTTTATATGTGATTATTTGTTTCTTACATTTTTTTCCTTTGTGGTCTTGTGGATCGTGTAGGAACTAGGCGAGGGAAGTGGTTCAGATAGTGAAGGAGAGATGGTGGATGGGATGTTGTCTGCAAGCCCTAAATCATCTTATAAACTTCCTTCTCAAGCAGAGCTTATTCGTGAAGCTTTTGCTGGGGATGATGTTGAGGAGGAATTTACTAAGGATAAAGAAGAAATTTTGAACGAGGAAAACCCAGAACCTGAAAAACTGATTTTGGTTCCTGGTTGGGGTGAATGGACTCATGTTCAGAAAAAGAAAGGCTTGCCGTCCTGGATGGTTAAAGAGCATGAAAGTGCAAAGAGAAAAAGAGAAGCGGCTCTCAAGAGGAGGAAAGATGCACATCTTAAAAATGTTATCATTTCTGAGAAGTTGGATAAAAAGGTCAGTGGTCTCTACTGCATAATTCATCAGGCAGATCTCACTCCCATTATTAGCCATGGTGTATTATTGAAAAATGTAGGTATAGAAAGTTTCTACTGATAATAATTGTTTTGGTTGAGCTAATATAAAATTGAGAACTTGAGATGATGTTGGAGATGTCAGGTTTTATCATGTCAATCCTAGATTAGTTGCCTATGAGTCCAGACTAGTTAGTCATTTCTGCTGATTAACGTCTCTGTTTCTATTGTGGCAGGCTGAGAAATTATTGACAAAAACGTTGCCTTACCCTTTCACATCAAAAGAAGTATTTGAACAAAGCACCCGCATGCCTATGGGTCCTGAATTCAATCCTGCTACAACAGTTGGAGCTCTTACTAGGCCTGAGGTCAGTTATTTGCTACAGATTCGTGATCATATAATTTCCTTCTATTTCTATGCTTCATATTATGATTGACAGAAACCAGTAGCTAAGAACTAATGGTTGCTGATTATTTTGCTTGGATGTCTTGTTTCTGATCTTAGGTGGTGAAAAAAACGGGAGTGATAATTAAACCCATTAAATTTGAAGATGTGGATCCTTACGAAAAATCTCAGGATCAAAAGAACAATGAATCGAAGAAAAAGCAGAAGCCGAACCGAAGTCGTGCCAGGACAAAGCCAGTGGTAGCTAAATCATGAAAACTTGAACTTAACCTACTCCAAGCATTTATTAACTGCAATTTTGTATTTTGAAGTTTGAGAAGATTTTGAAACGAATCCATTCAATAGCAAGTTGAAATTATTACATGGTAATGGTCAAGACCGCCTAGCTCAAGCTGATGTTTCTTTCTTTTGGCATTATATTCATATTTTCCCATATTTTTGTTCACATATTAATGATCATGGTTAGTTCTTGTGAATATTATTGTTTAATTAAGCAAGGGCGGACATTTAGTATTTTTCATTTGACATGGGAATGAAATAAACATTTTTCATGAAAAGTTTTACTAACAGTCAAAATGACCTTGTACAAAAATGTTGATAATGTATATATTGAGGGTCTTAATAAATTTGTAGTTGATCTCCATTTAACTGTGGCCATGAGGAAGAAGACGTCTAATGCTACGTGAGCTTTTTTACATATCAACTGCAAGTGGATCAGCAGATACGCAATTGCTGAATGTGAAAAAGTGTTGTTCTTCGTCACTTTAATTCGTTTCATATGTTGAACAAGTTGCAAACTATAGTTCATCATGAATTTTACTAGGGGAAAGTGGTTTCTAAATAATACATACATTTCAATGGAGGATTTTGTTAATACATGAAGAGGAATCTCTGTCCAACTTTCCGTTTTTTTTTTCCTCCACAGTTCCTGATTTTAAGACTTGCATAGGTACTTTTATATGGCCTTCTTCCTCAACCCTATGGAACTCTCTCCTCTATAAAAAAAGGTAAGAGAAAGAAAGAAGATAATATCAATATCAATATCAATATCAATACCACTAATATTTTATTACCAAGTCAAAGTTAGAGAGCCTAACATTTTAGGATCAAAGAATTTCAAGGAAAATAGGGCTGTTATCATTCTCTTACATTCGATTATATATTTATATTTAATCAAGATTTGCAAATAAAAGAAAAATATATAAATAAGAAAATGTAGCTATATTACATTATACAACTCTCTTTTCATTTATTCTTAAACAGTACATATATAGCTATATTACATTATACAACTATCTCTTTTAATTTATTCGATATGTATGTATGTACGTATGTATGTATATTTGTGTGTGTGTGTGTGTGTGTGTGTAAATACTTCCCCTTAAAATGGTGTATAGATAACTTTCATACGTATTTTGCATACAAACAAATGAAACAATTTGCTACATAAGTTTTCAGTGAACATATTTACTAAGTAATTCTCTCAACTTGTATAACTGATTTTTACGCTTTGATCATTCGAATTTTCTTTAAAAAGGAATCAGTCAATGTATTTAGTACGACTATACTGAATTGGATTATGAGCAATGATAATAGCAACTTTATTATTACAGTATACTTTAAATCATGGGAGTTCACAACCTCTTTGTACTAGAACTTTTGCACTTGATCGGGAGCTTACACTTTATCTTTTACTTTTCTAATTAATTATATTTCTGTTAATAAAAGAAAAATATCCTAATGTAGATCATTTCTACTCAGAGATCCTCCCATGTTAGCATCTGTATGTGCTTTTATTCTCAAATGACCATTGTTTGAAAAAAAGTAGTTATTTTATTGGAATGGACTTTAGATACTGCAGGAGCTTAAGTATATTATCAAAGTGTATAGTCCTGCGGGCTACACATAGACTGCAATGTCAAGGTGTGCATGAAAGAGATAAATTAATCTTTCAACCAGCCTTTGATGCCAACCAATATCAATAAATTCTCTAACATCCTTTCTCGTTTTATGATTGCCCTTAAAAAGGGTACTGACAGGTTTACACCTTAATATTCATTTCTCTTCCAACAAATCAAGCATATATTCTCGTTCTGAAATAAATATTCCCTTATTTAACCTCATAATCTCTATATCCAAGGAAATATTTTAGTTTTCCTAATCTTGAATTTAAAACTCAGTAGTTTAAATATTTCTTAAGTCTGGGTATTTCTTTATGATTTCGACCTATCACAACTAAATCATTAACATATACAATTGGAACAATGATCTGACAATTAATATGTTTGATAAACACAGTGTAATCTACAATCTTTTTCTGTAACCAAAAATTGACTACAGCTTCTCTTAATCTTCTAACCCAAGCCCATTGGTGACTGTTTTAGACCATACAAAGCTTTATTCAAGTGACATAACTTTTCTTCATTTTTTTTTATTAGCAAAGCTTGGTGGAATCTCTAATATACATTTTTGCTTTTAATCCACCATGTAGGAAAGCATTTCTTATGTTGATTTGTTGAAGATACCATTAAGATTAGAGAAACATGATAAAGAATTCTTATTGAATTCATCTTGGCCATAAGTGGAAATGTTTCTTGGTAATCTATTCTAGATGTCTGATGGCAACCCTTTGCTACAAATTTACGTTATAGTCTTTCAATTAGGCCATTTTCCCAACGCTTCATAGTGAAAACCTATTTACATCCTACATGTTATTTTTGCAAAATTAGATTAACAAGCTCTTAAGTTCCATGTTTGGCTAAGTCTTTCATCTCTTTTACCTTATTATTTTTCCATTTAGGATCATTATCAACTTCTTTTCATCTTGCCCTACAAACACAAAATCCAAAGAAAACAAGAAAACTATAAGCCAGAGATGGTGAGACCAAAAAAATAAATACAAATGCAATATTCAGTACATGATCTAACTGCTTCATTAACAACTATAAGAATGTCAAGGTCACTAGTACAAGAGTTATTAAGAGGGATTTTAATAAACAAATCATGACTACGATAGACAAATTGATTACCTAATTCCATATGAGTTGAGGTTGCCAAGTCTGTTGTTTGATTAGGTAGAGTATTCTCATATTTTTTTCTATAAGAATATCTAACAAGATCAAATCTATCTAGTCTCCCAATTGTCCTATTAGAAGGTTCATCATCACTCTCATGCTCCCACTTCCTACTGCCTCGCTCTCTCTATCTACTACGTATGTAAAAATCAATATTAGAAGCAGGAGGAGCCAAATTTGATGTCACCTCTTCTATACCTCTTCCCCTAAAGAGGTGACATATATGGAAAATAGAATTTTTGGTCCTGAAATGTATACATTTATGCTTACATAAAATTTTCTAGTAGTGGGATAATAATGTTTAGACTAATTTAAGTATGGAAATATCCAACAAAAATACATTTTAGGGCTTTAGAATCAAGTTTTTCCCTCATTATACCTATGCACAAAGCAATCACAACTAGAAACTTTAGGAGAAACAATATAAGAGAAAATCTTATAAATAAGCTCTCAGGAACATTTAAAATTAATCATTTTAAGAGGGGTGTGATACGCAATAATAAGAATTGCATAACTCTAATAGAACCTAGGAACATTCATAGTGAATATAAGAGCCCAAGTAAGATAGTACTTACATAACTAGTCTAGTTTACAATCTCATTATTATCTAAATAAGTACAAAATACATTCTTTATACATTCAATAACATTATTAGTTAAAAATACATTTAACTTGACATTAAACCAAGTAGTAACCATTTTATGAAAAGATTGAAAGCATGAAAACACTTTTTTTTGCACGCATTAAATATATCCATATCATCTTACTATAACAATTATTAAGATTACAAACTATCAATGATCAGATAAAGAAACCATTGAGCCATCACCCTATTCATGTGAATGAATTATCTAAAAATAATTGAAGTTTAATTATTAATAATAGAATAAAAAGTTCTAGTATGCTTAACAAGTTCAAAAGCATCACAAACTTGATACTCTACATGGAATTGCTAAAATAAATTGGGGTAAAGCTTCTCCAAAATAGAAAATGATAGGTTGCCTAATCTCTTATATCATTGAATAATATGTTGATAAGAAAATCTTGATTCACTTATTAAAGCATGACCATTATAAGAAGAATCTTTTACTAGTCGATATAATTAATCCATAACTTTACTATAGCCACTCATTTTCTCAGTGCTGAACTCCTATATAATATAATAAGAAGGATATAATTCAATTTTATAGTTCAAATATCTTAGAAGAGAACTAAAAAATAATAAATTATGTGAAAATTAGGAATGTGTAATGCAAGAGGCAAAGCAATGGAAGAATTGTAATTTAAGGATCCTTTCCCAATAATATGAGATAAAGATTCATTAGCTATACAAATTTTATTATGACATGAATAAGGAGAATAAGTTAAGAATTTAGTATGACTATTTGTCATATGATGCGAATCTCAAGAATCAATAATTTATAAATCATATGTGGCATCATGGTTATTTAGAGCAATTTAGTTAGTTTGAAGAGTATAATATAATATACATGACTGGGTAATATTAGAGGAAGGAGTGGAAACAACATTACTAGTGGAAGAAGACAAAAGTTTAGTCAGAAGGGATATAAGAGCTTATAATTTTTCATTGGATAGTTTACCTAAGGATTGATTCTCTCTCAGCAGCTTTATTTTAGTCTGCATAGACATGTATGCTTAAGGTCGTGTACTACCAAATCTTTCCCTCCTCAACCATGTATAGGCTAACCATGTGATTTCTAGTATATATTTTTTGTATGTCTTAGTTTGCCACATAATTACACTTTCTAGTGTATGGTTTTATGCTCCTTAGAGACTCACCTTTCATTGATTTACGAAGATTTGAAGAATGAATCTACCAACATTCCATATTGTTCAATAGAGATAATTTGCAGCATAATACTCTATCTACTCTCTTTTTGTTATGTATGACTGTATGTTTGTCTTAAAAGAGGGAAAAGGATATCATTAAAAAACTTGGACTCTAATATGATCACACTCCTTATTTATACCACTTAAAAAATTATACATACATTCTTTGTTAAATAACTCTTAAAATCTGGTTGCATCAGTTGCATAGGATGTTTGAAAATCCTTATCATAGTAAAAAATTTTCTATAACACATTGATTTTTTAAAAATATTCATAAATCATCAATTCTTTTTGTCTAGTTTCATGAAGTTTCTTCCATAGTTCCTATATCTGGTCACATTCCTTGGTTTAGAATATGTCTATGAAGCTACATCATAGATCTTTTGAGTAGTATCTAGTAGAAAAAAAGACATCAAACATCGTGTAATTATTAGTTGCATACAATTAGTTAACTATAACATGATAAAAGAATTTTAAGACTCTCAATTGGTTAGTCTAAGATCTATCAATTTCGATTTTGGCTTTCCACTATTGATATGATTTTATGAACCTTTAGCCTGAGTGAATAGTAAGTAAGATTAAGGCCAAGCAAGAATATTTATCCCATCTAATTTAATAAGATCAATTTGGAGAGAGGGATTACAATTGAAAAGTCTGAAATTAGGAACTATTTTGGCCAACCAAGCTCTTAGAAGGGTCTTTCCACTTTCTATTAGTACCTAAAAGAAATTGATATGTTAAAAACATAAATAATTATGACTGAAATTTTTGAAAATAAAAAAGTTGTTAAGAATTTAATATGAAAGAATCTAAGTTAGAACAACCTCTGTGGGCCTTTAATAACTTCAATTACTAATGAAAATTTTATTCTAAATTGTGGAAATAAAAAATCTTAATAGATTATCACTTTGATGTCATGTAAATTTTTAAGGAAAAGAGATTTAAGAAAAATTATAGTTCTCATACCTAATTATATATTTATACTTAACTAAGATCTATACAAAAAAGAAAATAGACAATTAGAAAATTGCAACTATCAATCTGATAAGGAATATACAACTATCCCTTTTGATTTTTTCCTAAATAACATGTATACATTTATCAACAAAGATCAATTTCTTAAGTCAAACAAGCCATGAAATAGATAATTACATACAAAGGAATTGATAGATGCATATTTGACTATAATTATACACCTATGTTTGATGTATTTTACTTTATATTTTATTGTATATTTGGTACTTAATTCTCTCCAAGTACATTTATAGGTGATAATTGCCTTTATGGATCAAAAGGAGACAAATTCGGATGAAATCATGACATAAAATGAAGTTTTGAAGCATCTTGGACATAAACAATCATATTTGTAGACGTGTAAGTCTTTGTGAACGTATAAAGTCACAATTTTAGGGGTTTTTAGAGCTACACGAGCACTTACACTACCATGTAAGTGACTGTGTATGTCCCAATAACCCTAGTTTTTACCATAAAAGGATGTGAATGGAGGCAAATTATGGAGAGCCAACTTTTACATTAGATTTCAAACATGACAAACTCAAAAAGGTGATGATAAAGATCCAGAGACAATGAAAACACAAAGTTAAAATCAAAACAGATTCAATTAAAGGCTACATCAAATCCAACTTGCAAAAAGAGTTTATAGAATAGAAGGAAGATTTAGAATTATGAACTCTTTGTTTTCAATTAGTTTTTCTACATGTTTATATTTGATTTCATTTTCTATTATGAGTAACTAAATGTTTTTTAATGTCTAGGTGTGATGAACCCCAATTTATTATATAATATGTCTCAATCTTTTATTCAAAGTAATTGTTTTGATTGACTTATTGTTATTCAATTATGAGTTTTATACTTAGTCTAATACATCTGGAATATTATTGCATGATTTGATTTCATATAATTAAGATTAAAAAATCTTTTTTATGAATAGATCTAACATAATTGAAAGGAGTTGATTGCAAACCTAGAGATAGGTCGACATATATCCTCCAGGTTAAGGTCAAACCTAATAATGGGATTCATAAATCGATAGCACAATCCTAGGAACTTTAACTAGAAAGATTTCAGTTAATCAACTTGTGGATTAGTTGATCTCTCTCGAGAGTTATTAACATAAGATAGGATTTTTCACGGTTCAATAGTCAATAAAATAATTGCATAATAAAAGATTAATTATTTAATAGTTTTTAGGGGGATTCATCATTTAGGCACTAATATTTGATATTGAGTATTCTAAGTAATTTCCTTTGTCTTCTGTGTTCATCACTGTTTTTGATTTTAGTTTATTTATTAAGTTTTATTGTTAATTAAAACCAAACATCAAATTCGTAGGATAAATAATAGAAAAAGAGTAATTACTAATACTACCATCTTTGTGGGATCAACCAATACTTGTATGTGCTAGCTAAAGCTATGCCGTGTATTTGCAGTTAATTCAAATATTGATAACAAAAAAATTATCAATCAAGTTTTTCAGTGTCTGTCTTGGGGACGGTAATATTAGGAAAGCCTAGATTTTATTAATCTAACCATTTATTTATTTTTGTAATTTGTATTTATTTTTGTTTTTATTGCATCTCATTGTATTGATGACTTATTCATTTAATTATCTTTTAAATTTCTCTACTTTAATTTTTAGTTTGTGACTTATTATTAGGATATTGAGAGTTAATGTCACACAACTCATAATACAATGATGGAACAGACAGTATTCTTACGAGAGCTACGATGTGTCTTCGCAATATGTAATGTCACCATCTTAGAAAGAGCAGTTTCCTCACATGTTTTTGAAAGCTCAATCGATGTCTATGACGCTTTGGGACATTTGTGGGAGTAATGATTACAATCATGAATGTTGGGCATTAACCTATATGTAGAAGCAACCAAGCATGTACAACTAACTTTAAGGTGTATCATACAAGAATATGTATAATTCAAAGTGGAACAAACCTTACACATATGGATGGAATAACTATACTCCAATTGAATATGTACAACAACAACAGCAATACGAAAGTATTACAGATAAACTATTAGAATACCTTGCCAAGAGTGTAGCTAGTTGACGTGAAGTCAGGCGAGATTTTTTTCACTTGAATATGATGAGCATAATATCTCACACTATTTGAGCTCCTTAATGTCTCAAAGTGAAGAAGATATGACAGTTGATTTCATGAATGAAGATAAATTTCAAGAAAATGAGGAAGTAATTGCTACTTTAAAAGTTATAATGGTTAATTTTATTCTAGAATCAAACATGAGGCATTAGGAAACAGAGGCTCGTATAGAAAATATGGTGAATTAGATTGACTAGCTAATGCAGATATTAATTGATGAACTGCAGATGGTTTTCTTAATACTATTGAAACAGATCTTAAAGAATATGGAATAACAATCACCTTTAGGAGCAAAAAAGAGGTTTCAAAAGAAGAAGAAGAAGCTGCTGTCTAAGAAGAGGAAGTAGAGGAGTGGCACGAGATAACTAAAGAAGAAGAACAACTAGAAACCTTTGTCCAGGAAGAAGAAGAAGAAGAAGAAGAAGAAGAACAAGAAGAACAAGAAGAACAAGAAGAAGAAGGAGGAGGAGGAGGAGGAGGTGGTGGTTAAGGAAGAATTGGCAGAGGAACCAAATAAAGAGACTACTAATGAGTCATTGGTAGCCATCTTAAGTACGGAAGGTTCCTACTTCCTCCAAGACAAACTACATATGTCAACAGCAGATTCAGGGAATTTCATTATCCCTTATTTTATTAACATTTTGTCATTAAAAAAAGCATTAATGGAGTCTATTAGAATTATTAATTTGACAAATTATGCTCTTATGATCATCTTGCAACATGTGGCTTATTTATAGGCTATGAAACCACTTTATGGAGAAAAGGGTGGAAGCAAGCCACTGATTATAGATCCAGAATGACAGAAACGTGCTAGGCATGTCGAGCTAACGACGTTAAATAAGCGATATGTGGGTGGCAACCCATAAATTAAGATATATTTTGTTTTCAATTCTATTTCATGTTGTTTCCATTTTGGTGTTAGCATAGGACTTTAATGTTGTTTTCTTTTACGTTATTTCCATTTTCATATTTCGTATTTATCTTCTTTATTGTTATTTCTATTTTCTTTTCCCTTTTTCTTTATATTTTGCTAGGATGTTAGTAATCATATCAGATCAATTGTCCCAAACTCATGAAAATCAAAATCAGAACAACTTAATACTTAGGGAAGTAGCAAACTCCACTTTCTCACTTATCGTATATGCTTACATTGTGTACATTGGGGATAATGTACAATTTTAAGTGTAGGGAAGGGGTTGCTAATTTTCTTAAGTTTATTATAATCTTTATTATTAAATTTTATTAACTGATATTCTAAATTAGTTGAAATCTATCCTTAAATACTTTATTTCATTATCGAATATTGATTTGAATTAGTATGCAAAAGGATGATAGTTATAATAATTTTTTTTATAAGTCATATTTTTAGTAGTCATTGAAATAGTCAATTTGAATGAAAATTGCATATTATTTATACACATAAGACCAATTTTTTGTGAGCTTTTGAGCTTAAAAGAAAATTTTCAAAATTTTAAGCCCTTTTATTTCTTTCATGTTTGTTATCATATACAGCTGAATAATTTTAGAACTTATTTTTATTATGCATATTCAAACTACATTTGTTAAATTAGAAGCACTGAAATGATAAAGGCAATTGAATTCAACAATTTGTTTAAACCTTGTTCTTTGATAACAATCTTACGTTAATTTATCTTTAGGAATAACCAAGTAAAGCCCTAGCCTTTTTATTAATTATACCCAATTATCGGCCATTATCCTATTTTTCTTTGAAACCTTTTTATTGTTTTGAACGCTAAAGGTTATTTACATTGTTTGATTGTTTGAAACTTGAAATTTTAAAAGGTCCAAAATTTCCTCAATTGTGGTACGAGATGAATGCTCAAATGGATTAAAAAAATTTGCGAGCATAGAAAAATAAAAGAATAATTATGTAGCACCATTGGTTTATTAATGAAAGGAACTCTGCATATTGTGAACAAGTTTCTTGTAATGTCTCTTTAGTAAATTTCCTTCAAATCAACCATTTTTAATATCCCAATCATAACTTACCTAAGCCCTATTACAACCCTATAAAAACCTTTTGATTTTTGTTTCTAGTTTATACATAAGTGGTGGAGATGTGATAATACTGCAAGCCTATGTTAAGAGTTCTACTATGCGTTGATTTAAGAGTTTGATACTTTTCACCTTAAACATATGAGTGTATTGAGTGAAATCTTGGTAAGGGTGTAAAATTTTATGCTTTTGATTTCAATGAGATTATTGATGTGATTATTATTAATATTGACTTAAGAAGTTAGTTTTAGGATAACTTGAATCTAATTGTATGTTAATTTGAATAATATGATAGAAGGATTTACAGTATGAATGGATAGATTGAAATTAATTAAGGAGAGTCGACTTTTACATGATATTTCAAATGTGAGAAACTCAGAGAGATGATGATAAAGATCTAGGGATAAGGAAACACAAAGTTAACATCAAAAGAAATTCGATAAAAGGCTACATCAAATCCAAACTTACAAGAAGAGTCAATAAAATAGAAGGAAGATTTAGAATTATGAACTCTTTATTTTCTATTAGTTTTTCTGCATGTTTATATTTGATTTCATTTTCTATTATGAGTAACTAAACTCTTTTTAGTATTTAGGTGTGATGAACCCTAGTTCATGATACAATATGTCTTAATCTTTATTCAATACAGTTGTTTTTATTGATTTGTCATAATTTAATTTTGAGTTTTATGCATATTCTAATATATCCGGAATATTAGTGTGTGATTTGATTTCATATAATTGAGATTGAGAAATCCATTGTATGAATAGATTTACCATAATTTAAAGGAGTTAATTGCAAACTTAGAGATAGGTCGACATAAATCCTCTGGATTAAGGTCAAATGTAATAATAGAATTCATAAATTGATAACGTAATCCTAGGAAATTTAACTAGAAAGATTTCGATTAATCAACCTATGGATTAGTTGTTAGTAGTATCAAGAGAGTTATTAATATAAGATAGGAATTTTCACGGTACATAGTTGACAGCACGTCGTAACGCTAGTCAAAACAAAATAACTATACTACTTCTATAGTAGTGATAAGTCTAGGTCGATCCCACAAAAAGTGTCTGTAAAGTTTCCTAAATGAAAGTAACTGGTGTTTAGGTTTAACGGGGGGTTTTGGATTTTTTAAACAAGAACATAAAATGAAACTAGACTAATAAAAACAAATTAAAGAAAACATGAGAAAAATAATAAAAGTGGATAATTCGATAGGGACCTGATTCTTTGGTTCAATCTGAGCTTACACCCTAATTAAACATATTTCATAGATTTGTTGTTCTTAAACCTCTCCTAGTAACTATTAATCATGGGTTAATAGTAAACTAGAGTTTTCCCTTAGGTTTTGTTTAATCAAGATACAATCATTAGTTAAACCTAATCACCAAATAACCTAGAATACGATCTCTAGATTTAATTAAGCTGTAGCATTATGAATTAGGAAAACCAATTAATTAAGGCAACAACCACATACGATGTGTCATTTAACCTAGTTCATATTATCCATAATGATTACGAATCATTAATCGCTACACATAAATTTCAACATAACAATTACAGATAATATCGAAATTCTAGCAATAGGTTTCCAAATAAATAATTCAATGAATACATTAAAATCATCTTTTTATAATACCCAATAGGTTCATACACAAACAACTGAACAATAACGAAAATTCGATTATCCATATACAACTCAAATACGTATGCCTAGGATAATACAATCAATTCAATAAGAAGAAGAAACAATAAAAATATGAAATACACTTAACCTAAGTCGTCTAACGTTAATGTCAATTCCGAGCTAGGTCAAGATTTCTAGCCCCTCGTAAATTTCTTCAAAGAAAATACTTCAACCCACTCAAACAACCCTAGCCGAAACCCGTAGCAGCTGCTCTTCACTGTCGCGCCTCCCTACTCTCTATGTGTTAACTCTCGGTATTGTTATGTTGATGTGACCATTTAATTTGTGGTCCATCGTACTATTCACGCCCCTCCCTAAAACTAAGACCACGCTACTTTGCGTTTCATCTCGTTTCGTTTTGTTCTTCTTCCTTGGTTGTGCGTTGTCATTCCTTCGTCCCAGCTGCTGCGTCCAACGACAATGTTTCTCATTTGGCTGTGCGTTAATCTCGCTTGAAACTTCTGCATGCGTGAGTTGTTTGCGTTTCCGTAAACCATTCACGCTGCTACTCTTTTATTTTATTTAAAACCAACATATATCGTTGTTTTAGTCCCACTCCAGATTCCAGAACATCTGCATTTTAACCCCCCTACGCTGCGTTTTAGGCGTGTCTTGGCTGTCCCTTTGCTGGCGTTTCATGCTTCCATCTTAGTGCTGTTTCGTCTCATTTAATTCCTAGCTGTTAGTTATCGCAATTGCATGCATAATCCATGCAGCTTACATTATTTGCTTTTTTTTATTCTTTTAATTTTCTTCTTGCCTTTTAATTTTCTTCTTCTTGCTCCACGAAGATAATTAAAAATTAATCTTTAAAAAATCACTAAAATGTAGAACTTTTGGCTCACTTTAATTTCTTTTATTTCGAATTGTGCCTAAAATCATATATGAGACAAAGTGAGTATCTTAAGTAATTTGATATCATTAATTGTTAAGTGTTATGAAATAATTAAACAACCAATTAAGCACACATCAATTTCCCCCACACTTAACTTTTGGCCGTCCTCGAGTAAAACATCAAAATTATAGACCCAAAAATATTAACTTATTTCTTATATGTTCCAAGAATACATAATCATAAACAAAGATGAATGACTTTCGAAAATCATAGTAAGAACTTAACATTCCAAGCTTTTACTTATGATCGATCAACATTCATCATCTTCTAAAACTTGGCAAATTAATGGTAGACTCGGAAAATGTGTTTTACTAAAACATATCCATAGGTACACTCAACACTATTCATGATCATATCATTCCACAACTTTGAATATCATTTCATTTCTCCACTACTAATGTTCACATGCAAAATTATGAATCAAAGGACTTTTCAAGGTTGTAATGTCGGCAAAGGTAAGGAGAGATATATTTAGGTCAAGTAACATGAAAGCCATTAAAGCTAGTAAAACAAAGCAATACTCAATTATGAAATCAAGTGCAAAAGTTAACACTCATCAAAACTGGGAACCGTCAGCTCTGACGAATGCAACATTTGTAGTTGACAACTCATTTTAGTTCTCTCACACAAACCACACAAAGCATATACTATTCCGAAGGAATCACTTATACAATTTATGCCAAAAATACATTGAAACTACAAGAGTAAACCTTCTAAGCCAACATTTACCTCATATTCAACATACTCAAATAGCACATTCATTACAACTCTAGGAAGATGCGTTAATTATGAGCAAACTAATATGCACTTCCTCTTTGATAAATTTATTTAAACAAAAAAATTCATTCTTTTTCCTTTTCTTTCTTTCTTTTCTTGTGCTTTTCTCTTCTCTCTTTTCTTTCTTTCTTTTCTTTTCTCTTTTTTTAACATTAAAAGAAACTACATTAACATGAAAATTTCAATGATAAAACATAACAAAAAATCCTAACATTAACCAACCCACGTATATATATACCCCACACTTACACTTTTGTACATCCACAAACTCACCAACCACAAATGCTCTACTAGCTTTATAACTTGGGTAAGACATTTGGTTAAGTTTAAAAGCATAAAATGTGGTTTATACAAAAAGAAAGGTATGTAGCTCAAAGGGGGGTTAACAAAGGAAAAATTACGTCGATAAGGTAGGCTATTTAGCTAATGTAGTTCGGAAAAAACAAAGAATGCCTAATCATTTCCATATTAATGCATGTGATAAAAATGTGGTCTCAAATAGAAATTA
>JAOTAY010000004.1:7745316-7781171 GCA_025629805.1 Erythroxylum baracoense
TTTTTGATCACTTTACCTCAATTCTTCTTAGGCCTCCCTTTTTTCCTCCTACAGTCTTTAAGTACTATTTTCTCATATCTTCTCACTAGAGCATCAGAGTGTCCCCATTAAATATGCCTAAACTACCTAAGTCTCATCTCTCTTAATTTGTCATTAATACTGACTACCTTTAATTTGTCTCTTACCAATACATTCTTGACCTTATCTCTTCTAGTAAAGTTACACATCCAATGGATCATCTTCATCCCTACCACCATTAACTTACAATTATGCACTTGTTTGATAGGCCAACACTCCGCCCTATATAGCATAGTCAGCCTAATCGTTAAACGATAGAATTTACCTTTAAACTTGAGTGGTATCTTCTTGTCATAAAAAACTTCTTATGTACTTCTCCATTTAATTCATCATGATCTAATACGACGGACTATATCTTCATCGATCTCTCCATTTCTTTGAATGATAGACCCTAGGTACTTAAAACACTATTTCCATAGTATAACTTCTAAATCGATCTTTACCTCCATATCGTGATCCACTTGATGGCTCTAAAAGGTACATTCTAAGTAGTTAGTCTTAGTTCTTCTCAATTTAAAACTCCTCAACTCTAATGTATTCCTTCAATGTTCTAGCTTGACATTTACACCCCATTTTGTCTCATCCACTAAGACAATATCGTCAGCAAACAATATACATCAAGGAACATCCCCTTGAATATTTTTAGTAAGCTCATCCATCACTACTGCAAATATAAATGGGCTCAATGAGGAGCCTTGGTGAGGCCTAATATCGATAGAAAAATCTTATGTATCTCCTCTTATCATCCTTATGCTAGTCTTTACCCCTTCATACATGTCCCTAATAACTTATATGTAAGACAGAGGAAATCTCTTAGCCTCTAAACACCTCCACAAGATTTTCCTAGGTACCATATCATATGCCTTCTCTAAATCAATAAAAACCAAGAGTAGATTACTTTGTATTTCCCCTTAATATTTTATTCATCTTGTAAAGAGATGTAACACTTCTATCATGGACCTTCCTGGCATAAAGTCAAACTGGTTCTTCAAGATATGAGCCTCCTTTCTCACTCTCTTCTCAATTACCTTATCCCACAACTTTATGGTACGACTAAGTAGTTTGATGCCTTTATAGTTATTACAATTTTGAATGTCCCTTTTGTTTTTATATAAAGGAATTAACGTACTCAGTCCTCACTCATCTGGCATTTTGGTAGTCTTAAGGATCATATTAAAGAGCTTAGCTAGTCAAGTAAAACCTTCTTTGCCTAGGCTTTTTCACACCTTAATGGGTATCTCGTTAGGACCTACCGCCCTTCCACTCTTCATCTCCCTTAAAGCTCTTTTAATTTCTTCCATTATAATTTGGCCGCAAGAGTCAAGTTACAAAACCTCTCAGATGTGATAAGATCACCTAAAGATATGATGTCCTTTAAGCCCTCATAAAAAAGTTATATAAGTAACTCTTCCATCTTCTCTGAATTTCATTTTTAGCCATAAGCACTCGTCCTGCTTTGTCTCTTATACGACAAACTCGATCTAAGTCTCTTGTTTTCCTTTCCTTAGCTCTCGACAAATTAAGAATATCATTTTCTTTATATTTAGTACAATTTATCATACACTTTGCTTTTAGCTACTGAGATTGTCTTCTTCGCCTCTTTATTAGCCAATTGGTATGTTACTCTATTGGTTATTCTCTCTACCTCTTTGGTACTATCCAATAGTGCTTTATAAGTACTCATCTTGATCTTAACCTTTTTTATGCATCTTCATTCCACCACAAAGACTCCATCTTACTACCCTTAGGTCCTTTAGAAACCCTTAAGTCCTCTTTAGTTGTATTCCTTAAAAGAGTTCCTACTCTCTCCCATATCTAGCTCGCATCTCCTATCATTTTCCATTCATCTCCAAATATTACTCTATCCCTAATTAGTTTCACCATGTCCTCTTTCAGATCCCTCCATCTAACTCTAATACACCTCGTTAGACTTCTCTTCTTCCTTCATCCCTTAATTATAAGATCCAAAACTAATAATCTCTGATGAGTTGACAAACAAGCATTTGGTATTACCTTACAATCCTTACACCTAGGTGCATCGCTCTACCTTACTAGGAGGTGGTCAATTTGATTTTTTGTGTTTATGCTTTTAAAAGTCACTAGGTGTTCCTCGTTTTTCTTGAAAAAAGAATTGACTATTATTAACTCAAACACTACCATAAGATCTAACAAAGCAATCCCACTATCATTCCTATCTCCGTACCCAAAACATCCATAAGTCCATGGATATTCGTCCGAGGTTGCCCTTATGTGCCTATTAAAGTCTCCTCTTATAATAGCTTTTTCTTCAAGGGGGACCTGCTGAATCACCTTATCTAGATCTTCCAAAACTTGACGTTTAAGTTGTTTGTCCAAACTTACTTAAGGTGAATACGTGCACACTACATTTAGAACAACACCTTTTACCAGAATCTTTATGGACATAATCCTATCAGTTGTCCTCTTTACCCTCATAATATTATTTAAAAGTTCCTTAACAACCAAGATACCTACCTCATTCTGCCATCTTTAACACCCTGAGTACCCAATTTTGAACCCATTAATCTCTTTCGCTTTCACCCCTATACATTTTGTTTTATAGATGCATGCTATATGAATTTTAAATTTGTCTAAAATCTCCACTACTTCCAAAGACATCCCTATAATGGTCCCTATGTTTTAAGAATCTATCTGTAATACGTCAACATCTTCTTTACTGTTTAGACCCAACAATTACCGAAGGACTTGCCTTTACTCTATCATCGATAGTTAAAGCCACCACTCCTATCCTAATGTCCAACACAAGCTAAAGAAGACAAGTCCCTAAATGGCTCCAAAAATAATACAAGATAGGAAAACCAGGATTAAAAATAAATTCCACAAAAGGAATCCAAAGAAATAAATGAAATCTAAAAAATCAAATTAAGGTTGATTACCCAAATCTAAAGGATGGTAAAAAGGAAATGAAGAAGCTCAAAAATACAATTTCTAAAAAATAAAGGATGACAAAAAGGAAATGAAAAGGCTTAAAAATACAAATTCTAAAGTTACCATTAGTTGCTGCAAATATGACAGTTTTGGCAAATTTTCTAGTGGATTTTGAAGGTACATTTAATAAGTAGTTAGAAGTAGAACTAGGTTATGGTGATGGAGCACTAGAGGATGTTTATTGGACTGGCGATGGCATTAAAACAAGCAAGTGGACGACTGAACTAGCACTGGAGCACTGAAGGATGACGATCAAATTGGAGCCAGTAAGTGGCTACGGGGAGACTGAGGTAATAAACAATGATTATGATTTACAAAGAATTATGCTATAATAACCAAAACCTAGTTTTCCCGTATCATAATTAAGTAAACCAATTCAAAACAAAGATGCATCGAAGTAAAGACTTTAAGATTGAAAAAGAAAAACAAGACAATACAAAGACACAAAGACAGAGACAGAGATAGAGGCAGAGACACAAAGAGAGATAGAGAAAGGAGAGAGAGAGCAAAATAGAAGCGTAAAGCAAAACTCTAAGGGAAAATATATGTATTTTTCACTTACATAAGTCATTAACATGCTAAGAAGATCCAGTGAAAATATGGAAAGATTACTCCAACATAGTTATAACGTTACCATTACATATTACCTAGATGGACCAAAATTTTGGCTAATGCCCATTGAAGCATTTATTACATAGACTTTATTGTACGCTAGTAAACTTTAATAGAACATTCAGGAAGAAGCAAACTCTAATAGGACTTTATATTAATTTTCTTGTCTTCCTTTGGCTTTCCTCCCACCTTCTCCAATTGGCTCTTTCAGTGCATCACAATGCCTATCTTCTGAGTCCTGATTAATGACGAATCAATCAACTAATTCAAAAGAATAAAAGAATTTAAGGCAATATGATTCTCTTTCACATTTTTTTCTTTTACTCAAATTTCTTTTCACCTTTTGATCAAAAAAAGAATTGTCAAAACCTGAACTCTTTAACCTAACACTCACCAACTTTATTTTTCACTACCAATGTCAATTCTATTTAAGTCTTCTTTAAAGTTATAAATGAGTTTGATATTCTTTATAGGTTATACATATATAAGGACGAGAATTCTCTCTATATTTTTATAGAAAACTCTAACTTGTTCATAAAGGTTGTCTGGTTATCTTTTAAATACCTTAGAATTCCTGTATAGGCTTTTAGACTTCCACTTAAGGACTGTTATCCTCTTATTCAACAATTTAAAAGTAAGATACATTTTAGATAACTAAGACCTTATTTCTCACTAGATGAATTTAATTGATAAAATTCCATCTTAAGCACCCTCCACATCAATTGGTCAACCTACTTGTTCCTTCTTTATAAAGTGGTCAAACATATTGTTAAAAGTATATAAAAAAACTCGCTTTAGCTAGGAATAAATGATTGCCATTTTAAAGTCAGAGTCAAATAGAGAGATAATTATATAAAAACATAAAAGAAGGGTCTCATTATTCTAATTAAAGTTAACAAGATACTTCTATCGAAACAAATAGAAAGATAAATTATGAATCGTAACTTGCTTTGGGTCAAATAAATTCACATTAAAAATATAAATAAAAAAAGCTTTTGAAAAGTGATTCCAACTAATAATGTTTTATAAATTCATGATCCTAGAGGAGAATGAAAGAAATATATTCTTCTAATATGAAAATTGGCACTAACGAAGACATCTGGATTTTGAAAACTTAGTTAGTAGGAATTCTAGGTCAGCATTGAGTAGAACTTATAACTAGTCCATATAAAAACACTTTGATCATGTCCTATGCATAATTCTAGATCATTAAGTACAATTAAGAACAACTTACCAGATTATAATCTAACATCATTCATAAAGACAAGATCATTTCACTAGATAATGCGTTCCACAATTTTTGAAATCAAAGCACCTTTAGGTTATTCAAAGATCTAGCTCCATACTAATCTTGACATTCTCTCCTTTGGTATACAAGTAAATCCATATTCATTATTTGCTTTATGGTTAAACAAAGGTTGCGGACTAAAGATAAACTTTACTTCATCAACATAGTTTATAGGAATTGCATTCTATGTGATTCTTATCTTAAAAATCACAAATATCTATTCTTTGATTGTCGATATTATAGTTTCGTATGGAATCTATGCTATTCTTATGTAACTTGTCATAGATTGTGATAAATTAGGAATCTAGAATAGATAGGCAATATCCAAATTTAAGGACTTATCTCCTAACTTCCCCTTAAAGATAGTGTTTAGTTGCTTTATTTACAATTTATACAATGAAAGAGAATAAAAGAATTTTAAAGGGGGGCACACAACATATCAAGAACTTCAAATAAAATTTTATAGATAAAAGAAATAAATTGCCAAAGGGAATAGTTCTAAAGTTAGTTCCTCATTGGCTTATAATGGGAATTTTTTACACATGTTCCTACGATGGCATTAAATCAGGATTAACATTTTGTAACTGTTGCATGATACATGTTGCCTAGTTAATTCCTCTTAGCTTTTATAAATGAGGACACTTATTCTCCTACAACGGTCTTTTATAGAATGATTAGCTCCTTTTGGAGCCTTTCTAGCTACTTGTAACTATGTATTTATTTCTAACTGTTAGATAATGCTATATTTGCTACAATATATTTGCATTAGATTTAAAGTTTGAAAAAGTCAAGAATCTCTCCAAGTATCAAAGAATAATGATTTCAGATTGCTTAATTTTTTTTGAAGTTCAAAATAGGTTATTTATCCAGCAGATTTCTTGCTAAACTTTAGCCTCTATTTCTGCCAATATTATTGAACATCTTGT
Source organism: Erythroxylum baracoense (assembly GCA_025629805.1). NCBI lineage: Eukaryota > Viridiplantae > Streptophyta > Magnoliopsida > Malpighiales > Erythroxylaceae > Erythroxylum > Erythroxylum baracoense. The sequence goes on from JAOTAY010000004.1 coordinate 7,751,188, forward strand.
GTATAAATGCCATTCATCATATCAATAAATGTGGGATAGTTTTCTTTATCAAAAAATAATTCTATTATTTACTTTAATTCAACAAAATTGTTATAAGAGCCCTCTTATTCTTAAAAGAGCTAAATTGAGTGATTGCAAGGAAATTTGTAATCAATTCTTTAAGGATGGTAGGAAACAATTATTCGTCGACTTCATCAGTTTTCTTTATTGTGAATTATCAAATTTGGGTGATAAAAATAAAGTCTTTTCTTGAGGCACACGATATATGGGACATTGTTAAGAATGATGAAGTGCGACCTCTACTTGAAGATCCACTGTAGCTGGAATTAAGGATTACAAAAAAGAGATCGAAGGTCAGAATATGTATCAGATGAGATTTTCATAAGTATTATGGCTTGTGAAACTGAAAAGCAAGCTCGAGACACTCTTAAACAGACTTTCCAAGGAAACTAGAGAACAAGGTATCTGCAAGTTCTTAACCTAATGAGGGAATTTAAACTTCTAAAAATGGACTTAGAGACATTTAATAAGTAATCTGATAGGCTTATGATTATTGTTAATAAAATCATACTTATAGAGGAGGAAATGCCAGGTAGGATAATTGTAGAAAAGGTTCTTGCAAGCCTACTAGAGAGATTTGAAGCCAAAATTTCATCTCTGAAACACTCAAGAAACTTATCTCAAATGTCACTTTTTGAATCACTAAATCCTCTTCAGGCTCAAGAACAGAGAAGGCGAATTAGGCAAGAATTAACTTTAAAGGGTGTTTTTAAGCAAAAGGAAAAATGATAGCCTCAGTTAAATAGTAAAGATAAGAAGAAGCAATAGAGCAAAAGGAGGAGTCAAGATGAAGGCAGCAGTAGAGATAGAAACAATCAAGAGAATTCTCAGCTTTATGTTTATTGCAAAAAATCAAATCATCATGCTTGGCATTACTGGTTCAGGTATGATGTAGTTTGTAGAGCATATAACCAGAAAGGGCATATTGTTAGAGTTTGTAAGAACAAGGAAAAAATTACCAACATACAGAGGTAGCAGATAAGGTGCAGCTTTTTGTTGCTACTTATTTTATAGGAAGTAGTTCAAATGATGCATGGTTGATCGATAATGGATGCACTCACAATATGACTAACAATAAATCCTTATTTAAAGAATTGAATAAGTCACATATTTACAAATTAAAGATTAGAAATGGTGATTTTAACTTAGTTAAAGGCAAAGGAGATGTAGCAATCAGAGTTGGTAGAAGTATAAAGGTTATTACTGATGTTTTATTTATACCTGAGATTAATCAAAATTGCTTAATATGGGGCAGTTATTGGAGAAGAATTTTTTTGTTATTTTTTAGGACCAGAATTGCATCATCTTTGATCTTACCGCAGTTGAACTATTTTTAGTAAAGATGAAAGGAAGAGCTTCACACTTAACTGGGATCATACTATTATTTACATAAGGTTTAATCAGTCACAAATATGGCATAAAAAGTTAGGTCACTTTCATTACTCAGCTCTATCTTTTATGTTAAAAGAGTGATTTAGTACATGACTTAAAAAATATTGAAGAAAGTGGTGGAGTTTGTGATGTGTGTCAGAAAGGAAGATAAGCTAGAATGTCATTTCCTAAAACAAAGGCCTATAAAGTAACTCAAAAACTCTAATTGATTCACACAGATGTGTGTAGACCTATGAAAACTCAATCTTTAAGTGTTAGCATATATTATATTGCCTTTATTGATGATTTAAACAAATTGGACTGAGTGTATTTCATGAAGGATAGGTCAGAAGTTTCTCTAATCTTCTGGAAATTCAAAATATATATTGAGAATCAAAGTGGATACAAAATTAAGGGAATAAGGTCTAACAATGGCACTGAAAATATATGAAAATTTTAACGAGTTTTATGAAAATATAGGCATATAACATCAATTAACAGTAACCTACACTCTACAACAAAATAAAGTGAGTGAACGAAAGAATAGGATAAAAATGGAGATGGCTAGATGTTTATTATTTAAAAAGAATATTCCTAAGTTCCTATAGGTAGAATCTTTAAATATTGTAGTCTATTTACATAATAGGTTGCCAACAAAAATCTTGATGAACAAGAGTACTTTTGAAGTCTGACATGGTTATAAGCCATTCGCGAGCAATATGAAGTTTTTGGAAACATTTTCTATACACATATGTCACCGGTGAAGAGAAATATGTTGGATTAAAAGGCAAAAATTGGAATCTTTATTGACTACAGTAGCATCACTAAAAGCTATAGAGTTTATTAGCTTTTAAAAAAAGAGAGAAATTGTAAGTAGAGACATCAAGTTTGATAAATCTACATTTTGGAACTAAAACAAATCGATAAGGAAATATGAAGAAATTGAAGGAGGAACTATTGCACATAAAGAATCAACTAATGACTCCATAGATGATGTACTAGGCGAAGGGACCAAATCTTTATGTGAAATAAATCAAAAGTGCAATGTAGCTATCGTTGATGAACCTGTAGATTACGAAGAGGATACTAAAGAATGATAATCGATAGTAGCAATGAAGGAAGAGTTAAAGATGATTAAAAAGAATCAAACATGGAAACTTATAGATAGGCCAAATCACAAAGATCTAAGGGTATAACGTGGGTTTTCAAGCTGAAAATGAATCCTAATGGCTCCATCAAAAAATATAAAGCTAGATTAGATATAAAAAGTATGCATAGTAGTAGGAGAAAGATTTTTTGTAAACGTTTGCACCAGTTGCTAGGATCAAAACAATAAGGATGTTGCTTATAGTTGTAGTTCAAGAAGGAAGGAAAGTTCATCAATTAGATGTAAAGTCAACCTTCTTAAACGACTATTTGGAGGAGCAGATCTTTGTAAAACAACCATAAGGTTTTATGGTGGAAGGTAAACAAGCCAAGGTCTACTTGTTAAAGGGAGCTATGTGTGGCTTAAAACAAGCACTTGGAGCCTGATACAGTAAGATTGATGATTTTCTATTAAAATCATAGTTTTATAAGAGCATGAATGAGGCAACTTTATATGTTAAAACTTTTGGTAAAGATATTTTAGTAGTTTTGATGTATGTTGATGATTTGTATAACAGTAACTCTGATATGATTCAACAATTCAAAGATCAATGATGAAGGTATTTGAGATGACCGATTTGGGGCAAATGTCATATTTTCTTAGCATGGAAATTATTCAAAGGTCAACAAGGAATCTTCATTGGTCAGCAAAAGTATGCAAGGAAGACATATAAAAAAGTTTGGAATGGAGAATTCCAAGCCTATTAGCACTCCTCTGGTGTAAAATGAGAAAATTGGCAAGGATGAAGATGGTGAGAAGGTAAATTTACAACCATACAGAAACATAATAGGTCATTTAATATATTTGACTGTAGTTAGACTTGATATTTTATTTGCTGTGAGATTATTGTCAAAATTTGTGCACTGTGCAACTGAAGTGCACCTAAGAGTGCCAAAAAAAGTGTTAACATATATGAGAGGTATTGTTCGTCTTGCAATTCAGTTTAAAAAATCAAAAGAACTTTGGTTATATAGATATTTTAATAATGATTAGGCATGATTAATGATAATATGATAAGTACATCTTGATACTTGTTTAGTTTTGGATTAAGTTGTTATTTTATGGAGTTTAAGAAAGTAAGATGTGGTGGCTCAATCTACTACAAATCAAGTCTTATGGTTGAGGAAAATTATGATCGATTTGAAGATGGAACAGAAGGAAGCAACCGAGTTGTTTGAGAATAATCAAATTACAATTGCAATCTCTAATGATCCAATTTTTCATGGCAAGACGAAACATTTCAAAATTAAATATCATGTTCTCAAAGATGTGCAAAAAAGCAAAAAGGTTCGTTTGATCCATTGCACCACCAAAAGTTTATCTGAGATAAATTTGAACATTTAAGGAAGAAGATGGGAATTTGCAACAAAAATAGAAAGGAAGATAATGTAGAATAATGCTATATTTGCTGCAATATATTTGCAGTAGATTCGAGCCAAGAATATCTCCAAGTATTCAGGAATAAATACTGTCAAGTTGTTTAATTTTTAAATTTTCAAAATAGGTTACTTATACAATAGCTTTTTTGCTAAATTTTAGCCTATATTCGTATCAATATTGTTCAACATCTTATGTATAAATGTCGTTTGTCGTACCAATAAATGTAGGAGTTTTCTTCATGAAACAATAGTTTTGTTATATACTTTAATTTCAACACTAACAATATTATTTGTTTATCCAAAAGGAAAGAAAAACAAGCAGCTTCTAGGAATCTTGGCACCAACACCTAATATCTTCGAGGACCAATCATTAATAATGAAAACATATGCAAATTTAGACTGCATTAAACCACAAAAATTCAATATGCTAATGGAAGACATTTAAGTTTACTATGTTAAGATATAACCCCTTTCAATAGTTCTTCATGGCTGGATTCTTATGTTATATGATCAACGTCACCAATGTAACTGACAATAACATCAACGTAATGGAATTGGAATAACTTTAACTTGTTGAATTTAGCCAAATATAACAAAGCTTGAAGCTTCTCTGCTGATTTTTCTATATATTCATTCTAGGGATTCAAGATAATGGTTGAAATTGGCCAGATAAGCCTGTATGGTTTAGTGTCCATCCCATTGGTCAGTAAAACAATGTGCAAGATATAAAGAATGCTTTAACATTCAAGTTACCTGTATAGTTACGAACATGCTTAAGATCTTCAATAGTGTATGTGGCAACTTATCATCGATGAACTATATTCTTAGCCAACAAAATAGCACTAGTACTTCTTCAAATTCATCTGTATGTTAGGATGAGTAAAGCAACCAGCATATAATTGACAAAAGGAGGCTCTGCATATACAAGCATCAGTGCAAATTTAAGCAGGTGCGCAACTAGACTTAATATTAGATTACTTGAAATAGACAAAGACTCGAACTTTAAGTCATTAGCTTAATAAGTCTTGAGGATTGTCCTAAAGACAGAATCATCCACTCTTGCACACATTAGGACCTAAATGACCACAAATGCTATTCCAAGTGAACAGTTCGACAGAAAGCCTGAATGAAATGATAGCCAAAAAAAACACAAACAGAGAACAAAGACAAGATTCTCACTCAGTCAATGGATCTCATGAAAACGAGTGAAGCTGCATCAATGACGGATAAAAATAGTGGGTCATTTTCAAATCCACGCTTGGACTTGAAACCAACATTCTTCTTCGACTTCGAAGCGTACTTGAGCAACGAGCTCGACATGGAAGTAGTTGGTGAAGGTACATAGCAAAAAACGTTCCATATATGAAAGGAAATATATAGAAATTGTTTCACAGGGTATAAAATTGTATCATCTAACATTCACAAGCAATTGAGAAGACGGTCTATTCCAACATCTACCTAATCTCTTTCTAATAGATGATTGGTGAAATTGGAATATTTTTAATCATCATAATCTATATCTAACTTCATGATTTAAAATTAACAGAGAAGAGGAGAAATAATTTTAAAAAAATATAAACTCAGAACTGCTATACTAGTTTCATGTCCTAAAGAATTAAGTCATCTCTAGTTTTCAAATGTTAACATTAGTTGATCAACACAACAAAGTTCCTTTGACTTGGGACTGGAAATGGAGGCATCGTACATGGATGGGGAAGAGGGATTGCCATCACGCCACAAAGGCTGATTGGCCAGAATGTAATTTGCCCTTACAATTTATTTGCTGCTTCCACCAACCCACATGCATAATCTCCAAAATACCCCTCCAAACCCACAAGAAAATGAGAGGAATGCAGGTAAAAGAGCGGCGTCGGTGATTTGTGTTAGGTGAGGTTGTTGGCATTGGCTCAGTCGAATGGTTGATCGAAAGACTCGACTCACGACTCCTACCCATTTTCAAGCCTTTGGGCCCCCAACCTACACAAGCCATAAAATCAGCTCACTCAACTCAATACAACACAGCAAAAGGAGAAGACAAACGCAGAACTGAAGCTTAAAACACACACACCTACACCCACCAACTTATCTCAAACTCCCCAATCTCCTGCAAAATGGATCCTAATCTCCATGTCCATGAATCCTCTGAATCGCCCTCTTCCCTATCCACTGAAGAGCACACCCAACAACAACAACAACTTGCAATTGTACCTTATGCCTCACTGTCTCTTTCTCTCTCTACAATCCTCCCCAACAACTTCTTCACACAACCAAAACTCTCTGTCTTGTTTTTTTCTGCTCCAAACAAGGTTAAAGTCCCAACACAAGCTGCTTCTCTCACTCACCTTTCTCTTTCTACAACCTCTTCTCCCTCTCCTCCCAATTTGTCATTCAAGTCCACAATCTCCGCGAATCCTCTCTACAACCCTCTCTCTCTCAACCCTCGCCGCCCTTCAGAACCATCTAACGCCGCCGGTATTCGCCGCGCTTCCATCGTTTGGTTTCGCAACGACCTTCGCGTTAACGACAATGAATGTCTCAACACTGCTAACAATGAGTCCGTGTCTGTTTTGCCCGTTTACTGCTTTGACCCGAGAGAGTACGGGAAATCCTCATCTGGGTTCGATAAGACGGGGCCTTATCGTGCCACCTTTTTGATTGAATCGGTCGCTGACCTTCGCAAGAATCTTCAGGCAAGAGGGTCTGATCTTGTTGTGAGAGTTGGGAAACCTGAGACCGTTCTTGTTGAATTGGCACAGGCTATCGGTGCTGATGCTGTGTATGCACATAGGGAGGTGTCTTATGATGAAGTTAAGGCAGAGGAGAAGATTGGGGCTGTTATGAAAGATGAAGGAATTGAGGTGAAGTACTTTTGGGGAAGTACTTTGTATCATTTGGATGATTTGCCTTTTAAGTTGGAAGATATGCCCTCGAATTATGGAGGTTTTAGAGAAAAAGTGCAGCGTCTTGAGATTAGGAAGACAATTGAAGCATTGGACCAATTCAAGGGGTTGCCTTCGAGAGGTGACGTAGAAGTTGGCGAGATTCCTTCTTTGTTGGATTTGGGTCTCAATCCTACTCAGGTATGGTTTCTCTTCCGAGTTATTGGTTTCTGGTATGTTCTTAACTCAGGTTTGGTAGTGATATAGAAATGCTACAAAATGCAGTGCGAATGTATGAATAAAGTTGCTAACTTTGTGATTTTCTGGATTTCTAGTGTAAATTAATTGCCACCAAAAAGATCTTTAATAGATAACGTATGATTTTGAAAATTTACTTGTCAAAAGTTGCTTTACAAAGTGCAGCTATAATATTTTGCTTAGTGTTTCTCAGTTGTTAACTGCAAGGGTTGCTGCAGCTTCTAAGCTGTGTTACAGGCGTAAACTGGAAAATTGATCTGTCTGAACCATAGAAAATTTTGTCCTCATTATTCACAATAAAACTGTAAATACGGCGTGCATAATGCAGGGTGGAAAGCCAGCTGCTAATGCTTCAATGGTGGGTGGAGAAACTGAAGCATTGCAGAGGCTTAACAAGTTTGCAGCTGAGTGCCAAGCGCAACCTCCTAAGGGAATCAATGGAGCCAATGATAGCATCTATGGTGCAAACTTTTCCTGCAAAATTTCTCCATGGCTAACCATGGGATGCATCTCCCCTCGTTCCATGTTTGATGAGCTAAAGAAAACTGCTACCAGGTGTGCTTCAAATTCTTCTCCTTTTTCTTTTTTTTTTCTCTTTGATTATACCATTATATAATTTCATAAGGTATGCCCTCACGAATTGAAATGACTCAATTTATAGAACTATTTCTGCTGCATCAAAGCTCAATGGTGGTGGTAGCAACCCACCAGACACTGGAATGAACTGGTTGATGTTTGAGTTGCTGTGGAGAGATTTCTTCAGGTAATTTGAGTAAACCTTGCAACTTATTTATTATAGTAGCATTCCCTTCTCATATTTCGACTCTTGTGCTGTAATTAGCTTGAGAATAAGAATAGAAATAACAGAAAAGTTGGTTAACTTCCTTGTGTGTGAAGAATTTACTTGTTATTGGATTCCACTGTTTTTATTAGAGAATGAGAGAAAGGGTTTCCTTCCCAAGTTATCAAGCTAAAGTAGCATAAAAAATTTATGTTGATATGTCATGTTATCCGTCTTCTTCAGATTCATTACCAAGAAATACAGTTGTCCAAAGAAACAGCTCGAAGCAACTCCGGCCACAGCTTGTACGGGCGCCCTGGCTTAGGCTAGAAAATGAAGTTGGGGGGCGTTCTGGTGTTTTCTTCAGCGAGAATCTATATACGCAAGCCATTAGAATGTCGGAGTAGGGTTGCTCGAAGGGAGCTATTCCTTGTCAAACTTCAGTTATTTCTGCCAAATAAAATTTATTGATTTTGAGCTTGACTTTATTTTTAAAAAACGTGTATCCTTGGAAAAGTGTTACTCTGCATCTTCTAAGGTTATTAGTTTACGATTTGGGTAAAACTTTCACTCAATAATGCTCTCTATCTTGGGTTCTTTAAGTATATATTGAGCTTGGACTTGCTTAGAGGCATGGCTTGTGACTTCTCCCATCTTTGTTTTAACTCCAGTGAATAAGCCTCTGCCTAATCATTGCTAGATTTAAATCATGTTTTGGAGCTGCCGATCTCCAGCACCCATTTCTTTAATCAGGCAATAGCTGAAAATACAAGTAATATAGCACAAAAAAAGATAGAAATACTCTGTAAAAACTACCAATCAAATGATACCAGAAACTTTAAGAGATGATAGCACCACAAAAATAACCCAGAGCAACATGAGATACAAACATGTTACCCAGGCCCATATCCTAGGACCTCCAAGTTCTGCACCCAATGTTAAACGCCGGAAAACAAGAACAGCGATACATCCTAGAGAAGTTGCAAAGAAGACAAGTAGTGAAAAACTGAGTCCTGCAGCATTGTTGATATGCAACGTTTCTCTATAGGCGAAGAAGTTGTACGCAGTATCAATCAGCCATGGAACGCCAATCCCCACATATATATTCACCGAATTGCTACAAAGTATAAGACAAGGATCAGTTTGTGTCTTCGTCAGCTCTATGCTCCCACATTGGCGTATACCGAGAATCAGAAATGAAAGGTAAGAATGACGAAAAGTAATAAGAAAAAATGGAATACACTACATTGCATATGTTTGGCTTAAATAAACTTCTTAGCAATGTTCCTGTCTCAGAATAGACAGAAATTTCAAAGTATGATATGTCCCTTTGCCTCAATTCTTAGGCAACGCGGGGATAAGTGACATCATGATTGGAGATTAAAAAGTACAGTAAATTACTTTGAGTGATTAAAATTCCATTTTAAGTTTGGTTCTAGAGTAATTCAAAATCTAGTTATAAATTCTATAGAAGTATGTTTGATATTCAAGTCAATGTGATTCCCTGAAAATTTCTCAAAAATTCCAGATGCATATATAGATACAGATCAACTCTACTACCCACCAGTTTGACATAAGGCTTCCATAAATTACATACAACGAACCTGCAAGTAATGTTTGCTATTGCAGAGTCTGCTGTTGTTTGACGTTCAGCTGCTATCTTACTTGCTACTAAATCTGGCCATGATGTCCCACTGGCCAATGCCGTAAATGCAATGACGTAAGCATTTATTCCTGCAGAAAATTGGTCATTTTTGAGAGTTAATCTAAAAGACACGGGATATCTTATTTCTAGGCTTGGAAAGGTAAATGTAAATTGTATTTATAGAGAAGAAGAAAACCTGTGACACAGCTTATAATATCAGTGAGCTTTGTTACAATATAAGCAATCCCACTAATGAAGATAAGAGAGCAAATGAAGGCAACCCATCCATGAGCAATATGATAGGGTGGCACAAAAGCAAACAAAATCCTCCAAGGTGCTACTACTAATTTCCAGGAGACTCTTCCTAGCCGCAGGAGAAAGCTGCTTAATTTTCTTGAATCTGGACTTTCCAACTGTTTCAGGAACCATATATTAATCAACAAAGAGGAGAATGAAGTTTTTCCATGTAGGAACAGAACCAGATGACAGTATCTTTTAACTATCAATTTAAGGAAGTTCTAAATTTCCAGATATGCTAGAAATAGTGTACCATTAGTGCATCCACAAACTGCTGTTTCCAGAGAGAAAAAACATTAACATTGTGTTCCCTATTTAAGTTTTCGCTGGAGGGTTCTGCTGCATCATCTGTCTGAGGCACTTTTTGATACGAAGGACCTGCAAAGTAGGACTTTCAGATTAAATAAATTTTGACTTTCAGATTCATATCATCTTCTCAATTAGAAAATTAAATAAATAAATAAAATTGCAGTCAGCAATTTAGGTCAAATTGATTCTTCCTAAAACAGATCATATGAATCTTGATATACTATAATGAGAAAATTATAGATCAACAGCTTAATTAACATATCATTTTTCACATGCACATCTGCTATAAGTATTTCTAATGGGCTTGAGCACCTCTTTATTCTCATTATCTTTCTTCATTTAAACTACAAAGATAGTATTAAATTACTTATTCGACCAAGTGAAGTTTTGACTCATGATTTTGATGATAAGAAAACATGTTATTGTTAATGTCTTTATCTTTAATGATATTAACAAGTTAATTTCATAAATATTCAAGTAGAAGGTCAAAGATTAATTTAATGGAAGTGCAAAGTGATCAAAGGATTAAAATAAGCAAAGTGGAACACCAAATACAAAAGAGAACTTCACAGCAATTCAAGTTAAGTGGACCAAGAACAAAAATAAAATTAAGTCATTACATATATAAAGAAAAACTATTGTAATCTTTCTTACAACCTTATCTTGGTCATTTCAATGGCTTAAAGGATCCATCATTGCGTATTATTTACATGTAAGGCATAATGTATAAATCCTTCCATAATCAAGAAATTTTGTTTTCAACATATTGATGTTCAAACAAACTTTGGAGAAATTTTGGAATGATTCTGAATCAAGTTTACATCAAAATAGGTTGCTTTGATTCTTTTGAAAAAACTTCCAAGTGTTGAAAATTGGTTATTCAAAGTGTTTTTGAAAGTTGATTTTTCTAGGGGTTTGGCTAGCCTAAGGGTTTAACTATCCTAAACTAGAAACAAAAAGGAACATAATGGGTGTCTTCTGTTAGGCTGAGAGATAATTCAGCCTAAGGGTTTCGTTTAGCTAGCATAACCTAGGAACAAAAATAAATAAATAAATAACGAGTGTGGTTTGTTAGGCTAGGGAATACACTAACCGAACCCTTAATCAAATATACGTTAATCAAATATATGTGGTTGGCTAGCAGAATGTGCCTAGAAACTAATGGTTCAATTGATAGAGCAATTGAATTGAGATTAAGATAGGAATTCAGAGAGCAATTAAATTTTAGCCAAGTGATTGAGATATCAATTCAGAGAGCAATAGCATTGTCAAGGTTCTTCTTCACCAGTGACAAGAAACTGTGTAAAGGATTTCTCTTCACCCTAAGAAAGAAAGATCTGTAATGATTCCTCTTCACTCAAAGAAAGAAACATGTAAGGAAGGCTTCTTTTCACCTATCGAAGATATGAAAATAAAATGCCAAATGTAGCATAGGGAATGAATGTAGAAGAAGGATTATATGGTGGAACCACTATAATCGATTTTGTCTCTCTTTTTCTTACTCTCTTTTATTATCGTTATGATTGTTTTATGATTTTAATCAATCATATTGTCATCCTCGTTCATAAAGTAAACAATTAATTTCATTATAATTTCAAATAAATCAAAAAGTGAACAGATACAGTTCATTTCCCTCTTATGTATTATCCGGGACCAAATTATTGTTTCCCTTTCTTGCATGTGTGAACAAGGCGAAGAATGCAATACTAAACTTAGAAGATTTTGAATTTCAATTTTATTCAATAGCATACAAAAAATTTACATCAGCTAAAGGTCAACTAAGAACGCATGCCTTGACATGAACAATTATCAATCCTTGTCACTTAACAAGTACATGCAAAAGTTGATCTCTTATTTCTCAGGCGTTGAAATCCTACATTTCCATCACTAAAGCGTTGTTCTATTGACAGTATCAACTACTTGAAAGATGACTGATAAAAGCATTAATTGGGCTAACCAATCCATTTAGTTTGTCATGGCCGAGCAGCATTGACTACTACGGAACAAATGCTAACTGACTGTGGATAAGTTGTTGAAACATTATAGTTGCTATTTACTGAAACATGAATTAGAGTAATTTGGCAATACATGAGTACCTGTCTCATTGTTTGAATGGATAGAGAATATGTCAACAACATTCCTGCTTCCATCTTCGCCACAATCATGTATCTCAGAGTACTCATCAGAGATATTGTTCACAAGTTTATCTGAATTAGTCTCTTCAGGTACCCAGTCCTCTGGCCTTTCAGTCCTTGGACTTCGGATATCAGAAGTAGCACAAGAGTTGAGCATCAATATTCATTTATATATGACTACTGTAGATGAACAAAATAAAGTAATGGAAAACATACATAGGAAGAGACAGATAAGGCCAGCGTTTGTCTTGAGCATAAGCATGTGCGAGCAGTAATCCGTACTGCAGTACCGTCAACAAGGCCTCCCAAAGCGTGATAACATTTGGAGTCCATACCTGCAGAAGAAAATAAGACCTTGAACTACCAAGCCATTTCACAAATTACGTTAATCAGAATCAAGATTAAAGATCCTCTAAACAGTAACAGTTACAGAAGAGTAAGTGCGATGGTGAGTTCAGGCATTTTAATTTGAACTACTATGAGTTATAATTTCGAAAGACAATCCTAGCACAGATACTGAGTTTGGCATAGGAAGTGTATACGAATGCAGTAGATTAAGTAATAAAAACCATACAAGAAACAATAATAAATTATGAAATACCAACATCAGTGAAACATCCAATAACCCACCTCTAAAATTATGTAGAGCCAAATATAAGCCCAGAAAGACCAAAATAGCTCCACCAGCCAAACTCCTATATCAGCTATCTTTTTCAGTTCTCCAGCTTTTGGTACAACAACGCAAACGGCATGGATTGGGAAAAGGTCGAATGCCGCAGAACCAACAAGTGTTCCAGGACCCAGTCCTATAGATTAATTCAAGCTTAGATGTTGTACTTCAATATGCAAGTAAGAGAATACCTGACTATAGTCTTATCAAGATATCATTGAATTATAAAGGTATACCTCACCTCAAAAGGTTGAATAAATTAAGAACAATAAAACACGATTTAATTACCAAATAAACAAGGGAAGGGTAGCTTTTACAACACCAGTTACAAACCTCCAGCATACAGATCCCCAATGTTGCGAATGGCATCAATAGTAGCTAACGAAATTTGAGGAAAGCTGGTCCCAAATGCCAGCAAAGAAATGTCTGCAATGGCATAATTCCACACCTTTTCATACCTAACAACCTCAGTATTGGTTACAGGATCTATCTCCACGACCTTTCGCGAATGTTTCACGACATTCTCCATAGACCGAAAAAACCGAGCCGTAATAGAAGACAATCCAAGGAAACAGTAAGCTAGACCTACAAAGTACAGGAATGTCCGAGTCCCAGCACCAAGGGAAGTTTCAAAAGGGAAAACCAAATAGCTCTCACATCTTTTATTAGCACCACTGCCAAATACATCACCAACACTTTGATAACCGACCGAGGCCATGTTTACTAGCCCCAGATTGCGATTAATATTTTAGCAGAAGAGTAGCATCACCTGTGTCCATCCAATATGTTAAAAAGACAAGAATAAACATTCGTTACTTGGAAAGAAAACAAAAAGAGATGAGCTTCAACTGCTGTGTGATCCTAAATCCGATGTCAAGTTGAAATAACAATCCGAGGATCATAACGCAATCAAAATTTGTGGTGATCAATCGCTTCGTTCGTTGAAAAAATCAAAAGAAGGGGTTATGTGTTTTCTTCAGAAGACTTTATGATTTAGAATAACAATTAAAAATGCAGGCAATTGGATGTCACGGGAGACCCACCGCGGACGATAGGGGGACGTGGGACTCGGATGACAATGCGTTCCAAGAAAACGTTAAAAAGGGCTAGCGATAATAATTTTTTAAATCCAAAACCAAAACTTTGTCATTATTTCCAAAAATTCGGAAAAGATTCAGCCGTCAGAAAATAAAACGTCGTTATTCTAATGTCAAACCACTATCTCCTATCCTGTGCGTTCGTTCTTTTATATAATAATTTATAAATGCGTTACATTAATAAAAAATAATTTTTTGATTTGATTTATGTAAGTTTTAAAATTAATTAATAAAATAAATTTTGAAAAAAGATAAAATATCTTATAAAATATAGAAGACAAAATGATGCACTTTTAATATAAATAGGATTTTTTAAGTAGAGGACAAAATATTTAAAACAAAAAGTATCGAAAATCTTATAATTAAATTTTAAATTTATTCATTAATACATGATTAAGAAGTTATGCTTTAATACCTTATTAATTCACATATATGTCTAAATTTAAAGTATTTTAACAATTTTAAATACGAAAATTATAATAAGTCTTGATGAATTTATTCTAAAATTCAATTGAAAAATCATGATGTCTTTAATTGACATCATTATTCATTACTACATAGTTAGAAATCTATGTTTTCATGCAGTATCAATTTACACAAAATTTTTATATTAAATTTATAACAACTCTTAGTATATTTAATCACAAATTAGATTAAAAATAGGTAATAATAATGATTTTAATTGATGATCACACTAGATCTGAAATAGATCTAGATCTATTTCTGCCCGACTTGTTGAAATTGTTGTTAAGATCTGAAAGGTGTGTGTTTATGATTTTATGTATATTTTGTGAATTGTGAATGAAATTGTTGGTGTATTTTGTAAATTGTGAATAGAATTTGTGGGTTTGTTATTATGTTGCTTGTTGTAGGGATTGTGAAATGGAACTGAGAAAATGAAAATTAATTCATTAAAGTTGTTTGCTTTAATCCATGAAAAGAGCATCGGTTTAATTCAGTCAATAGTGGCATTAAGCTTTTTGACAATTTTTATCATACAATATGAAGATATAAGGTTACTAATTTAGAGTTAGTCAGCTGAGATAAAAAAAATTAAATTGGCAATTTGGACTGTGGCATGTTCAAATTATCTTGGCATATTTTAGGATTGAAATGTCTATTTTTTTTCTTTTGTTAGTATATAGAGCTATAAAAATGTCGAATGATCCATGATTAGCCTTATTATGGATGAGTAATAATTGGATGAACAAAATTAAACATCAATCTTATATTTATGCTTTGTTAACTAGTTTTACATTTCCAATTTTCTTATACTCTACTACCATTACTAGTAACTAGAATAGAAAAATGCTAGATCAAATTAATCAATATATTTGACAGTCAGTGAAGTTAAAATGTACTAATAAAATGAACTATTTAATAATTTTTTAAAAATTTAAGAATTATTTTATAAATTAAAAAATTTAAAATAATATCTAATATTAACCAATATCAATATAATATTATATTAAAATTCAACCAGATAATAAATTCAGTAAAGCATTCACAACTTTGGAAAAATCAGATCCGCGGGGGTTATCATAGCAAACATTATTGTCGGTTTCCTAAGTGGGATTACCACGTTGACCAATTACACGTGATTAAGGTTTCAAAGATCATAACAGAGAGTAGGAATAGAGGAATTCCTCTTTCCTCCCCTCTTTTTCTGGAAGACTATTATTATTTCTCTACCGCTTTGATAAATCTTACCAAAAGAAAAAGCAAGCAAATCCAAAGACTACTTTCAAGTTCGCCGATTACGCCGACAGTGTCTTCACTTACGTGGCTCGTACAATACTTATGAAGTGATAGAATCAGTGCACTGAAGAAAATATGTTATTGGCCCCTTTAAATAGGAGACTAGAATTTATTATTTATAAAAATAATGTGTCCCAAATTTTAATTTGAGAATCTTTCTATACAAATTACAAACTTTCAATCTTCTTGCAATCAACATCGCACGTGAATATCATCCTATATATACTATATATTATAATTACAACTTGTGCAACTGGTTCCACTTTCTTTTCACTTGTTTAATAACCTCTTCATAAAAATATCCGCATTTAACAATTCATTAAAAGAAGTTGCAAAACACAGATCAAGATAAAGACAATTCAATGTCTAAATCATATTGGAGGGACTATCATACTATACCAAACATTGCTTTCGTTCTTCACACCAGTTGGCCAACATCGTTGTTTTCATGAGAAGTTTTAGTCAACATTGTTGTTTTCATGAGAAGATTTCCTTACAGACTGATTGAGATATAAATTAATTTTAATCTTTGTCAGAGGATACATGGACCATGGTGGTGACGTGAGAGTAATAGTTACATCTCACTTGCGATAATTGCACTGATGCCTCTCTAAAACTGTGCTTTATTATGTCACCAGACACCAAGTAACGCACAGTAAAGTAAAAATCTCTCAGAAGATGAAGATTTTGAAATTTACAAGCAACAAATCGTGACCATTTCAACAAAATTTTCAATTATTTTGTCAACAATGAAGTACTGAAAGTGTGCCATATATTTACAACATATTATATTTTAAGTAGTTTGCTAAGTGACGAGAAAGTTTGTAAAATAAAACAAAAAACAGAAACCAAGGTGGATAATGAGAGAGAGGGAACGGTGCTCCGATCGTCACTTTGAGAGTGGGCTTGCCAAAGTGGATCTTTTTCTTTTTTGGGCTTGAAAGAGATCCCATGAACGTTGCCAAAGCCTAATCAATGTAGAGGGAAATGATATTTGCTGGCCGAAAGAATGCAACGGCCAGCCATTTCACTGTTATAACCTATAAAACCGCCAGGTAGGCTTTAGCTCATTCACTGCAGAACTAGTTGAACTAATCCAACCAGGGACTTATAACCGTATTCCACATCAGCCATTATCAACAGGGATCATTATAACATCCTCTTGAAGCATGTTCCGCATCAACAAATGGTTCACTTTTCCATCTCACAAAGTTTTTGGTTCAACACCAAATTTTCAGCTAAAAGCTACTCAGATTCGTCTGAAACTTGCCACCTTCAAGTTTGACACTTTACCAATAATCTTTACAGGAACAAAATCCAACTTTAAAATGGTGAAAACGGTTGCAATCTCTGACAACAATATCTCTATTATATATCCTAGATATCATCTTGAATGTGGCATGGCAGTCACTGCAAATCCGGAGGTTCTTAATAATACGGACTGGAGTGCCTGAAGTGGTTTTCAGAAGGCAGAAGGCAACCGCCAACTTCTCACTATGCAAGCACAGTGCTAGCTCTTTACCTTCATCATCCAAGTCAAGCAATACCTCACTTGTATTTCCGACATAGCCGTCCCTCTTCAATCTCATCATAATCTCATCAAGCATCAAATAAATTTCTCGACTTTCGGGGCGGGAATCATCTCCAACAAAGAATTCATGAACCACCCCTCCTACCTCAACCAAGCTACAACCAGGGACTTTCTTGACTCCCCTTGCCTCCATAAGAGCTCTTACATGCCTCACTTCCCTCCACCTACTCGTCTTTGCATAGACATTTGATAAAAGCACATAAGCGCTACTATTTGAGGGCTCCAACTCAATCAGTTTTTTTAGTGCAATCTCACATGTCTCTATGTCCCTATGAATCCTAGATCCACTCAATAGGGCCCCCCACACAAGCACATCAGGTTCCATAGGCATAGACTTTATCGTGTTCCAAGCGTCCCCAGTAAGACCAGCTCTCGCATATAGATCAACCATGCAACCATAGTGTTGGATCAAAGGAACTATTCCAAACTCCTCGCTCATCTTTCTGAAATACTCCTTCCCTTCACCAACCAAACCTCCATGAACACAAGCACAAAAAACTCCCAAGAACGTTACAGCATTGGGCTTAACACCCTCATTTATCATTTGCATAAACAACTCAATACATTCCCCGGCATAACCATGCATAGCCAAACAATTAATCATAGCACTCCAAGCCATGACATCTTTGTCCTGACCCAAACTGTTAAACACCCACCTCGCTCTATCAACACTCCCACATTTAGCATACATGTCCACCAAAGAAGTTCCCAACACAACATCAATTTCCATCCCACACCTGTCGATATAAGCATGAGCCCATTTCCCATTCTCGAGAGCTCCTACTTTGCCGCAAGCTGAAAGAACAGAAGACATAGTGAATCTATTGGGTCTAACACCTTCAACTTCCAACATCTGCATCTCCCGGAACAAAGCCAAGGCTTCCTTGTACTCCTCACATCTAACATACCCATTTATCATACAGCTCCAAGATATCACATTTCTCTCAGGCATTGAAACAAACAGCTCCCTTGCAACGTCAACTGAACCCTCTCTTATGCTTGCGTTAATAATCGAGTTCCAGGACGGCAAATCTGGGTAGGCAATCTCATCAAACACTTGACGGGCAGAGGATAGATTCCCACACGAAGAGTACATGTTGATTAGTGAAGTTTGGACAAAGCGATCATTGGCGAGTCCGAAGACAAAAACTTGGGCATGTATTTGTTTTCCCGAATAAATGAGGGGAGAGTAATTGAAAGATTGGAGAAGGAACGGGAAGGTGTGGAAATCAGGGTCGACGCCAAGAAAACGCATGCGGGAATAGACTGAAATGGAAGAACGGGTCGCTTGGACATGGGCTCGTATGATGGTGTTCCATGTGAAGGACTCGAGGGTTGGGTGCGCAAAATGAAGGGTTGGGTGAGTTGGAGCTATAAGCTTTCTGGCAACTTGCATTTGTCACATCTCGAGCTCTATCCGTTGAACGAGCTCAGTTGAACTGATTTTTATCATTGTCACGATCAACTCAATGTCATCCAACTTCCACTTGATTTCCCCTTATCTGATTTAGGAATTTCAGATCATTGGTTATGCTGATATGGACCAGTCTGGAACCTTAAGCCACAGCCCAGGTGAGAAGGCGTCCAAGCTCAAAAGGGCCATTCATAAACCTACCTGGACCAAAGATTATGTCATGTGATCCATTAAATTAAGTCATGTGAAGACGTTTCACAATTAGTCGGGGACTGGTTTTGGGTAGAAGGTTAGTTGAATCATATACATAGCGGTGGTATGCGAAAGTTTCAAGGTGACTTAGCACATTAGATTAAACATGGTGTGAGTTTTGGTAGACTTTCGGATTGTATACGAGCTGACAAGGCTAAAGCTAAGTTCGTGATGAACTAAGGACTTAGTGGGTGCTCAAATGGACAGACAATGGCTATTGAACTTGATATGGGTAATAAGGACTTAGTGGGTGCTCAAATGGACGGACAATGGCTAATAAACTTGATATGGGTGAGCATTGAATTAGATCAATGTGTTATGACTGGCTTTGCCTTAGATAACTTATCATCAACGAATAGAGATCATGGGGATCTTAGATGATGTGGCAGATAAGATCATGGAAGATAAATATCAGCAGTAAAAGATAAAAACCAGATCATCTGAAGATAGTGGACATCTTCGTGGATAGAGATAAATCATGTGTAATCTTTTATCTTGTTAGTTGGGGTGTAGATAAGCCTTATCAGATATAGTCATATTTAGATGGAGATGTAATCTTATAAGATAATTATGTAATCTGATAAGATAAGATGTGATCATTGGTAGTAGAGTTCTGTTAGGATTCTTATTTGTTCCCCAAGCCTTGATACCTATATATAGCTCATTTGAGCCTTGCTCTAGACACAAAGTTGAGAGAGCATTCTTTTGTATACTTTGAGGGAAGTAATAACGGTTGACAATTTGTTATATCTCTTATTTGCTTTATTGTTGCCTTTGATTATTCTATTGCTTCCGTAGTTTCTTGCGAGTGTGAGAGTTAAATACTGCAAAGGTCGTGAGGTGTTTGGAAACTTGATTGTTAGTCGACCATCACGTGGAGAAGGCGAGTCTTGCTAGAACGAATCGAAGTAAGATTGTTGTATAAAGGAGTAGGCGCGCCTCAAAGTATAAAAAGGAATGCTCTCTCAACTCTGTTTCTAGAGCAAGACTCAAATTAGGTATATATAGGCATCAAGGCTTGGGGAACAACTAAAAATCATAAGAAAATTCTACTACCCATGATCACATCTTATCCTATCAGATTACATTGGCTCCTCCTCATCATCAATACCCACTATTCACCTACAACAAACCAACCCACTTTCCACATCAAACCCCCAAAAATACACCTATCGTCCTTTGATGGCACCAATCCTTTGGATTGGATATTTGAAGCCAATCAATATTTTAATTATTACCAAATTGCCTCCAATCGACGATTGAGTATGATCTCATTTTATATGCAAAGCCAAGCAGTCAGTTGGTACATATGGATGGTATATGACCATCAATTCACGACGTGGCAAGCATTCGAGTGAGTGCTAGAAATGCATTTCGGGCCCTTATCTTATGACAACCATCGGGCCGCCTTATTCAAACTAAGGCAACTTGGCACTGTTGAGGAATTCCAAACCCAATTTGAAACACTGTGTAATCAGGTTGATGGATTACCTTCAGATTCCATCTTGGATTGTTTCCTTTCGAGTCTAAAACTCGAAATTCAAAATAAGTTTGCATTATGGAGACCTGCCACTATTTCCTTGGCAATTGGGCAAGCAAAGCTAATTGAACCTAAGCTCAAGGAAGTCCGGCCTCGTTAGTGGACTGGCACACGAAATTTTTCTGGCCTAAGTAATTTTCTAGCCCCACCAACTTGAAATTGTTCCGTCAATACTCCCCTCCTCATGGCTCCCCTAACCAATAACCCAGCCCTATTCAGGAGGCTAAGTGACTCAGTAGCTAGGGAAAAAAGGGCTAAGGGCCTTTGTTACACTTGTGATGAGAAATAGGCTAGATGACACATGTGCAAAAGCTCATAATTTTTATTAATTGTACCAGATGGTGTAGACGGAGAGGACTTGAGTCTAGAGTTTGAAAATCCACCAACAGAATCGGATCAAGTGTCAACAGAGGCACTTATGCCCACCAAGTTTTTAGGTGAAATCCAAAGCCCAACGCCAGTGGAATTTCAACTCTCCACCATTGCTTACTTCAGACTAACAAATTTGCGAACTTTATGGATAACAGGGGAGATTTGTGGCCATAAATTGTCCATGCTTATTGATACAGGAAGTATGCACAATATTTTGCAACCCTGAGTTGCGGAATTCCTCAAGCTACCAATCTTATCAATTCTGAGCTTTCCAGTTATGGTGGGAAACAGAGAATCCATAAATTGCCAAGGAAGAAGCTCTGATGTCCATGTAAGAATTCGTAACCAAAATTTTAAAATTCCTTTTTTGGTTTTACCAATTCAAGGTGAAGACATAGTTCTTGGAATTCAATGGCTTAGCACACTTGGGCCCATCATTACCGATTTTTTGTGCCCAATATAGAGTTTAATTACAATGAGCGGCCCATTAAATTAATTAGAGAGCTCATTCCTACCCTGGCTTCAGTAAGTCAATTGAGTCGTATGATGCAAACTGGTGCAATTATGTCTTTACATGGAATCATTCCAGGATCAACCCACTTGCAAAAGAACTCCCCAGAAGACATTACCCCAACCCACTTACCTAATATGGCTGCATTATTGGAGGAATACTAGATCATTTTTCAATAACCCACAAAATTACCACTCTCTCGACCCCATGACCACCCCATACACTTATATCTTGAAACCAAACCCATAAATGTCAAACCTTATTGATATCCCCACTACAAGAAAATGATCCTGAATCAACTAATTCAGGACATGCTAAAGGAGGGAGTTATTCGACCTAGCCATAGTCCTTACTCTTCTCCCGTGTTGTTAGTTCAGAAAAAAGACAGCATATGGAGATTATATGTCGACTATCATGCCTTAAATGCAGTGACGGTAAAAGATTGACTTCCTATTCTCAACGTAGATGAATTATTGGATGAGCTTCATGGTGCGGTTATATTCTCAAATTTTGATTTAAGGTCGGGGTATCATCAGATATGAGTGAAACCAGAGGACATTCACAAAACTGCTTTTTGGACAGTGGACGGGAATTACGAATTCATGGTTATGCCTTTCGATTTGACGAATGTACCCTCCACTTTTCAGGCTGCTATGAACGATTTGTTTCAAGCTTGTCTTCGAAAATTAGTATTGGTTTTCTTTGACGACATCCTAATTTACAACGAATCTTGGGATGAGCACGTGAATCATTTAAGGCAAGTTTTCTCTCTTTTATCCGAACACCATTTTTATGTTAAGCTATCTAAATGTGTATTTGTCGTTGCTTCTGTTCAATATTTGGGTTATGTTATTTCATGTCGCGAAGTTAGTGTGGATCCCGAGAAAATCCAAGCCATTACGAATTGGCCCACCCCTGCTAACATTTCAGCCCTTAGGGATTTTTTAGGCCTTACAGGTTATTATCGGCAATTTGTGAAACACTGTGCCATTTTAGCCTCACCCCTTACCGAATTACTAAAATCTCCACGATTTTTTTGGAATGAAAAAGCTAATGAAGTATTTCTCACTTTAAAGAAAATAATGACCCAATTGCCCATACTTGTCCTGCCTGATTTTACTTGTCCTTTCAAGCTAACCAAGAATGCCTTGGGCCTCACAATAGGCATCGTGCTTTCTCAAAAAGATCACCCAATTGCTTTTTCTTAGCAAGAAACTTACTTTGAGAGAGTTATTTGCTGTGATTGAAGGGGTTAAGAAATTCAGGCAATATTTGCTCAGTCGAAGGTTTATCATCTGTATGGACCAGAAGAGCTTAAAACATTTATTAACTCAAGCCGTTCAAACACCGGAGCAGTATAAATGGCTTACCAAACTTATGGGGTATGATTATGTGATCATGTATAAGCCTGGGAAGGAAAATCGAGTTGCTGATGCTTTGTCACGTATCTAGCCGCCCATATATGCAGTTATCATTGCCCTCACAATTCCTTGGGTGAACCAGCTGTGTGCTTATTATAACACCACTCTGAGAGGGAAGGAACTCCTAAAATCAGTGCAAGAAAAGCCCATTTCAGGGTATAATATTCAAAATGGCCTATTTTACTATCATGGCAGATTGGAAGTACCTATAGAAACTAACCTGCAACAATTTGTATTGGAAGAATTTCAAGCCTCACCACTTGGAGGCCATTCTGTTAGATGTGCAATGCTGGCTCGATTGGCAGCCTCGTTTCATTGACCGGTTGTGTTAATTCAGGTACGAAAATTTGTGCGGAAGTGTCAAGTATGTCAAACCCAAAAATACTCTACACAGTGTCCTTACGGACTTCTCCAACTACTCTCGATTCCTTCGCAAGTGTGGGAGGACATCATAATGCATTTACCCCATCACATGGAAAAACGACCATATGGGTAATCGTAGATCGCCTTACAAAATTCTCCCATTTCATACCTCTTCCCACTAAATACAACGCCCCATACTTAGCCTCTTTGTTCCTCAGTGACATATACAAACTCTATAGCTTACCAAAATCCATAACCAGTGACAAAGATTAGGTCTTCTTATCCCAATTTTGGCAAGAATTGTTTTGCCAATTGGGAACTAAACTCAACTATAGCAGCTCTTATCACCCTCAAACCGACAGGCAAATAGAAGTTGTTAATCGTAGCCTTGAAACCTATCTTTGATGTTTCTATAGTGATGAACTCAAATCATGGTCCCGTTTCCTACACCTCATCGAATATTGGCATAACATCAATACCCATACAGCTACTAGAATGACACCCTTTAAGGCCTCTATGGCCGAGCCCCCCAACACTACCCTCCTACTTACTCAACTCGTCCAAAAATGCATCCATAGATGCCACTCTCAATCGCAGAAACTAAATACTCCAACAACTCAAAGCCATTTTACATACCACTCGCCAAATAATGATCCAATCCATAAATAAGAAATGGGCAGACATCACATTCAATCCTGGAGATATGGTTTATGTGAAGTTGCAACCTTGTCGTCAAATTTCAGTCCAGCGACGGCCATCCCAAAAACTTGCTCCTTGATTTTTTGGGCCCTTTCGTATTGTACATAAGATTGGAGTTGTGGTATACGAAATCAATTTAATGTCAGAGTCCCAAATCCATCAAGTCTTTCATGTTTCCCGACTCTGACCATGTCTAGAAGTGCCGCCCACCATTGCTTTACCCCTGCCAGAAGTAGATGAGGAAGTCCGCCCTGTGGTGGTGCCCGAGAAAATTATCTCCACACTAACCATATGGGTTAAGAAGAAAGAAAAACAATAGGCTCTAGTGACTTGGAGCTCATCACCACTGGAAAGTGCAACCTGGGAAGATTAGGAAGAAATTAAGAAGGCATATCCCCAATTGCTTGATTCTCCAGTAGGATAAACCAATTCAGATCCAGCTTTGGGCTTGGAGGACAAGGCCCATTTTGAAGGGAAGGGCAATATTATGGACCAGTCAGGAACCTTAAGCTATAACCCAGTTGAGAAGGCAACTAGGCTCAAAAGGGCTATTCATAAACCTACCTAGATCAAAGATTATGTCCTGTGATCCATTAAATTAAGTCTTTAGCTCCAAGTTATTTTATGTTAGCATTAAGCAGTAGTGAAGTTTGTTTCTATTTTTTTTAAGAGTCAATTATTGTTGCTATTCTTTAAGGAGTCAGTGATAGTGGCTAATGTAACATCCCAATATCCCATGTTAGGGGCTAGGACCCCAAAATAGTGTATAATGAGAAATTAGAAGTGCATTTCATGCATCATATGGTATATTTAAATATGTGAATTGTGTTGATATTCATGAAATAATTGTACATGCATTCATTAACATTTTCCGGGTATAATTAATTTATAAATGCGATTAAAATGCGAATCGTGGATTATTTGTGTTAAAATTTTATTTGATGATAATAGTTATTATTTCGGAATTTTTGGTGAATTTTAGGAAACTTTTAAAATTTTGGGATATTTTAGACTAGGAAAATTTTTAAATAAGAGACAAATTGTAGTGTGACATATGGCACCATATATATGTAACCAATGTATTACATGCAAGAGGACACGTAGTAAGTGTTTTTGGAAGGAAAATTTATCAGCTCTCACTTGTTATTCGGTGTAACTTTCTCTCTCTATTGTTCTTCACCAAAACACTCTTTTCTTGTTCATCCACTGAAACATCTTTTTGTGCTATTGATTCCTCCTCATCACTGGACATATTGTTAAATCAAGTAAGTGATTTTGATGATGTTTTACTGTTGTAAATGAACACATGCATGAGTGGGTTAGGAAATGTAGTTTCGGTGATATTAAGTGATGAATGAATTAGATGAAAAATTGTGAAATAGGAAATGAGCAGAAAGTATACCAATAGATTAGTGAAGCAATTATAAATTGCAGAAAATAATGGTTGAATGTTCAAGGTGTTCATGCTCTGTTCTTCTATTTACTGTTGTTATACGTGAATGTATTTGGGAGTGTTTAGAAATGATTTCAAATGAGTTTAGAGCTGGAATTTTACTAAATCAAGTAAGTTTTTTGTGAATAACATTTGATGATGTTTTAATGTTTTGTATATGGGTTCATGCATGAGTGACATGGGAAGAAACAAATTTGGTAGTGAGAATAAATAAGTACAAAAACATGGAGAAAAATGTAGAAAATAAGGAAGATGCGTGAGGGATGTCGATTTTGATGTTTATGGTTAAATCTTGGATTTTTTAATTGTTTGTGTTGAGATGAGCTGAGAAGAAAGTTTGTGAAGTTGTTAACTGCAGAAACATGTGAAAAATAGGTTATAGATTCTGTTAAGAATTGTGAAAACAAAATTGTAGTAGATAGAGGAAGAAGAAGGTGATGGTTTGCGTGTGTGATTTTAGTTTTTCAAGTCTGCATATGAACTAGAGTATTTTTACTGAACAACTTTGAGTCTTTTGGCTATAACTTTTTCATCCAACCTCTAAATAACTTGAAACTTGAACCAATAGCTTCCTAACATATTTTTCTTCCTCACCATGAAAATTTAGAGCCATCTGGGTAAATTCGTGAAAGATTTGATTAATGGATTTAGGATGAAAAAGAGGAAATGTGCTGGAATGTTATGAACTGGAGAATTTTCGTTGAACATGCTTTAGTATTTTGATTATATCTTAACCTGTAGATTTTTAAATGAGTTGATTCTTAATTCAAATTAAACTAGAGAATATGTCTACAACCTTCTGGAAGAAGTTTAATTTTAGTTCTGTCTCTAAGGATTTCAAAATCTGGCTTGAAATTGAGTCTTGGCTTAGGCTATAACACTACCCATAACAAAAATCATATCTTGTTGTTATCAAATAATTTGTATTGATGTAGGCTGGATGAGATAAAGGTGTCTTCACAAAATTTGTAGCTTATTATCTTAGCTTTCAATTGGTATACAATTTGTAATTTTTGGATATTGGAATTGAGAGATATGAGTTGTGCAACTTGAATGCATGATCACGCCCTGGCCAAATGTCAAATGTACTCAGTCTACAGTATTTTGAGCATAACTTATAGAATAATGAACCAAATTGTATGATCTTAGAGTCATTAGAAACTTAAGGCACAGGGGAACAATTGTCCAGAAGAAAGTGTTACAAAAATACAACATTTTACTTGTCATAATGGTTATGAAGAGTAGACCTGAAAGTTTTGTTGACATGAAAGCTGGAATAGTTAATAGGTGTATGAATTTTGACACATTTGGAGTACAATTCATCTTTGCATCGGTTTATTACAAAAGTATACCCAGGCATATGTCATTGAATATGCATGTTACATGATACATTTATAAAAATGCATATTCAGTTACATGAACAATGTGGTAACATGAAATTGTATTTGATTGCATATAAAAGAGCAAATAGAGCGACCACTCCAGATATTGCCGAAACTTCAAGGCAATAACCAAAAAAGGAGCAATTTTGAGTAACCTAAGATAGTCAAACCTTGACTTGTTTTGTTTATTACTAAATTAAATTTGATATTGATGAAAGTGTAATGAATTGTGTACTGAGTTCTGGACATGAAATGTCTGAGGAGTTTTGATGCATGATTAGAACATTAGAAGTGCTACTTGTATGTGAATGAGATTGACTACATAGTTCTCAACTTGAATGTTCATGTCGGACCTAGTCTAATGATTATTGTGAATAAGAACATGAATGCAAATGTAATTAAACAAATGTGATGTTTGAAATTGAGGAATGCATTTCATTCCAATGCATGAAATATAAATGCAGTTGTGACTGATGTTGCCAGTGAAAAAGAGCTTAAAGCTCAGACATTCGTGATTAGAGCCTAAGGCTCAAAGTGTACAAAGAGCCTTGTATCCCCAACGGATAAGGGACAATATGAAAGGGCTTAGTATCCATAACAAATACGAGATAGTGAAAAAGGCACACAGTCACAACAATGAAAGAAATAAATTCGAGTCTCATAACATAACATATCCATATGATCTAAATAAATTGAATGATTACAATGTTTTGAGAACTTTGTGTATGACATATGTGATCATTTGTCAATGTGTGTGTCCTACAAAATTGTGCTGAAATGATGAAATATTTGAATTTTGTTTTTTGAAATATGACAAATGTGATCAAGTGTTATGTATATTACTTGATAAAAATCAACTTGATGTGAATTATGTGGTAACATGATTATTAATTGTTATGTGGTTTGACAAGAGTGAACCCTCGAGGATGATTACTCTATTGAGTTCGCAAAACTCACTAAAATTACAATGTTGGCAATTTCAAGTTCGAGATAGAGCGACGACCTAACTGCTAAGACTGCATTTTGATACAAGTTATGGCTCAAAGGTCAGTCAGCTGGGGACAAAAGTTTAATTTTTAGTTTTTGGTTTATTTCCTCATTTATGTAGCATACTTTGTAAACTGAACTGTGAGCTTTGATAGGCTGACAATGTATCTATATGAAATGCTTCATTGTAAATTATGGTTTATGATATGAAATGAGGAAAATTTTGAACTATAGATAATGTGTTATTTTTTATTTTGCTTATGATGCCATGTAGTGAAGTGAAGGTGAGATAGTTAATACGTCACTTCTGTAGGCACGTGCACGTGTATCCGTAGAGCGCACATGCATATGTCAGATGGGAGTGGGGTGTTACACCATTCTTATGTATCAAACCAAGAAAGTTTTCATAACGTGCATGAGCTTGCCTCTCCCATACGTTATAAATTACAGCATCAAATTTTGAATTCCAAAAAAATTCTTTCTAAAAAAAAAAGAAAAATATACGATAAGTACTTATAAACTACAATATTTATCTAATTAATGTATAAAATTAGATAAAATAAAAAAGATTAAAAATATATTTTTTGTACGTCAAACTCTTAATAATAAAAATCATTGTCGCCATGAGATATTCTTTCATACATAACCCTCAAGATTTATCTTCTCCTTGAACTTGGATGAGATATTTTCGGAGCACGTTGTAGACGAAACCAACCTAATATATAAGCTATTTTAGATTATTTTCAAATTAAAACTTATAACTTCAATATAAACCTATGGTGTTATCATGTACTACAAATTTTTTAGAATTTCACTCACAAATGTTGACAATTATGATATAAGTTCTTCCATAAACTCCCTTAGCTCTAGGCTGGAAGCCACCTCCTTCATCTGTAACGTTTACTCCTAATATCTCTGACAATATAGGGGTAGTGGATGGTATAACAGGGCTGCTGGATGGTGTAATAGTAGGTACAAAAGGTGACTGCACAGGGACTCTAGGTTAGGAAGGTAAAGCCTCATCTGGATGTGCGGTAGCCGGACTTACAGCACCTGATTCTGTAGCATCTATAAAATGTGATCCTTCACCTGGACCTACACTAGCTCGTCCAAATGGTGGTAACCTAACCCATGGTCGCATCATTTCCTGTTTTCTCTTTTGTGACATATTTTTAACCTGAAATTCACATTTTATTGAATATTCCAGTAATAGAACAATATAAATTAAATATATAACAATATATTGTTAATGCAATAATAGATTTATTTATATAATATTATATTAAAAATACAAATTAATCGTTATCATCACTTAATTGTAAATTAAAATCATCATCATCTTCTTTTTACGAAAAATCATAATCAAACTTAGACTTCTCTTCAGATCTCTTGCCTTCCTCATCCTCTCTAGATGAAATTTCAACATATTTATTATTTAGATCGTTCAAAGGTTCATTCTCGTCGTATGTTACACATGCATTTATTTCATAAACATCTTCCTGAAATGCTTCACTTTCAATTCTCTTATTTTCTTCTTTTCCATGTAATTCAAAAACACATCTAGTTTTTACTTTGCAAACGGCCAACGAATCTGATTTATCTCGTTGTAAGCTAGAAAAAGGGACATAATGCACCTAGATCACTTGCATCGCCAACACGAAAGGTTCAAATTGTCTAAATCTTCTTTGCTAGTTGAT
This sequence comes from Erythroxylum baracoense, assembly GCA_025629805.1. Lineage (NCBI taxonomy): Eukaryota > Viridiplantae > Streptophyta > Magnoliopsida > Malpighiales > Erythroxylaceae > Erythroxylum > Erythroxylum baracoense. The sequence continues at coordinate 7,780,656 of JAOTAY010000004.1, forward strand.
TTTAACTAAAATGTATCAGTTATGCATTTTTTTCTAACATTATGAGTTGGATCAAACCATTCACACTTGAATATCACACTTCGTTTTATTGGCAATGCAAGGTACTCAATTTCAATTATCTCGATAAATTTACCATATTAATCCATCAATTCTCCCTGTATGCAAACCCCACTATTTACTGTTGTCATGTTCTGACTATGATATTCTTTGTGAAATTTATATCCATTGACAAAATTGATGTTGGCCCCGGATCTCCATATGAATTTTATGGCGACTACGTGTCACCATTGAAATTTTATTTGAAATACTAATAAATATATTTCACATTGCAATAAAATAAAATTACAACATTTAAACTTAATTACAGTCTAGACAAGGAAAATTTTGTGGTAGGACTTTTCTAATATAAGCAAATAATAATTAAAATATCATAGAATGATTTTAGACATAAAATTAAATTATTCAAAAAAAATGATTTAATATAAACAATTAATTATTAATAAGATACACAATTAA
>JAOTAY010000004.1:7781271-7793920 GCA_025629805.1 Erythroxylum baracoense
CTGGAAATTCTTTAGATTCAAAACCTTCAGGTTGTGTCATATACACATCCTCTTGCAAATTCCCATTGAGAAATGCTATTTTGACATCCATTTGCCAAATTTCATAATCATGGTATGCAGCTTTAACCAATAAAATCCTAATGGACTTAAACATTGCTACTGGCGAAAAAGTTTCATCAAAATCAACTCTTTGTTTTTTTCTATGACTATAATGTCCAAATATTCCATGTTGGGGGCTAGGACCCCGAAATAGTATATACTGAGAAATTAAAAGTGCATTTCACGCATCATATGGCATATTTAAATATGTGAATTGTATTGATATTCATGAAATAATTGTACACGCATTCATTGACATTTTTCAGGTATAATTGAGTTATAAATGTGATTAAAATACGAATTGTGGTTTTTATGTGATGAAAATTGATTTGGAGACTATTAATATTATTTTGAAATTTTTGCTAAAATTTTGGATATTTTGAAAATTTTGGGTATTTTGGGACTAGGAAAAATAGTGAAATAATGGACCGATCATAGTGTGACATATTGCAGCCTTGTATGTTGACATATGGCCCACATGCAAGGGACACACGTAGTCACGTGTGTCTTACTGGAGGGAAAAAACAAAACAAAACAAAACAAAAGATGAAGCTTTCGGTTGTTCACCAAAAGTGTTCATCACTAAATTTTTCCCCTTTGTGTCAATCTTCACCGAACTATAGTTTTAATCTTTGCATGAGTATTATCCTGTGCGAAACAAACATTTCCATCCAGCTCGTGTTTGTTTCTGCTTAATCTTCTTATTTTTTATCCAACCATCGAAGCCCTGTCTTTCATTTTCACTGCTGGAATTTGTTGAAGAATCGAATAAGTGGTGGTTTTAGTTTTCTAGATACTATAACTGATTCTGATGATGTTTTTAATGGTTAAAAATGAGTTCATGCATGAATTGTGAAAGTTGAGTAGTTTCGGTGTTAATGATGAGTTGATAATATAGTGTAGTAGAATGTGTAGGAAGTGTAATACCGATTGAATGGAGTTTAATGAGAAACTTAGTGAAGTAGACCATAGCAGAAAATGTGGTGTAGAACCGTATGGCTATATGTTCTGTTTTGGTTTGTGTATTGTTATTTTTGAAAACAAAATTACTGTAGTGAGAGAAAGTTGAAAATGTTGAAATACGTGTATGCATCAATTTTTAGATGTTTGAATTTAATCTTAAGTTATGAGCTAATTTAGAGTAAGTTCAATTGAAATGGGATTTGAAATGAAGAGGTAAATGGGAGAGTACAAATTAGAGATGATGGGGTAGGTGGAAGAAGAAAGAAGAAGAAGGAAGAGAATCTGCAGTTTCTAGAATTAGAGTGCATGGTCGTGCACTATTGTTACATGGCCAACAGTGCTTCTCAAACTACAGAACTTGGATTCATTTGACTATAACTTTGTCTCTTGACCTCCAAATAACTTGAAAATTGAACCAATACATTCCTAAGACATTTTTTTCCTCTCCATAAAAATTTAGAGCCATCTAAATTGATTTGAAAAAGATTGATTGGATGAAAGTGAGGGAGTCTGTTGGAATATTATGAACTGGAATATTTTCATTGAACATGCTTCGGTATTTTGATTAAATCTTGATATGTAGATTTCCAAATGATTTGATTCTTGATTTTGATTAAATTAGCGACTTATGGCTACAACTTTCTTGAAGAAGTAGACTTTTAATTATGTCTCTAAGAATTTCAAATTTTGGCATGAAAGTGAGTCTTGACTTAGGCTATAGTACCACCCGAGATAGAAATCATATCCTAATGTTATTGAATAAACTGTATTGATGTAGGCCGAATTAGACAAAGGTATCTTCACAAAAGTTGTAGCTTATTATCTTAGCTTTCATTTGGTATAAAGCTTGTAATTTTTGGATATTGGACTTAAGAGATATAAGTTGTGCAACTTGAATGCATGATCATGCCCTAGCCAAAATTTCAAATGGACTTAGTCTGTAGTATTTTGAGCATACTTCATAGAATAATGAACCAAACTGTATAATCTTGGAGTCATTAGAAACTTAAGGCAAGGGGGAAAATTGTCTAGAAGAACGCATTACAGAAATACACCATTTTCCTTGTCATAATGATCATGTAAAGTAGACCCAAAAGTTGTGTTGGCATGAAAGCTAGAATAGTTAATGGATGTATGAAATTTGACACATTTGGAGTACAATTGATCTAGGCATCAGTTTACAGAAATATAACCGGGCATATGTAATTGAATATGTATGTTACATGATTCATTTAAAAAATGCATATTCAGTTACATGAACAATGTGGTAACATGAAATTGTATTTGATTGCATATAGAAGAATAGCAAGTAGAGCGACCGCTTCCAAATATTATCGAAACTTCATAGCAATAAGTAAAAAGGGAGCAATTGTGAGTAACTTAAGATGGTCTCATGTTGAATTATTTTGTTTATTATTGAATTGAATTTGATATTGATGAATGTGTACTAAATTCCAGACATGAAATGTCTGAGGAGTTTTGATGCATGATTAAACCTTAAAAGTGCTACTTGTATGTGAACGAGATTGACTACATGGTTCTCAACTTGAATGTTCATGCTGGACCTAGCTCAATGATTATTATGAACAAGAGCATGAATACAAATGTAATTGATCAAATGTGATGTTTGAAATTGAGAAATGCATTTCATTCTAATGCATGAAATATAAAGGCAGTTGTGACTGATGTCGCTAGTGAAAAAAAGCTTAAAGCTTAGACATTCACGATTAGAGCCTAAGGCTTGATGTGTGCAAAGAGCCCTCTATCTCCAACAGATAAGAGACAGTATGAAAGAGCCCCGGTATCCATAACGAATACGAGATAGTGAAAAAGGCACACAGTCACAACAATGAAATAAATGAAATCGAGTCTCATAACATTGCATACACATATGATCTAAATAAATTGAATGATTGCAATGTTTTGAGACCCTTGTGTATGAAAAATGTGATAGTTTGTCAATGTGTATATTCTACAAAATTGTTCTGAAATGATGAAATGTTTGAATTTTGTTTTTGAAATATAACAAATGTGATCAGGTGTTATGTGATATTACTTGACAAAAATCAAGTTGATTGGAATTACATGATAACGTGATTTATTGAGTTGTATGACAAGAGTGAACCATCGAGGATGGTTACTCTACTGAGTTCGCAAAACTCGCCAAAATTACAATGTTGATAATTTCAGGTTCGAGATAAAGCGATGACTTAGCTGCTAAGACTGCATTTTGGTATAAGTTATGGCTTAAAGGTTGGTCAGCTGGGAAAAAAAGATTAGTTTTTTAGTTTTTGGTTTATTTCCTCATTTATGTAGCATACTTTGTAAACTGAACTGTGAGCTTTGATAGGATGACAATGTATCCATATGAAATGCTACATTATAAATTATGTGTTTATAATATGAAATGAGGAAAATTTTGAACTATAGATAATGTATTATTTTTTATTTTGCTTATGATGCCATGTAGTAAAGTGAAGGTGAGATAGTTAACACACCACTTCTGTCAGGCATGTATATGTGTATCCGTAGAGCGCACGTGTATATGTCAGATGGGAGTGGAGTGTTACAGCTAAGTGCGTCCATAATTTCATATTAGTGGTCAGTTGTTAATCGCTATTTTAGTCATTAGTCTTATATATAAATAGAGTATTGAATTAATGAAAAGGCTGAAGATTTTTTTAGTTTGGCCAATACTCTCTTCTTCCTATATTTTCTGGAGCTTGTTCCTAGCTCGGATAGGGACGTTCATATCATATGCCCCACTTTTTTTCATCTGATTAGTACGTTTGTTCTGCTTCCTCATTGTTCTACACATTCTGCTTGCTTGTCAGTATATGCGCCATCTCTAGAAAGATCTGTATGTGCAAGGAAGCCTAAGTTACAAGTTTGTTATCTTAAGAATCTTCCCTTAAGATTAATGGTAATGCTCTAAGTGATCTACACGAGTGTGGATTCTAACATAATGCTTAATATCTTTATCTTCTTAAGTTGTTTTTTCCTAGTAGCTACACATTATTGCCCATTTTTAACTAGTGTTACCGATCAACATGAATTAGTGAACTTTACGACAAACTAGCTAATTGAGTATTTTGGGAAATTTTCATTTGAAGTTAAATTCAAGTGTGTGTTTTACTCGTAAGAGTACAGTATAATTATAATTAACACTAGTAAATGTAAGTCGATCTCACGAGAATTATTAGTTGGCTACCAACTATTCACAAATTTAATTATTTAGAATAATAATTAAGATTGATCGGAAAGAGAAATAAAATAACCACTTAGAATATCAAAACAAAGCAATAATTGAGAATAAAACAGATTATGAATAAACTAAAATTAGGTAAGGTATCCTTAGAACCTTACTATGTTTTAATTTTACTTTGATTTAATGAACAAGTTTAGTTTCTTGGACCAATAAGAACTATAATTTATATTATGCTCTCTCTCTAAGTAACGCAACCTATATTCTTAAATCAAATCTAATCAAGACAACTTAAGAATGTATTAATTCATTTTATGAATAATCATAATAGATTTTATGTTAACCTAAAAAGATCTTACGATTCTCTCATGAATAACACGTTCTTACCTCTTTTTATCCACGTTGTATCTAATTATACAAATTATCTCTCAAATTTAATGTATGAATAAAATAATTTGAATCTCCAACTCTCGTTCATTTAATTCAATCAATTATAAAAATATGGATAAATCTGAAAAAAACTAGAAATTCATTAAACAAAAAAATTAAATAATTTGGCATATCACATCTAAGGGTTTATTCCACCTAAATTTATATCCTAATTAGTTCATAATTAAACAATAAATAATAATAATGAAACAAGATAAGGAGTCATCATCATGAATCATGAATTTTGTATCTTACTGATTCTTGTTGAATTCTTCTTCTTATTCCAAAATTGACATTTCGTTGATCAATATCCATTGTGAAAATGACTTCTAAATGAGTCTTTTTTGCTTTCAAACTCTCACGAGGCCAAAAGCTCTCTATTCTCCTTTTTACTCCAATTTTCGTAATTCAAACCCTAATTTTTAATGCCTAACAAAATCCAATCATGGGTTCATATACATGTTGTATTATCTTTTACCCTATCTTATAACTTTTTACGTAAAATGGTACTACCAACACGCAATTGACACATAGACATATATGGTCCGTGTTTCTGATCAAGGCACTAATACAAGGTTGTGTAGGGTGGTGAAGGAGAAACATAATGATTCACCTTGGAACATGATCCTGATACAGTACCGTGTTCTAGGATCTTTATTCTCTTCTTCCAAATTTGTTCTAAATCGACCCAATTCTTCTCCATATTTACTTATTTTCCTTAAAGAGGTAGAATTAAGATTTGGAACAAAATATATCTCAATTTGATTACCAAATCTTCTATAAGTGTCCAAAATACAAACTTAATGTTATAAAAATCATGCAAAAAGTAATGTATTTTTGGCATACATCAAACTCCCCCACATTAATCATTTGATTAACATTTAACTATCCTGAAGCAAGTCAATTTTATCCTGAAGCAAGTCAATTTTATCATTCTATATCAAATAGAAAATAATTCTGAAAAAGTGTCAAATAAACAAAACATACTAATCAGAATTATCCATTACTCATTTAATCATAAGGGTAATCAAAACATTAAGCAACTAACTACTTCTTTTGATTCATAAATTAATTCAATTTCCTTGATGATTTTTTAAACTTCAAACCAAATCACAAAATTTAAGTCCATGTACAAAATGACCTTAGACATGAGGTATAGTCAAGGACTTGAACCTTCTTTTTTAAGACACATGAACCAAGTCTTGATGAAGTTATATTGTATTTATATTTTTCATTAAAACATATTTTGAATTGAATAGGCAATTGATAAAATGTGAATCAAATAGGAAGAGTGTCAAAATAAAAATACAAATTATCAATAAAAATTTTATCTCTGATTTTGATTACATTTCAAAGTTTCAAGTTTAAATTATTGAATTGCAATAAAATTTTTTGAAGACTATATATTTGTCTATTTCAAAATTATTTTAAATTTAATTTATTAATTATATTAATACAAATATAATGAATTTACTTTTGGGTTAATTTAATGTATACTATTTATTAGATTAAATTCATATTCAATTAGTTAGATTGATAAAATACACCTAAATTTTAGTTAATATGTTTATTGAATAGTATATACTCCATCAAAATATATTAGTGATCTGTCAATTGATTAATACTTCTTTTAATTAATAGAAATTATTAATTTATACAAATTTTTTCTTGATAATATGAAATTTTTTATAATTATAAAGGATGGCAGATTGACTGAAGTATTATAAACTAAAGCAATGTGTACATTTCAAATATCTTTTTCGATAGGTAGATTGTGATCTCTTTTAATAACGTCTTTCTATGTTTGAAAGTTATATTTCTCAAGTTTAAATGCCATGCAATCAGAAATTTGCAAAAGGAACAAAGAAGGCAGAACCGCGGGGTCCATAAAAGAAGACAGAATCTGTCAGGATTAAAATTAGTCTTTGTTTTCATGCCGATCAGAAGGATAAAAGGTTATGTGAATCCCGAGATTGAACTGGTAACTAAGGTACCACAATGAATGAGGAAGGTAACTGAAACTGAGAGATCTAGCAGAAGTCCGGGAATACCGGCACGGCACTGATGTATTAAAACTTGTTTTTAAGTAACTATCCCTTTCAAACAAGCAGCTGACTTTTTGGGACAATGCCTTTGTGTGCGTAAGCGTAAGTGAATGCTGGAATAATATAACGCAAAGCTCAGAAGAAATTTCTTTTGTTCCATTCAATACATTGCTAGGTATAGGTATATATACGTATTCGAAGTGGATGTGCATCAAAATATCTGTTTTTTTATTATAGTTTTTAATTTTAATTTTAATTTTCAGTTTTTTATTTTTCTTTCAAATAAAAATAAAAATAAAATTTTGTTTGATTGTTAGTAGTAAATATAATTATATTTTTATCACTGATAAATTAGATTATAAAAAAATAAAAAATAAAAAAAACAAATTTATGATTTTTAAAAACTAGAAAAAAATCAAACTAAAAATATATTTTATTGAAAATAAAAATAAAAATAAAAACAAAAACAACCTCCACCACAGACAGGTTGATTGTTCCAAGTACTGAGAGTTTTAGATGAAAGGATAAGCTCACAAAGACGCATGTATAAACCACTTTACATAGAGCATTCATCGAAGAAGGATAAGGGTCAATCTCTTCAAAAAAAAAAAAGGATAAGGGTCAAAGTTGACATGGGGATTTGAGACAAAAACAGACTGGGATTAGGAATACGAATAGCAATGGAAATAGGGACATGAACAAGAATTGGGGAAGTTAGGTTAAGAGCTGGAAGGTGACGGACACATGCCATCTCATGCTCATTAATTGGTCTCTTACTTGTATAGAACTTTTCAAAACCCCCCCAAAAAAATACAAATAAATTAATACTATGAAATAGCTATTAATAACTCGTGACCCTAGAGAACTAGGCAACCAAAAGCCACCGTACCCTTTTCAGTTCCAACACATGTATCATCACCTATCAAACTCTCCAGTCCCTGCGCTTCTTTTCCCTTCCCTCTTATTCCTTTTCCTTTCTGAAAACTTGGAAACCTTCCTTCTTTTCGTATTCAGATATTCTACGTGTTAGAGCTTACATAGTAACGGTCAAGTTTACTTTTGTTGTTTAATAGCCTTGAAAATCGCGGTTGTGTATGTGAACATGGATCAGTTTGAATATCGAGAGGTGAGGTTCTGAGGCTTATATATGCATCTATTAGTATTATGTCTTGTTTCTTGGATTATGTTACGATGTTATTCGTGGGTTGTGTTTCATTTAGGAGTACATAAAGAACTCAAGAGGAGTTCAGCTATTCACCTGTAGATGGTTGCCTTGCTCATCGTCTCCAAAAGCTCTTGTTTTCCTGTGTCACGGTATCTCTCTCTCTCTCTAAGATTGTGTTTGTGGTTGGGTGTGAGTTATTAAAAGCCATTAATGGGGTTGTTTTGCAGGATATGGCATGGAGTGCAGTGGCTTCATGAAAGGTAATAAATTCTTATCCTCTTTTTGATTTACTAGCTCTGCTCCTGTATATTATTGCTTCTCACGTAGAATTCCAAATCGCCAACCCCAATTAATGACGACACAAATGCAATCAATGTATCAACGTGTTTACTTGCTTCCTTTCCATTAGCAGTTTAGCAACCAACGACTGCGTACCGTCTTCAATCGGTCAGTTCTTTTGCTTCACATGGAATGAACATTTACTCTCTTCACAATCATAATAAATGTAAACATATGTTTTAGAAATATCATATTTAAGTTAGTGATCAACTTTGATTCTTCTAATCCATAAAATGGATTATGGTGGATGATAACATATAGTATAGTTAGTGGGAGCCAGACAGGTTTTGCTGTAATATATATGATATGAGACATTAACTTCTTTTGGGTTGGAAGCTGACGAAAAGTTGGTGTTGAATAATCCCATTTGTACAATTTCCTTGAAGAATGTGCCGTTCTTTCCTTCAAACCTTGCCTAAGCTGATGTCGTGTAGGTTACGAAGGGTAGCTAATGTACAACTACTGCCGGTAATGGACCTTACAAAAGTGTACATATATATATATAACAATTGTAGTATGACGCCGCTTTCTGTACCCTTGCCCCCTATCTACTGGTCCTTTGTCTTTCATCTTTTTCCATGCCCTTACAGAATAAAACTGTCAGGCCACTGGTATGGCGACCTTATTTGTTGATCTTATCTCCATGATCATGCATATGCCTAGTGCCTGTTCCTTTCCCATTAGCTTATCTCGATCTCCTTTCTCCCACTTTAACGCCTGGAATGAAACTTGAAAGAACAATACTGAGGTTACTTAAAAACGATAGTTGTAAATATTTCTGAGAGGTTATTCAAACTGGCTAGTTCTAACTGCATACATAGTTATTCAGTTACAGTAACGTACAACTCGTTCTTTTTTAATAAATTTCCTGTAGGCATAAAATCATGTTACATGTTGGTCTGCCACCGAATGTTGGCTGAGTTGGTTAGGTTAGGTAACCAGTCGCGCGCACCCTTGTGCTCAATCATATACATTATCTCTCACGACCATAATCAAGTTCCAGAGACGCTGGAATCCCATGTCACTCTAGTGTTAGAGGTCTTGTACATGCATTTTGCAATGCATTATCGAACTGATTCCTTAAATTTCAAATTGCTGATTATATTGTAGATATAGATTCCTCCGTTATTGGAAAAAAAAAATCCCAGGAGACATAGAACTACTAGATTTGTCCTATATGTAACAGCTGCGTACCTGAAAATGTGAACATGGAAACAAAAGGCAATGTGGGATAGAATTGACCAAAATTTTTTAGTTTCCTCATTAACCTAACATTTTATTAGTTGACCAATATTTCTCCTTTAATACAAGAAAAGTATAATGTAACGGAATACAGAAAATCTATATTAGTTTGACAATAATTTATAGTTGGGAACTACTATTGGTTTGTAATTATAGAATGCGGGATAAGGCTAGCACGTGCCAGATATGCGGTGTTCGGAGTTGACTATGAAGGACACGGACGGTCCGGCGGGTCTCGCTGTTACATCAAGAAGTTCAACAACATCGTGAAGGATTGCAATGAATATTTCAAGTCTGTTTCTGGTAAGAGTTGTGTAATAAAATAAATAAAAAAACAAAACCAAATATGTCCAAGATCAATGGAACCCAATTGACTAGTAAATTGTCTATCAGGTGAGGGAGACTACAAGGACAAGAGAAGGTTCCTGTATGGGGAATCCATGGGAGGAGCAGTGGCTCTATTACTTCACAAAAAGGAACCATCTTTTTACAACGGTGCCGTTCTGGTTGCTCCCATGTGTAAGGTAAAGGTTATTAGTGGTTCTTTTATATAATTATCGGAGTTTGATTTGGGTAAGTCGTGGCGAAATCTTGCCAGATATCGGAGAAGTTGAAGCCGCATCCGGTAGTTGTGAATATCTTGACTGGCTTGGAGGAACTTATACCAAAATGGAAAATTGTCCCTACAAAAGACGTCATTGACTCAGCCTTTAAGGATCCTGTCAAGCGTGAAGAGGTAAGAAGCGATGAACATATAACGTCTTTTCTTGCTGGAGAATCTAAAATGGGTAAACGACCTCCAGACTTTGGAAGAAGACAGTGTAGGCCATATTCTATGGCATTGTTTCATCTGTTGCATTAAAATCTCTTTTAACGCTAAAAGCAATTGTTTAATGTCAAAAGTAAAAGCAAATCTTAAAAGTCATATATTTTAATTCTTTTATGATTGATGCAGATAAGGAACAACAAATTGATCTACCAAGACAAGCCCAGGTTGAAAACAGCCCTGGAAATGCTGAGAACGAGCATGAGCCTTGAAGAGAGTTTGAATCAGGTTTGCATTTCTATATCCGGTAGAGCCTAAGTAATTCACTGCTAGAGCTTTGGCAATCTCATGGAACGCTGCCGTTGTTATATAAAATGGTAGAAAGTCTCTTACTTTAAATAATGACTACCTAATAAAACTAACAAATAAGCTAAAACGCATCTCAGTCTGAGATAAAACATGTCATAGTCCAAACTTTCTACCGTTTTTTTCTTTTCATTTGATTTTTGATGGCAGGTGACACTACCTTTCCTCGTATTGCACGGTGACGCAGACATAGTAACAGACCCAGAAATAAGTAAAGCCTTGTACACTCAAGCCGGTAGCAAAGACAAGACCATGAAATTATACGCCGGAATGTGGCATTCTTTGACCGCAGGAGAGCCTGACGAGAACGTGGACATCGTTTTCGCAGATATCATTGCTTGGCTCGACATGCACGCTGAGTATGACGCGTCTAAACTTGTTCAACCAATGCACGAATCAACCAACAACGGCGTCGAGAGGCTTGGTTCCCCAACATTTGTCGGCAAGCAGTCCCGGAAAAGGCAATCCCATCGAAGCTATCTTTGTGGGTTTAAAGAACCCAGCACTCTTCACTCGGCTATGTAGTCTGTTAGTGGCAATATATGGCTGTTACACATCTCCATGGCAACAACTTCTTGGTTGTCGGTTGTGAAAATTGTAGTCGTTTTCTTTATTGAATATTTATTAATTATTAATTTAAAATTTTAAAGTAAAGATAAATTTAATTTGGTATAAAATAATAAAATGATCTAATAAAATTTAAATTAATTAAATTGAAATTTTGTGAAGAAAATGATACTTTATCAATGAGTCAAACACTTAAACTAAAACAACATAACATTGAGTTCAAGCTAAAACTATATAAGCAAGTATTCTCCAATATGAAGAAGTTATTAGAGATGCACTCCAACTATCCGGGACATGCGTTAAGACCCCTTAAGTTCTAATAGTAGAATTATACAAGCATTGGTAAGCCTTGACCAATGTTTGACAATTGGGACAACGGAACAAAGAAAAGACTTGCCGGTAGGTAAGAAAAACGAGCATTGTTGATGAGTTTACATGCATTGAAGCACATTGGTGGAAATCTTTAGCTAGATGTAAGATTCAGATGTGAGACCAAAAGGTAACTTGAGATGGACCTTGAGTTGAAGGTTAGTTGGATCATATGCATGAGAGAGATATGTGAGAGCCTTAAAAACTTAATGTGTGCTCGAATAAATGAACCATAACTAATGGACTTGACATGAGTAAGCATTGGACTAGAACAATGTGCTATGGACTTGGATGACTTATCATCAATGGATAGAGATCAATGAGAGATCTTGGATGATGTGACGGATAAGATCACAGTAGATATACATTAGCTCTAAATGATAAATACCATGTGAGAGGATCATCTGAAGATAGTAAAGTTCTTCATGGACATGGATATATCATTCCTAGTTAAATATAATCTCTTATCTTATTAGTTGTGATGTAGCTAAATCCTATTAGATAGAGACCTATTTGGATGAGGTGTCATCTAATTAATTAGTGTGATGTAATCTGATAAGGATAGAGGTGATATAGTTAGTTCAATTCAATTAGGATTCTGAATTGTAAAGCCAAGAGGTACTTATAAATACTTTATTTGTGTCTTACTCCTAGAGAGGAGGGATAGAAAGGAGGGGAACATATTAAGAGAGGACATTACTTTGTATACTTTTGGGAAAGTAGTAAAGATTGGTTTTTACCTTAGCTCTTGTGTGTTTATTGTTGCATATGATTATGTAATACGTTCGTAGTACTCTTACTTGAGTATGAGAGTTAAACACTTCGAGGGTCGTGAGGTATTACAGAACAAAGTTTTATTGGTCAACGATCATGTAGGAAGGTTGAGTCTTGCTTAAACAAACCTAAGTGAGATTGTCATATAAAGGAATAAACGTAACTTCGGTATAAGTTTAGTGTAACACCCCATTACCGTATGGTACGTACCGGGATGCCCGTAGGTCATTCCAATACATATCCTATGATAAGGGAGCGCTACGTGCGATCTCTACAATACTCCACATGGCATCATATCAATTTGAATAATTAAAGCAGTA